>CM060624.1:3537090-3834590 GCA_030578275.1 Meda fulgida
TTGAAAGGGGACAAACTAATAAAACATATTTTATATAAAAATATTTATATTAAGTAAAATAATTCAATCTATATTAGAGCTAATAATAACCGAACAAACAAAACATAGTTGCTTCTCTTCATTGATAAAAAGTAACACATTTATGCTAAGAAATTGAAAACCTGGTGTTTCCAAAATTTTGGTTTCTTTTCTAATTATGCTTTGCCCTATAATATTTCATAGCTAGATCAATACTCAAGTTCAGATGCCAAGGGGGCCACATGTAAACCACATAAAATCTGAAGGGCCGCAAATCACAACTTGCATCGTAAAACTTTATTTATGACAATATTTACAGCTTTTACTTATTTAGAAATGCCGTTTATTACCTATCTTGCTAGGTAAGTCTTGCTAGTCTTTGTCCTATTTAAAGTGATACTGAACATGAAATAAAATTTAAAATCTGGAACAAAAAAGTGGATTAACAGTTTTCTAGCAATATTTATTATTAAAATTAAGCACAAAAAAGAGTTCATACCCAAACAGAGTATTAAAAACCTCATTGCAAGGTAAGTATTGCTAGTCTTTGTCCAATTTAAAGTAACACTGAACATCTGGAACAAAAAAGATTAAAAAGGTGTGTTAAAATGTGTTAATACTCAAGAGTATTAAAAAGCTCAAAATACATGAAGAAAATCATTGAGCAAATACAGGCTATTTCTCATTAAAGAGCAGTGAATGCTTTTCTCTTTTTATTTTGTTGTTTGATTAATATTAAGTGCACAGACGGCATTTGGTTTATTACGCACTGTCACTTTAAGACTGAGTGTGCAGATCCAATTGCACTGATGCACATCCGATATTCTCACAACTGTATGTTTGTAAAGACATAACTGACTGCTTTTACGGTAATACTCTCCAAAACGGACATTTAGACATAATGGTTATGAGCTATAAATAAAGTGTGATATTTAAATCACGCAAGTGAAAGTGCGCATCTGAATGCACAAGCTCTGCGTAGCGCACACAAAAGTTGCCTGACCGCTTTGCCGCTTGTTTCGCTATTTGTTGCGCTTAGCAAGTTAATGGTACATTTTCGGAGATATCAAGTAGCTATATAAAGTCCCATTAAACAGTCCACACACATCATAATGACGATGATAAATGTTATTTTTTTATTAATTGACCCACGGATTATCCAAAGCGTCCGACTATTAAACATATAGGCTAATGTTAATATTCGCACAACTCTTGAGCTAAAAATGAAAAAAAAAGTGCATTCATCTTTTGCTTGAGTACCTCTGGGCTAGATGATGCTCTTGCCTAGACTAAAACATGAATGTGAATGGCTCTTTCAAGACTTTGCAACAGGACCACAAATCAGTCTCAAAAACTCATTAGCAAATTGGTCTGAATGAAAATGATCCTCATTGAGTAATTTAGATTTGTAATGTAACGTAATTCTCTCAAATTTCTGGACTGGACATTTGTCAAACAGTTTTTGTGGAAGAAAGATATCTGTGAGAGTTGAGGGAACATTAAATCTTCTGTTTGACCAAGTCTAAGAGTTGTTGAAATGTCCAAGTCAGGATCCAGGATATCGACCAAAACCTTTACTAAGAGAAATGTGCTGTTGGGAACAGACAGGAGAGCGATGACTGCCAAACAGACCATAATGAACACAGTGGACGACTGGGAACAACTTCATTTCTGTCAATGTTTCTGCCTGACTTTGACATTGGCCTCTAATTCCCAGCCATGTGCATCTGACCAAATCAGACTCAACTTTACCCATAAATTTGTCCATAAACAAAAGCTAAATCAGCTATCATAAAATTAGAATTCTCACTTAAAAAGGACCTATTATGCTTTTTTTCACGGTCATCTTTCTGTAGTGTGTAATGTTGCAGTTTGAGCATGAAAAAGCTCTGCAAGTCCCTCCAGCCCGAGTTATTCTCTATATCGGTGTCACTGTTTCTGAACTCCCTGAAACGCCTCCATTGACCAATCAGAGCACAGTGTGCTTTTCAGAAGGAGGGGCTTCATAGAGACAGGAACTAAACAGAGCGTTACTGACAGACTGCAACGATAGAGAATATGTTAGAACATTTAAGCATGAAAACCTATTCTAGTAGAGCCTAAAAACAAAATCAAGACTTTGAAAAGGGGCATAACATGGCCTTTTTAATATAAAAATAAAAGCATTTTGTAAGTTAATGCGGTTTACTTACTGTAAATAAAGAAACTTAAAAACACCTTCATGATTATTGTGATGTCTTTTTTAAAATATGCATGATTGTTCTATATAGGATAAATTAGACTTAGTGACTTTACAGTGGCACATGGTGTTAAGATGAACTACCATTAAAACCTCACCATCATATGTCTTTTTTTCAGCGTCCTCTGCGGGAGGACTGAAGCTCGGCGTGGAGGTGTAGCTCTGTACCGATGGATACTCTATTATCGCTGCTCCCAGAAGCCTCTGGTGCTCGTCTCTGGAGGTGTGACGGTCCTCAGAGCTTCTCTTGGAGCTGAGACGAGACTCTCGCCGCTCCGTCCGGCACTCGCTGTCCGCTTCTTTGAGGCTTCCTCCTACGGGACGATCGGTCAGGGGTACAAAACGTGTTGGAGATCAGACCCGATGAAAAACAACACTGTCCGAACATTTTAATAAGCAGAAAGAGATCTGGTTATAAAGCAGATGTATAGAGTACACTGAAAAAATTATGCTTTAAACAAACTTTCAAAAAAAAGAAAAAAAAGAGGTAATTCTAGCTAATTTAGCTTCTGTTTTTGGTGAAATACATTTATAAAAAATAAAAAATTAAGTACAGTTTTTATAATAAATAATCTTTTTACTTTGTGTGAATGTTTAATATTAAATAAAATGTAAGGTTACCATAACCATAAATATAATTTGACAAAAAACAATGCATTTTATTTGGTAACACTTTACAATAAGGTCTCATTAACTAACATGAACATTGACCAATGTATTTTTGCACCGAATGTATTAATCTTTGTTAATGTTAGTTAATAAAAATACAATTCTTTATTGTTTGTTCATGTATGTCAACAGATACCAATTTTGATTTTAAAAATGTATTAGTCTAAATATCAAATTAAATTTAGTTTAACACATGCTGTTGAAGTATTGTTGATTTTTCATGTTTACTAGAGTAATTAACAAATTAAAACTTATTGTGACCATTTTCTTTCTCATAGGACCGTGTTATAAAGAAAAAGTTTAAACATACCAAAGCAATAATGTAGTAGCACAGAATTTCTCTTTAACCCTTGATCATAAATCATAAACACCATTCTAAAAGCATACGGATGATGTCATCATAATCATTGTTAAACATTACAGTTCTTTGCACTGCTCATGTTTTATTATAGTACACAAGATGTAAGATTAGGGGCTCATCTATAGAGTTTTGTGCAAAAACAATGTTCTTTCCAGTCACTGTCTCAGTACATTAAGCAGCGTTAAGCGGTTTCCTTGTAATGGGGGTCAACGAGGTCAAAAAACGCTCCACATTAAAAAATATTTACTTTCTCCGTGGACTACGGAGTAGATCATTTTTATGACCATTAATTTGATTCTCCCTGGTTATTGAAGATGTGCATTTAAACCATGTTAAGTGTTTTTCCACGTTAAGTGTTTTAAAATGTCCCAACAGTGTTTTAAGAGCTCAGCAGAGACATAGATGTTCACCATGATTACAGCTGTAAAACAACAGTTTATCCTGCAATAATAACACTGTAATGATGCATCTGTCATACAACTTAACGTGCTGGAGGAGACTTTACAGAGTGATCAAGATCGTGACGAAAAATTGTTGCACCTCGTAAATAAATGTTGTGATGTCATTTCCATCAAGAGGTGCATCAACTTTTGGTCAAGATCTGGTATTGTCAATCTAAGACCCCCGTTCACACTGCAATTCTTAATGCTAAATTTGGATTTTTTGCTCAGATCCGATTTTTTTGCTTGGCTGTTCACATTACCTTTTAAAATGTGGCCTATGTCAGATTCCAGTGTGAACTGTGATCTGCGGTTTCGAACTGACCCGCATGCGCAAAAGAATAATAACCATGACATGAGACGCAGCACGCTGTTGCACTAAAGTTGGGGAGTTTATGGAGGAAGTAAGCATTTCTGCTTTTATTTCAAAGTTTTTGTGTAATGGCAGCTGTAACATTAATGAGGAGGAGAAGAATGAAGAGAAAGAGAGCAAAATTGGCTGTTATGGCCTTTTGCGGGGTTATGGCTGCAAATTCACCACAGTTCTCTGTGTGGATGTGGAGACGAAGCCAGGAGTGCTGGGAATGTGATGTGAATAGCTGAACAGAGACGCTGTTTTTTTTTAAAACTTTCGGATGTCGAGGGCAATTTTACTGTCTGTGTCTAGGGCTAACTCACCGGCGCATAATTTGTGACAAATGTCGATGTAGATTGACGTAAAAGTCGCATCAAATCCGCCTTGGTTGCTGCATTGAAAAAAGACCTGGGTCTGATTCAGGACCACATATGGAAGTGGTCTAAATCTGATTTGAAAAAATCAGATCTGGGCAAGATTTGAGTGTTCACACTACTTCTGAAGAAGTCTGACCTGGTCACTTGACCCCCCAAAAATCGGATTTGGGCCACTTTTGCCTGCAGTCTGAACGGGGTCTAAGAGTCTCAAAGTCTCCTCCAGCACATCCCAAAGACTTTCAATGAATTTAACCTCTGGACTCAGATGTGCCAATTCATGTGTGAAAATGGTTCTTCATTTTCCTCCCAACCATTCTTTCACAATCTGAGCCTGAAGACTCTTGACATTGTCATCCTGGAATATGGCCATGATGTGTTCTCCTACATGGTTGTTTAAGAAATGAAAAGCTACACACTCCATCAATTAGGGTTAGAAGAACTGTTGTCATATAACATGATAGAAACATAAGAATCACAGCAATAATGATCCAATCACAGACTCTTAAGCATTAGCCAATTTAAATCTAGAGAGCACTTTTTTTTTCTTTTTTGGCCGGGCAGTGTATCTGGCATTAATTCAATCTCAAACAAATTTTACAACAATACCGTTTTGTTGTATGAGAAAAAAATGCACCCCTGAAACTAATACAAACCAAAATGAAAATTTGAACCATTTTCGTTCCTGCAACAGTGGCAAGGTGTAATGTAATCAATGGATCATATTCACCTTGTGATGGTTTACGATTAAAGGAGATCTTCCTTCGACTCTTCGTATCCTCTCCGTCTGAATCACTGGCTTGTGAAAAAATGCTCTGAAGAGAAGAGCCCAACAACACGCAATAATGATCTCTGGGGTGACTGAGAAATGCGTTCATTTCTTATGTTTAGTATGTTATTTTTGGCTTTTGATACCTTAGTACTCTCATCCCGCAGGTTAAAGGTCAGCTCCAGGTTGGTGAGGAAATAGTCTGCGAACTCTGGATACATGTCTAGGACCTCCAGCAGCTCTTCTCTCTGGATGGTGTGCAGGTCACAGTAGCTGAGCGCTCGGACGTCAGCGTTCGACTTCCCCGGCTTGGCGTACAGGTGGATCATCTCTCCAAATATATCATTCTTACCTGGAGAACAAAGGACACATTCAGCTTAGGTTTGTCGTAAGTCTAGAACGCAGATGCATGATAAATTTAGACAAATGTTGCCTTTTTTATTTATCACACAGTGCCATCTCAGAGATCTATATATATATGCATGTGTGCATGGGATTTCAGATGTGTGTTTCTACAGTGAGTGCGTCTGGACAAGCGAGGTCAGTTTAGGTCCGAGTCCGTGCGTGCGGATTACCAGCGCTCGCTCTCTGTGGAGATTATAATCAGATGATGTCAGGTACTGTATATGCTGTTCTTTGCCCCTCGACCTCATTGAATAACAACAGTTGTTTCTTTCTTTAAAGATTTCAGAATTCAGGATTTGAATCGCTCTTCTGGATTAAAGTGGTTTAAAGTGCCACTTTTATGCTATTTTAAAGGCTCCTTATTTTGTTGAGGTCTACATGCATGTAAGCTCAAAAAACACTTGAATCGTCTCATAATATACATTGCAGCATCAGCTCTTTTCTCACAGTGTCTGAAACAGTCTCTATAAACGCCTCCTTTTCTGTCTTTCTTTCTTCTATTTGCATTCTGAACTGTAATGAGTCTTGCCTTCCTTGCATATATTTAATAATTTATACCGTCTTTACACTATTGATTCTGTGTGCAGTTGAAAACAAGACGTGCGCTGAGCGATATGACGGCTGTGATGCAGCATTTCATTATTCCAGAAACAAAGAATTTTATTAACAAAAGAGACAATGAAAAACCTAAACTTACACTGGCTTTCTAAAGTTTGAGGTTGGTAGGAATTTAAAATGTTTTTAAAGTCTCTTATGCTCACCTAGGCTGCATTTATTTGATCCAAAAATGACAGTAAAAACAGTCATATTGTGAAATATTATTACAATTTAAAAAAAATTCTATTTGAATACATCCTTAAATGTAATGTATTCCTGTGATACAAAGCTGAATTTTCAGCATCATCACTCCAGTCTTCAGTGTCATGTTCTAAGAAATCATTCCAATATGCTGATTTGATACTCAAAAAACATTTATGATTATTATCAATGTTCAAAATATTTTTTTGAAAACAGTGGTACTTTTTATTCAGGATTCTTTGATGAATAGTAAGTTAAAGTACAAATCTTTTGTTTGTTACATTATAAATGACTTAACTGTCACTTTTGATCAATTTTAATACACCTTGCTGAATAAAAAAAAACACCTTTTGAATAGTAAAGTATCTCAACCTTAACCTTTGCTGTTCAGGAAGTGCAAATGTATTTTAATTTAGTTAAACATCTTTCCTTACCATTGTATCTTATGTTTTATAAAGTGGCAAAAACGTCCTGCACCAAAGTCTATTCAAGTTACAGTTTATCCCAGAAATCAGCGGGCTCTCAGCTGGGCCGCTTCCCGGGTAAATGTCAGGCCCACCGAGTGATTCTGCTTTACATAAGAGAGACGTGACCGAGATGCAGGTGACATTAAACTCAATTGGCTAAAATGCCTGACACAGCGGTTCAGAAGGGATCTGACACCTTTCTAAATCTCACCATGAAGAAGCAGCAGAAGTGAAGCATTGTGGGCCTTCCATTGGAGCACAGGAGGGCTGAGGAGCACTTTCTCTTTTTTATGGATCCAAAGAACATTATTAAATGAACGCTCAGGGTTCAACACGAGTTCAGCTCTACAGGCAGCTTTTCAGCATAAAGAGTCACTTTGTGAGGTTTGAGAACTTTTTGACGCGGCCGTCTGCACTGTTCTTTGTTTTAACCCTATAATGACACCGAATATTCATCTGATGAAAAAACAGAGCTTTTAAAATGTGTTGAAGTTAAGAAAACCTGTCAGCCACACGCCGGCTCTCTGGCATCAAAAGTGCTGGCTAATTATTGTTGCCATAACTACACATGTATTGCTCCTATATTACACAACACTAAGAGTTCGCTTTCAGAACACAAGCAAACGACTAAAATTAAATGTAAAGAGAATGTAAAGAAAATGGCATTTATAGCAAGACCATGTAAATATTTCACTCACCTACCCCATCACTTGAAGCACAAATCCATATTTTTTTAATACTTCACTGTGTTTAAGTAGTCAATGGAACGATTAATGGGTTAATGCACAGTTTCTGATTTCAAATATTGAATTTCAAGTATATAATGCGTAAAATTAAATTTTAAGTTTAAATTAGGCATATTTATTTCAACGTTTTTAAAATGTTTTTGAAAGAAGTCTCTCGCCAAAACTGCATTTGTTTGATCAAAAATACAGTAAAAACAGACATATTGTGAAATATTATTTTGATTTAAAAGAACTGTTTTCTATGTAAATATATTTTCAAAAGTAATTTATTCCTGTGATCAAAGCTGAGTTTTCAGCATCATTACTTCAATCTTCAGCGTCACATGATCCTTCAGAAATCATTCTAATATGATGATTTGATGCTCAAGAAACATTTATTATTATTACCAATGTTGAAAACAGTAATATTTTTTTCACTACTTGCATGATTCTTTGATGAGTAGAACGTTCAAAAGAAAAATCATTTATTTAAAATGATTAAAAAATATATTTTATAACATTTTAAATGTCTTTACCATCACTTTTGATCAATTTAATACATTATTGCTGAATAAAATAATATAATTTCTTGTATAAAAACCTTAGAATGGTAAAGTATATATTTGTGCATCTCATGTGTTTTAAATGAATTGTTTATCAGCCATCATCTAGTTATCAGTATTAGCATCTGCCATTAAAAAACTCATTTGTCAACCAATGTAATATTTCATTCAGATGAGACAAGATCTACAGTTTCTGTCTTTTGTTCATTCCCTCACACGTTCTCTAATGTGAAATGTTAGCTATAAAAAGCTCTCTCTCTCTCTCTCTTGCTCTCTCTCTCTCTCCCCTCTCTCTCTCTCCTCTCTCTCTCCTCTCTCTCTCTCCTCTCTCTCTCTCTCTCTCTCTCTCTCTCTCTCCTCTCTCTCTCCTCTCTCTCTCTCTCTCTCTCTCTCTCTCTCTCTCCTCTCTCTCTCCTCTCTCTCTCTCTCTCTCTCTCTCTCTCTCTCTCTCTCTCTCTCTCCTCTCTCTCTCCTCTCTCTCTCTCTCTCTCTCTCTCTCTCCTCTCTCTCTTCGCTTTGAAGATGCCAAACACATCCAGCAGGATCAACTCAATAGAAATGTCAGAAGCCTCTTCTTATCAGACACGGTTCTAGACACAGAATGGAACACAATGCATAAAACCTGAAAAGGAAAGACAGGCTTGTTTCCAGAATTTGCTCATCTGTTTGACATTTTCTGCGAGAACAATAACTGTGCCTTTTGATTTGTAGACGGAGCAAACGGCGCGGTGGGGACCTGGGCTCTCTGCTGCTGTGTTTAAGCTTGTAGGGACAATGGCACATCTACCCAGTGGGAGATACAGCGTGTGCCGGCGCACTGGTAAACAACAGGCCTCGCCAGAAACCAACACACAACTCACACACACAACTCAAACTATTGCATTATCAGCTTTCTCTAAAACATCCATCACAAGAGCACAGTGAGAAATAATGAGACAATGACATATATTCTTATGCAAGATTTTAAAAATAGTCCACCCTTGATTAAAATAGTCATTTATAAGTGAAAAAGTGTTTCCTTAATTAAATATCTAGAGCAGGGTTACTGAAGTTCCAAGAGGTCTAATCTAACAATTTCCTTCTAAAGGTGACTGAGTAATAGTAACAGTTGAAAGGTTTGGGCGTCAGTGAGATTTTGATTTATTTTAAAGAAATGTATGTGATTCATATTAAAATAAAATATTCATATAAAAATTATTAATTAAATTAAAATAAATTTTACTCAGCAATGATGCATTAAATTAATCAATAACGACAATAAAGCATTTATAATGTTCTAAAATATTTCTATTTCAAATAAATGCTGTTCTTTTTAATTTTCTATTCATCAAACAATCTTGAAAAAAATAATGTATCATGTTTTGCTCAAAAATATTAAACTGTTGTCAACATTGATAATAATCAGAAATGTTTCTTGTGGAGCAAATCATCATGTTAGAATGATTTCTGAAGGATCATGTGACACTGAAGACTGGAGTAATGATGCTGAAAATTCAGCTTTGATCACACGAATAAATTACATTTGAAAATATATTTAAATAGAAAACAGTTATTTTAAATTGTAAGAATATTTCACTTTTTTTACTGTATTTTTGATCAAATAGATGCAGCACTGGTGAGCATCTTACGTGTGTGCCCAAGACTGGTTCCCACTGAAGCTGGGTCAGTCTCTGGATGGGAGACTCCTGGGAAAACTACAGGTTGCTGCTGGAAGGTTTCAGTGCTGGAAGCTGGTGAGGTGTTAGTGAGGCCAATAGGGACGCTCATCCTGTGGTCTGTGTGGGTCCTAACCACTGATCTATATAGAATGACTGGATAGCTCGACGTCATAAACGGTGAAGCCACCGCGCCGCCATATTGGTATTCCCTAGTGAGCTCATGCGTTCTATTGAATCAATAGGAAATTGTATGATTTGACTGAGGAAACATTGCCTAAGGAGAGACCGTTTTAAAATCTAAAGTCTCCCTGTACATTCTTACAGCGCAAACACCCTACGCATTTAAATGGATATTTGTTAAAGTCGAAAAAAAAATGTTTTAAAGAAAAATTCCTATATGTGTACTTAAAATATTGCTCTTTCTGATTGTGTTTTATAGATCAGTAGTTTGTTCAAAGTTTGTAGTTTGTAGCAAGTACAGAAAAAGCACAACTGGTATGGGTTAATGTAAGTAACGTTAACTGATCTATATAATTACATCATAGATAGTGTCAAGTAACGGTAAAAAGACTTTGCACAAAGCTCTTTTTGAAGCTGTCAAATGGTGTCGCTATTGAACACTTAATTGTGATTATTGATGCTCGGAGATTACTTATAGGCTACTGTTGAATGTTTTATATTTTTAAAAAAAAATTTTTTTTATAGAAGCATTACTCTTGCTTCGGAGAAAACAACACAGAAATAGTGACAATTGTACATATAAATTACTATTTATAGGGCTTGAATTACAACCTGTGGGCTGGGCAGTTTTTCTACATCCTTTTGGGAACGTCGTTTGACAGTTGTATGCTGCACAGCGGGTCATCTTAAAAGGGCCGTCGGAGCTACCGATCTCTGTATAACGGCCGCTGGAGCCTCTGCTGGTAGGGAATCGTAAGATGGCCGCTCGAACACTTCCGGTGGCTCCACTGCCTGCTGGCTAGGGTGACCATATTTTGATTACCGAAAACCAGGACACTCGGCCCGGCAATGAGATACTCAAATGATACTCGAAGTTTACTCAAAGATGCCATATTAATTTCAATACATTTAAAGTAGGTTATGCCTCCTCTGTATAGATAGTATTTTGTAATGTAACAATTTTCTATCTATAACCAAAGACACTATACTGTCACAAGCACCATCCTTCGGATGAGACGTTAAACCGAGGCCTCTTTGTGGTCATTAAAAATCCCACCCTGGACAAATTTGCCCATTGGCCCCCTCCTGATATATATACACTGATTGGCTTCATAACTCTGTCTCCTCTCCACCAGTAAGCTGGTGTGTGTCACATCACCCAGGTAAATGCAGCAGATTGGTGGTGGTTGTGGAGATTCCCCTCTTTCTATGTATAGTGCTTTGAGTGCAGAGAAAATAAGTGTGTGTATATATATATATAGTTTGGGGTCTGTAAGATTTTTTATGTTTTTAAAAGAAGTCTCTTCTGCTCACCAAGGGTGCATTTATTTGATTAAAAATACAAAACAAACCCAGTAATATTGTTAAATATTATTTCAATGTAAAACAGCCGTTTTCTATGTGAATATATTTTAAAATGTATTTTATTCCTGTGATCAAAGCTGAATTTTCAGCATCATTACTCCAGTCTTCAGTGTCACATGATCCTTCAGAAATCACTCTAATATGATTATTTGATGCTCAAGAAACATTTCTGATTATTATCACAGTTGACAACAGTTGTGCTGCTTCATATTTTTGTGCAAACAGTGATTCATTTTTTTTTTTCAGGATTCTTTGAAAGTTCAAGAGAAAACCATTTCATTAAAAAAATAAATATTTTGCATTATTATAAATGTCTTTACTGTCACTTTATATCAATTTCATGCGTCCTTTCTGAAGAAAAGTTTTAATTTCTTTAAAAAAAAACAAAAAAAACAAATTGACCCCAAACTTTTGAACGGTAGTGTATATACACATGCACACATATAATTTATATATATATATATATGCACACACACATATAATATAATATGTGAGTGTAATTTGATTGTAATATTTTTATTTATTCTTTTTATATATTCATGTTTTTCATTTATTATGTATTTGATGTCACTTTCCATTAGCGCTTCCT
Organism: Meda fulgida; assembly: GCA_030578275.1. Classification (NCBI taxonomy): domain Eukaryota; kingdom Metazoa; phylum Chordata; class Actinopteri; order Cypriniformes; family Leuciscidae; genus Meda; species Meda fulgida. The sequence goes on from CM060624.1 coordinate 3,549,066, forward strand.
CTAAAACAAGCTTGTGAGCTCTTACCCAGAATGGCCACCACTATGTCGTCCTTGAGGATCTCAATGGATCCTCGAGACAGAAAGTAGAGAGCGGTGAGAACGTCTCCACAGTGCACGAGTGTGTCTCCAGGAGGAGCATGCGTGGTTTTGAAGCGCATGGCGAGAGCACGCAGACACCCCTGAGTCGCGCCCTGGAATGCCTTGCATCCCTGAAGGAGACTTTGGTTCAGATGGAGACAAATATCTGCCTGCAAACACTCAGGAAAGCCCTTTAAGACCTGCAGAGAGAAGTGAGAATGAGGTGAAAAAATACTCCACTCTATCAGATCCATCACTGAAGATTAAAGGAAAACATTAGTGCAGACATTATCTTCAATTACACTGTTTGTTATTCTATGGTGTTAATAGGCTCGGTTCCAAAACAGTAACTTACAGAGAAACACGTACACTGGCAGCATCATGACTAGGGTGGGAATTTCGAAAATCAATTCCACATTTGTATGCATTTTAATCCATTCAAGTGCAAGAAGACCCACACACTGTTTTCTGTGCTGCGCACACATCCAAAACTTGCGCACAGAAAGCTGCCTCTCACACTGAATGGTGCACGATACTCGATACACGAGTTCTCTTTCGTGTCTTTTTGCACTTGAACGGACAAATATACACAAAATATGTCAAAGTATCCTCAAACACAGTCGATTGTCTAAAGTGAATGTAAACGGCTGAGAAATAAAACGTATGTTTAACAGTATATTGGATATGTGCATTAGCTCTTAAAGTGACAGCAGCCTAATATTCCTGCCGCTGTCTCTATGATAACGTTAATCAAACAACAAAAGACAGAGAAAATTCACTCGCTATTCTTGACTTAATAATTTTTGTAACTAAAGGAGAAACTCGAAAAATTAGAATACAGTGCAAAAGTTATAATTTTGAAACCCAACCCTAATCCTGACAGAAATCCTAAAACCCAACCCTAATCCTGACTGAAATCCTAAAACCCCAAAACCCTAATCCTGACTGAAATCCTAAAACCCAACCCTAATCCTGACTGAAATCCTAAAACCCAACCCTAATCCTGACTGAAATCCTAAAACCCAACCCTAATCCTGACTGAAATCCTAAAACCCAACCCTAATCCTGACTGAAATCCTAAAACCCCAAAACCCGAATCCTGACTGAAATCCTAAAACCCAACCCTAATCCTGACTGAAATCCTAAAACCCAACCCTAATCCTGACTGAAATCCTAAAACCCAACCCTAATCCTGGTTGAAATCCTAAAACCCAACCCTAATCCTGATTGAAATCCTAAAACCCAACCCTAATCCTGATTGAAATCCTAAAACCCAACCCTAATCCTGATTGAAATCCTAAAACCCAACCCTAATCCTGACAGAAATCCTAAAACCCAACCCTAATCCTGACTGAAATCCTAAAACCCAACCCTAATCCTGATTGAAATCCTAAAACCCAACCCTAATCCTGATTGAAATCCTAAAACCCAACCCTAATCCTGATTGAAATCCTAAAACCCAACCCTAATCCTAACTGAAACTGATTTCAGTGAACTGTTGTTTGGCACTAATACAGTACTCTTATAACAATAATAATAATAATAATAATAATAACACTCACAAATGTTAAGTACAATTTAAAAACAAGACTTATATTACTGTTCTAAAGTTTGGGTTGCTAAGATTATTTAGTATTTTTGAAGAAAGTCTCTTAACCTCAGCAAGGCTGCATTTATCTGATCAAAAGTAAAAACAGTAATATTGTGAAATATTGAATGTGATGCAGCCTTCAAGACGGGAGCGCTTCTATGATGCCTAAAGTGACAGTTCAATAGGTTTTGGAACAGAGTCCTGGTGTTGAGAGTTTTTTTCCACTGCTAATGAAATTATTTTGCATTATGATGTTTCTGCCAAAGTATTGATACAGCTAAAGTGGCGAGAAAGAGACTTTAACCTAGACAGATTAAGTGAAAGTGAAAAAAATGATGCAAGTGCCAACTACTGTTCATATTAGCAGTGTAATTATAAATTAAAAGAGATGAAATAATGAGGGTTCAATAATGACCAACAAAAATGATTGTTTCAGTTTCTTAGCAACATGCAGACTTGCTTTAACAAGTACGACTTTTAATCTCCAAGGCTCGTCTAAAATAGAATGGCTACCACAGACGCCCATCTAATATATGCTAATTCATGCTAGCATGGAATATGTATATGTGAGTATATATGATATACAGTATATATGATTTTGATGCACTTTTTATTTTGTCATTACTATCATGATTATTCTTACTATTATTATCTGGTTTCTCAAAGACAGTTTCACAAGAAAAAAAATGAGGCTATGCATCAAACAGTAGTAAAAAAAGATGTCTAAAATAAGTATCATCATAAATCTCATCCAACCCAAAACTATTTTTTGAAAAGTATGCATTTCCTGCTAGGAGTCCAGTATGTCCAGAACAGAGTGAAGGTTGATGTGTATGAGAGCTAAGACATGAATGAAGATGCGTTTTTATAAATACCTCCTGCTCTTCCCAGGGTGGCGAGGTCGATCCATTTCACACGAGGCAGACATGCAGAGAGACAGGTGTTGCTTTCAGTACATAAACTCACACATTCATACTGTGATCACATGTTCAGATAGCATTTCAGAGATCATTTATAGGAATAGTTCAGCCAAAAATGAAACATCTGCCATTATTTAGTCATATTATTTACAATTTATACATTGTATTCCAAACACATTTTGTTTTTTGATGAACACAAAATTAGTTTTTTTCATTTTGCTCTTTTCCGTATTTTACAGGTCATTTTAAGTGAATAACAACTTTAATTTTGCTCTTTTTCCTGGTGGAAAACGATCATATATTTCTTCAGAAGATTTGGAATACAGCGCAAAAGTTGTATGAACTACTTTAATTATTCTCATATGGTGTTTTTTTGTCTTTTTTAGAGCTTTTGCGTCCCACAGAAAAAATAAGGAACGTGAAGGTGGGTATATGATTAAAGGTTTTTTTCATTTTTGGCTGAATTGTGCCAACAAACATGCTTTTGCACAGGCATGCACATTTTTTCGTCAGCGGAACCCGTTTGACATCAAATATTTACTGTAAGGCTTGGATCGTTGGCTGAATGTCAGATAAGTATGGTACACAAAATTGGAAACACTTCAGGTTGTGATTGGTTGAATTCCACAGGATTTCCAGGAGACGTGTGTCGCGTTCTGTAAAGGTCTGACTGGAAATAAAGCATTCGTGATGCCAAACCCCCTCATGGAAGAGGAAAGCCGACGTGTTTTCAACTGTGACAATGAGCGCTTATCAGGATCAACTAAACGCTTGGTGGAACTCGTATAACAGTCTCCCACTAACGTTCTACTGTCAACAGTGTTACTTGTAAACAAACCAACTTCAATGAGTAACCAAAATAAAATAATAAGTGTTGGCAGAGACTACTTACACTAACTCCGCCCACTGACGTCTGGTCGGGCCAGACAAAATGACAAAAGATGGTGATTTGTCAACAACAGCTGAAGTGTAGGGGGTAAGGAGCATGGCAGCAAGTTTTGACGCAATTCAGCTCTACTCCCTTCTCCCATCAAATATCAGATTTGAAAGGCATTTGTTTGAAAAGGTTTGAAAAGAGGAAATAAATGTCAGATAGGGGTAGGTTAAGGGAGGGCTTTATTGTGCAAATAAGGTGGAATACGGTACTTGTGGCGCACATGCAATGCAGACAGTTCAGAGAAAAAGCGCGCGCTTTTGGTTTTATGATTGTTTTTAATTGATCTTTTGCAAAGCGTTGGTTTAAAGAAACTACTGATTGATCCTACACTCAAAAAAATGAACCAAATTTAATACAAGTTTAAACCAACTGTTGGGTTTGTCCATATTTGACCCGAACATGAGCTGAAACCATCCAGCATTTTTTGAGTGTATCTTAGCGAATCTTAAATAAAGATTTGAAAACGCATGCAACGATTATATCATGGCTGAAATAGTTGAATAACTAGATCAGGATGTATCAAACGCACCGTGTTCAAGTCGATGCCGTTGGTGTAGGTCCACGAGTGTTGGAAGTACTCCTCCAGTCTCTGCCTGAGTGGGTTTGGGATCTGGTGGAACCGGATGAACTCTTTCACACGGAGCATCTGCATGTGGTAGCGAGCCGTACCCGAATACAGACGCTGGATGATGGCAGAAACGTTCCCAAAAATGCTGGCGTACATCAAAGCTGGAGAAGACAAGGCAGGGTCACATGGGTGAAAGTGCAAATGCAAGGTTACATTCTGCAAGGCCAATTTAAATCAAATTAGCAGTGTGTCTCTATATATTATTATCATGATATGCTCTGATGTGTTCTGATTCAATAGCTGTGTTTTTAACTGTGCTGTCCACTGAGGGATGATGGGATAGATTTTTGACTTTGGACTGGTTTTTCAATGTCTTATCTTTAAAGACCTACTTGCACTGGACATGCTGGTTTCAGCCTCATCACCATGTCTTCATCTCATATATGAAACACCTGCGATTCAGCAACTACCTGCTAATGCACTCGCGTTCACGTAAAGTAGCCCTGTAGACAAGTTTGGGTGAGCGAGGGTGAAACGCACAAGGTATAGTGCCTCCAATGGCCTGTAGATGGCGATATCACTTCTTTTGTAGCAGAAATAAGCTGCTGCAGAAAAAGTTATGTGCTATGCAAAATGCAATGAGTAAATGTATTGGTGTAAAAATACACACTCATTCAAAAATGTAGTCAAGTGGAGAGTAACAGTTGCTAATACCTTTGATATTCAAAGTACAAAGTAGCCAAAATGATACTTAAAGGGAAAATTCACCCCAAAAAAAGAAAATTCTGTCATCATCCTCAAGTTGTTTCAAACCTGTATGAATTTCTTTCTTCTGCTGAACACAAAAGAAGATATTTTTGTTACATGTCAGTATTGACTTCCATAAAATACTCTTAGGCTAACCAAGGCTGTTTTCAATGTGAAAATATTTTAAAATGTAATTTATTCCAGTGATTCAAAGCTGAATTTTCAGCATCATTACTCCAGTCTTCAGTGTCACATGATATTCAGAAATCACTCTAATATGCTGATTTGATGCTCAAGAAACATTGATAACTGATTAATGTTAAATTGGAATTCAGGAATTCAGCATTCTTTGATGAATAGAAAGTTCAAAAGAACAAGATTTATTAGAAATAGAAATCTTTTGTAACAGTTTAAATGTCTTTTTAATTTCCTTTTGAGCACTTTAATGCGTCTTTGCTGAATATAAGTAGGATTCCTAAAAAAAACAGACATTAAACTATTTAGTCACTATTTTTTTTACATGAAAACTTTCTCCCTTTCTGTTTCTCCAGAAAAATTAAATAAAAATTTTGTTTGGGACGTCATGAGGGTGAGTAAATGATGACAGAAATTTCAATTTTGGAACGATTTATGCCTTTAAGCTTTTTTGTACATGCATGTGTTTCAGACTTACATCCAATGAGCATGACGCAGATGGAGAAGATCTTCTCCGAGTTGGTGTTCGGGGACACGTTTCCAAAGCCCACGCTGGTCAGCGAACTGAATGTGAAGTACAGTGCAGTGACGTATTTATCCTTTATGGTCGGCCCAGAGCTGGGGTCACTGAAGTTTATTTTCTTCCCAATGGACACCTCGAGATTGTCAAGCCAGCCGATCTTATGGTCCAGGTACGGTTTCTCCATATTTCCAATGGCGTACCAGATGCAGGCGAGCCAATGGGCAATAAGAGCAAATATACACATGAGGAGCATGAGAACTGCTGCGCCGTATTCAGAGTAACGGTCCAGCTTCCTGGCAACACGAACCAGTCGGAGGAGTCGCGCTGTCTTCAACAGGCCAATCAGAGTGGTCGTCTTGGGAAAGAGAGAAGGTGCTCATTAGTAAGATTGCGAACAGATTGTATTTTACCAAGAAAGATCGGAAAATACTCATTTGACCCATTAAGGCTTATCAGGTTCTCTGTTGGTTTCTCATAGGTTTCAAAACCTAGTGATCTGCCTTTTGAAGGGGTCATATGATGCTTTCTAATGTTTTCCTTTTCCCTTAGTGTAATATATCTGCCTGTGCATTTAGATCTGCAAAGTCTAACAGAGATTCCAGACCTGCATAAAACGCCTCAATCCAAGTACAGATATCACTTTCTCAAATGTCCACATCATAATGTGAAATATTAGCATAATACCCATCCAAAGGCATATGCAAAGAAAGAAGACGAGGATTCAGTGAATTGCAGTGTCGTCATGTCACGTTTGGATGCCAACGCAAACCCGATTTGTTTGGCCTTCTGAAAACGCATGAAATTGGGGATCAGAGATTAAGATTTATTTATGAATCTGTTCCTAAGCAGTACAACCCAAAAGTCTGCTTGTGCACAGGGCATTTTACAGAGGACAGCTTCCTGAACCTGAGAGTACAACGCCGGCTATATACAAAGACTACTGACCACTGGGAAACGTTCTGCTCGAGTTGTGCTTGAAAAGTTGATTCTGATCGATCAACTTGATCATCCGCATTTTCAGAATCAGACTTGGGCTCAAACTGATGGTAAAACAGATCATATTTTTTGATATTGCTTTGGAAGCTGAAGCTGGCGTTACATTTCCGACAAATTTTTGAGGTGTTGACCAATCACAGCGCACTGGGTCTGCTGGCCAATCAGAGCACTCTGAGCTTTTTGTAAGAAGGAGCTTTGTAGGAGCTTTAACATTAAAGCATGTTAACCTACTCTATTACACCTACTATTCAAAATAAATGAACCTTTAAAATAGCATCATATGACCCCAAAACAAATAATGTCCAAGAGGTTACGACCCGACTCTAATAAGCATAAAAATGCATAGTTTATGCATTTATTGTATAAAAGTCTTTGAATGTACGCCGGTTCTCGCCTCCTTCTTCCCATAACACCGAACATTGCACTCTTAAAAATAAAGGTTCCTAAATAGGGGTCATAGAAGAACCATTTGGGTTCCCAAAAAAACTTTTAGTGAGTCGTTCTTAAAATAATTATTTTTTGAGATGATTTGGAATCATTCCACCTAGTGTCAGTTCAAAAATCCCAAAGTCAATTTTTTTATTAACTTTGAGAAAAGGTTTGTGTAAGATAAATAATCATTCTGTTAAATTTAATCTCATGGTTCATCTACATCATTGACTCCATAAAGAACCATTTTGTTCCACAAAAGTTTATTTATAGTGGAAAAAGGTTCTTTAGATTATTAATATGTTAAAAAAATTGGTTCTTTTTAGAACGATTCACTAAAAGGTTTTTTGGGAACCAAAAGGGTTCTTCTATGACCCCTATTTTGGAGCCTTTATTTTTAAGAGTGCAGACTTGCTGAACTTTAAAGGGGACTCGAGTCGACCCTCTTTTTAGTTGTGATACAGTGTCTCAATCTACATTACATTTACAATAATAATAATCATTTAAATTATTATTCTTATGACAGTAATATATATATAATATATTGTAAAATATTTTAAAACAAATGCACTGTAAAATAAATGAAAATGTATATTTTAACTTAAGTATGTTATGTTATGCAACAGTAAAGGAAAATTAGAATACATTTGTCCCAATTTCCGCACTTGCAAGAAATAAACCCTTGAGCTTTTATTTTGGCAGAAAGCTACAGTTTCTGTGAAACCAGGTTTACAAACGGGTCTCATTACAAATCAGGTGAAATGCTGTAATCTTCTTCTTACAAAAATGTTGGGAATTAGGCAAATGTGAAAATAATTTGAAACTGGTGCCCAATCCGTTCCTGAATGCATGCTCCCAGCAAACACAGAACATTCCCCTAACATTCCCGTATAGTTCCCATTTGGATATTTTTTTGGGAACCAAACAGGAACGTTCCCTGTAGGTTCTTTTTAGGTTCTATTTTTATAACCTTAAGGGAACGTTCTAATACGTTAAGAAAACTTTCCTGGATCACCAATAGGGAACGTTCTTCCCTCTACTTATTTAATTAAATCACAAGTTTTTTACAATTTAATAAGGACACAAAGCCATTTCACGCTTTCAGTTTTCATTTGACAGATACTTTGCTTAAGCAATGTCACAAAACACAACATTAAAGACGCTTCGTTATTATAAGAAGTTTAAATGTATTTTCGATTCATTATGAAACTGTGGCGGGACAGATTGGGTAACATGCTTAACTTAATCTTCAAACTCTTCCGAAATCAGTTGTGATTTGGGAATCCCATCCACTTTGTGTTATTTATATAACACTTGCAATTACTGCCTATGAAGAGTTTTCCGAATCACTCATTTATTCCATTGTATGTAGTAGCCTCACTAGGGTTTGGTACAGAGCCGTGGGCTTTTATAGCTTTAATTATCTACAGTTAACTGCATTAGAAAAGCCGGAACACATTGTGGCCTAATATACCCAAAGCTCATTTCTGGGTTCTACTGTAATGTCTACTGTAATGTCTTCATGCCTGCCACACTAATTCATATTTAGATAATCCTGTTTAATTTTAGTCCATTACACTGCTGTGCCAACACCAGAGATCCATCTCATCAAAATGTTGCACCGTGAGGATAAAATAAACCCACAACACGAGAGACATGGGTAATGAATTTCAGAATCCGCACTTCTCGTCTAGCTCTTGGTGAACTACCAAGATAAATCCTCATTTGCAGGTGAAATGTTTTCAATAGATAGAGACACGGGACAACGGTCCCTAGGAGCTGACAGCGGGCACTGTTTCATCCGAAAGAATCCTTCAACAACATCACTCGTCCCCCAGTGGGAGATCATTTGTTTAGCTGGCAATTATACCGTGGCCTCACAAAGTGAGGTTAGGACCTGCACTTTTATTTTTAGAACATGTCTTAACTGATGCGTCTGACAGCAATTCCTAGCATGCATACGAGCACTGCAGTGTGTTGGCGAGCTTGTGGAGCACGTGGGATTTTTCTACTCTCACGTTGAGAAGTCGATCTGTCATGAGCGGCCCATTAAAAACTCATTAGCAGATCCTGTTCACAGCAAATCACGTCTTTGAGTTATAGCTGGACATGCCGGTAAGATGGACACGATCAATTAAAGCGATTGTTAATCAAGTTTGACCTCATATGAGTGGCCTACATTTTAAATGTCACTGTTTAACTAGACGAGTAAAGTTTGAAGCCTTGTCTGAAAGTTTAAAACAACTATTAAAACCATGAGTATGAGGTTTCACGCAGAGAAGTCAATAAAATGTTGCTAACATGTTTTAGCACAATGCTAGCATGTTTATAGCATGTTTTAACATTTTGATAGCATGATTTAGCATGTTTCTATCATGATTTAACAGACTGCTACCATGCTTTTAACATGTATTAACATCATGTAGCACATTGTTAGCATGTTCCGAAAATGATTTAGCATGATTATAACATGTGTCGTGCATGTTTTAATGTTGCTAACATTTTTTACCATGATTTACCACAATGTTAACATATTTCTAACATGTATATGTCGCTAACATGTTTTAGCACATGACTAGCATTCTTTAGCATGATATGTTTTAACAGATCTTGCTAACATTTTATGTTAAGTCAACATAATTATCCATCAAACACATATGTCCTGATGACGGTATGTGTAATAGTAAAAATGTGAGTCAATGTGTATATATACAGACTATAGACTATATATATGCTCATGCATGTTGTGTTGAGTACATGCAAGTACAAATGTACAATATAAAATAAAAGCCTGTGAAATATAATAAGGCCTTGTGCAAGCTGTGGTCGTCGCCAGTGGGTTTTGCAAAAGTTTTTTGGGCTGAGTGCTGTGACTGAGATGCATCCTAAAACCACCTGCCATCTGCCTGACCCAGCTCATTCCCTATAGTGCACAAACACACCGCAGTCTGACCGCTGACCATCAGATCATATCCATCTCGCAGACCACAGAGGCATCAGTTGACCATAAAGCATCCTCAATGGCGCAGTCATGTTTGCATTTGTGTAATGTTATTCACTAATGATACATTAGATTGATCAAAAGTGACAGTAAAGACAAAGATGTGACAGTATTTTAAAGTCTTACCAATGCCAAACTTTAACAGTACTGTGTGTATGTATGTGTATGTATTTGGTCTGAAATATTTGAAATTGAATCTTTTCTTTTTCAATCAGAGACCATCATTCCAACCAAACATTCATTGAAGTTCAATTAGATTCATATTATTTAAAGTACACATAAAATAGAGTTGGTAAGTTTGTGTGAATCAGTTCAAACTTTGTTTTAAATTGATTCAAACATTGATACAAAACTGGATTTCAAAGATTAATTTGCAAATTAAGAATGTTTACAGAAATCTTGTAGGATAAAAATATTTCAGGAAAGGGGGTGATTATGAATGTATAGTTAAACTTGTGCAATTAAAGTAAATTTTTATTGCATTTAGTGAAAAATAATATGGAAACCATGCCTTTAATCATTTTACCTTTAATTCAATATTTTGAATGTACTACACTGACTGTTTGGTTGTGAAAAATTAGACATTTGATTGCAAAAAGATTTTTTGATTCCTGTGACACTTGATTCCTGTGATTGCAAAAAAAAAAAAAAAATTCAGACATTTCACAGACCAGATACATAAACATGAAGATTTTTTTTTAGCTATATCACCCACCCCTAGTTGTGAGAGACAGATGTGAGAGCGCCTGCAGTGAAAACGAGCTCAGATGCTGAGAGCGTGAGCTTTGTTAATTGGGTGATCTTTAATGCTGTTGGATGGCTGGAGCTCGACGGCCCTTTTCAGAAATACTGTGCGAATATAGAAATACAGACCTCTGGGGGAATATGATCTGAACGAAAGCAATATACTTAGCAAGACCAAGCATCAAAACCCCTCTATCGTCTAAAAATATACAGCATGCCATCAAATAATGACATTTCCAGTAGGTCTTAATCTATAATTCCATTCTTTAATATTTTAAAAGCCACTGTGTTTGTTTCTGGTGTCCTTAGGCTGTATATGGCTCTGACAGAGTTGCTGTCACTGGAACAGACCAGAAACTGAGGAAACCATATGCTGGGATGTGCCAAGAGCTCATGATAGGCCAATGATGGATGTGCCTACATAAACAAGCGAGGAAACAAGCCAACCGGCGTGCCAATGATTCAGCCTGTAAGCTGTTCAAACATCAGTTTTCTCTTCCCTCTCTCTCTCATCATAATCATTTACTCCCATTTGGTAAGCCACTAATCCAAATAAATGGATTCAGAAATGAAGGCCATTCAAAAAAAAAAAAAAAAAAAAAAAAAAAAGGCTGGAAAAAAAAATATAGAATATTCTGATACTGTAATCCCTGATTCACTGAAATATGTGTATTGTTTGTAAGAAGAATCAGCAGCCCACCAGCGCTGAAAGCTTTCTGACCTCTGCAAAACACTAGATCTAATCGGATCTACATAACAGACACAGTAAAAACAATTAAGTACATAAATAAATGGGTAAACAAATAGTTTAGGTCTTAAACTATTGGCATGCGAGACCTGTTTTTCCCTAAAAGTTTTTTTTTTTTAAACTTGATTTGAATGTTTTTCTGTTGTTCTCTTAAAGCAGATAGCCTATTTCCAAATGTTTCTGTAGCTCAATTGATATGGTGATTGTGATGCCAAGTTCATGGGTTTGATTTCTGGTGTACATGCATGAAACCCCAGAGAGTCAGTTGCTTTGGATAAACACATCTGCCAAATGCATGCACCATCGTTCAAGAGTTTGGGATCTGCAAAATATTTTTTTTGTAAAAGAAATTAATACTTTTATTCTGCAAGGTTGCATTATGTTGATCAAAAAGGATAGTAAAGACATTCATAATGTTACAAAAGATTTTTATTTCAAATAAATGCTGTTCATTTAAACTTTCTATTCATCAAAGAATTTATCAGGGTTTTCAAGCAGCACAACTGTTTTCAAAATGTTTGAAAATTCAGCTTTGCATCAAAGGAATAAATTACATTTTAAAATATATTCAAATAGAAGTCATTTTAAATTGTATTAATATTTCACAATATTACATTTTTATCTGTATTTTTGATCAAACAAATGCAGCCTTGGTGAGACCCCAAACATTTGAAGTGTCATATTAATCTAAAAACTTGCCTCATAATTGCACAAATGTATAATATTAGCCTCGTTGACAACAAAAACAGCCCCAAATGCTCACATTCATTGCAAAATGTGGCTGAATGTGTGCGTGTTAAGTGTATAACTGTGCCAATGAGAAGGACAACACCACCTGCCAATTGATAATTTGAGTTTGAGATCCCTAGTTTACACCGGCAGCCAAATGCAGATGGAAGTTGATTAAGTTCTGGTGTCACTTACATCTTCTGATCCTGATCCAAATATGAGCAGGTCGAAGGGAATGGCCGCCACCATGTCTATAAGGAACCATCCTTTGAAGTAATGGATGGCGATCTTCCCCGGATCGCTCACCACCTCCTCGTTCAAGTTCACGTACGTGGTGCGAAAGTTTATGAGGATGTCGATGATGAACATGATGTCCACCATTAAGTCCACCATGTTAAGAGGGCTGCAGGAATAGCCACATTTCCGTCTTTTTTGCTCCTCGATGTCGTTGAGCAGGAAGGCAGCAGAATAAGGGGTTAAAATGGCTGTATAAATAACTAGCAGCAGAATGAGCCAATCCCACATTGCTTTGAATGGGCTGTAGTGCAGGATGGTGAACTTATCCATGCGTGGCGTCTGGAGCTTGTATTCCGGCAGCACATCTGCGCCCAGTGACAAGACCTGGAAGAGGAGAGGCAGGCAAAAACATGAGTATTGCATGGTACATAATCACAGGTCTGTCCTGATATAGAGAAACATGCTAAACCAGCGGAGAATCACTTGTGCAAAAAGGTTAGCATCTAATCCAAATGGAATGGAGTTTATTTTAAAGATTATTTACAAAGTTTATTTACAAAGTTCTGTCATGAAACTCTTGATGGCGCAGGCTGATAGGTCCTTAATCTGCTTGAAATCACATCATTCTCTAAAGGACACCGCTGGTTGGTTCCTGCTGTATCAATAGCCAATGACCACCTTCAAATACTTGGGCAGCATTTGCTGTAGCAGTTTGTAGCGCACTTTCAGAAACGCTCCACCTTCCCCAGCTTTACCTGTATAGACTGCTACGGGTAATTCATGTGTGCTATATTGTAAAGCAGCAGCATGCCTTACTTGCTCACAGCAGCGTCTCATGTATGTAATGGCAGTAACAAGTCCTGTACTTGCTCTGCAGCAGCAATAACCAACAGCAGTAGCAATAATAGCAGCAGAAGCAATAACAGCAGTAGCAATAACAGCAGCAGAAGCAACAGCAATAACCAACAGCAGCAATAACAGCAACAGCAATAACCAGCAGCAGCAATAACAGCAACAGCAATAACCAACAGCCGCAGAAGCAATAACAGCAGCAGCAATAACAGCAGCAACAACAGCAGCAGCAATAACCAACAGCAGCAATAACAGCAGCAGCAGCAATAACAGCAGCAATAGCAGCAGCAGCAGCAATAACAGCAGCAGCAGCAATAGCAGCAGCAGCAATAACAGCAGCAGCAGCAGCAATAGCAGCAGCAGCAATAACAGCAGCAGCAGCAATAGCAGCAGCAGCAATAACCAACAGCAACAATAACAGCAGCAGCAGCAATAACAGCAGCAGCAATAACCAACAGCAGCAATAACCAACAGCAGCAATAACAGCAGCAGCAATAGCAGCAGCAGCAATTACCAACAGTAGCAATAACCAACAGCAGCAATAACAGCAGCAACAGCAATAACCAACAGCAGCAGCAATAACAGCAGCAGCAATAACCAACAGTAGCAATAACCAACAGCAGCAATAACAGCAGCAACAGCAATAACCAACAGCAGCAATAACAGCAACAGCAATAACCAACAGCAGCAATAACAGCAGCAGCAGCAATAACAGCAGCAACAGCAGTAACCAACAGCAGCAATAACAGCAGTAGCAATAACCAACAGCAGCAGCAATAACAGCAACAGCAATAACCAACAGCAGCAATAACAGCAGCAGCAGCAATAGCAGCAGCAGCAATAACCAACAGCAGCAGCAATAACAGCAGCAGCAATAACCAACAGTAGCAATAACCAACAGCAGCAATAACAGCAGCAACAGCAATAACCAACAGCAGCAATAACAGCAACAGCAATAACCAACAGCAGCAATAACAGCAGCAGCAGCAATAACAGCAGCAACAAAAATAACCAACAGCAGCAATAACAGCAGTAGCAATAACCAACAGCAGCAATAACAGCAGCAGCAGCAATAACCAGCAGCAGCCGCAATAGCAGCAACAACAATAACCAACAGCAGCAGCAATAACAGCAACAGCAATAACCAACAGCAGCAATAACCAACAGCAGCAATAACCAACAGCAGCAGCAATAACCAACAGCAGCAACAACAGCAACAGCAATAACCAACAGCAGCAATAACCAACAGCAGCAGCAATAACCAACGGCAGCAGCAATAACAGCAGCAGCAATAACAGTAGCAGCAATAACAGCAGCAGCAATAACCAACAGCAGCAATAACAGCAACAGCAATAGCCAACAGCAGCAATAACCAACAGCAGCAGCAATAACCAACAGCAGAAATAACAGCAGCAGCAGGAGATTTATTCCACCAAGACCAAACATTGTCTCATCCTTTTCAATGCCAAACACTACGAGAGTTGTCATGACAGAACTAATTATCATTTTTATTATTATTATTATAAACTTTCCATTCCATCTGCATTAGATGTTAAACTATTTGCACACATGCACAACTACTTTTATTATTTGCATAATAATAATAAAAAAAGAAATAAGTTAATACATCATTTGTCATTGTTTACATTCAAAGGTAATATGTAATTGTCAAATTACAAGTGATTGTATTTATGTATTTATTTGTCTGATGCTCGCTGCCTTGATTTTTAGCTCCTTATTCTGCTTCTGTGGTGCTTGACCCTGATAATTGCTGCTAGCAGCTATGTTTTATTATTTTTATAGTTTAACAAAAATGAAATTGAGTTATGCATAATTTTTCACTCTTTATTATTTATTTATTTTTACAGTAAAAAAGTTAGGTATAACTTTTCAAACTTTTCCAATTTAAAAGTAAATGCTCCCATTTAAATATACTGTATAGTTCTATGTAAACGTTTCACTTTTAGTTAAAATTTTTCAGTTTTTTCAGTTTCCAGTGCACTGTTGATGGTAAATGTGCGGTAAACAATTCACTGATTTGTGCATTTCCCAAAAATGCCGATTTGTGCATTTCGAAATTGAGATCCAAACATTTCTGGATTATTAAAAATCTCACAATAACTGTTTATATTGCATTACTTGACAGCTGTCAGTTACATGTGCACAGGCACATCATCATAATGCAGTATGTGACAGTTCCACCGTGCCTCACATATATTTCGCTGTAGTTGTCATCTGTTTCTTTCCAGCTGATGCAATATTTCATGAAAAGCGCCAGCACAACCGAGTTCCTTCACATTTCATAAGTGTACCGTGTCAGGGAGACTCAGAGCATGACATAAATATTCATTTATTTCTCTATAGTTGCACAGGACAGACTGTCTCTGCTGTCAGAAATGCTCACATTACATATAGCTTTTTGGATTATAAAGTCTAGTTGTCATGCATCTCAGGTTGATTCTGAAGTTATCAGAGCAATCTGCTCAAGGACACAAGACATTACTAAAACCTTGTTCTCCACATACTGAAATATGATTTACGCTATTCAAGCAATCGGATGTCCTTTGCCTTAATGCAATTCATGAAACGGGTAGTAAATTCTGATTCTCACAGGGTTTAATTTACTTTTGATTACTATTTTAACAACAATGAAAGCTAAATAATAATTTAAAAAACACCTAAAGAATAAATAAACACTAATTATCGAATTGAAACAAAATCTCTACTGTTATGTTATAGTGTCTTATATCTCTGTGTTGCTGTTCTGGAACTTTGGATTGAGACATTTGTCATGTTATATTCTGCCTAGAATCTGATTCTTGGACAACAACATATAATTTTGCATTCATGTTATTATTAAATTAAACAGAAAACAGAAAAGATATAAATAAAAAATAATTCAAAATTTTAATAAAAATAACAAGACACTAAAAATCAAGACACTACAGGGGTTTCATTTCACTATTTTGCAAAGCTATTGAACAGCAGAAGTCCCCTGGTAAAAACATTAGGATGATAATAGCATTGTGTCTCTGTAATTTAACTCTAAATGAACTCTAAATGAACACACACACGCACGCACGCACGCACACACACACACACACACACACACACACACACACCTTCCTGCAGGATTTAACCAACTTTGACAGTCAGCAAATGAGGTGTCTTTTCCTGATAAATACTTTATTAGAAATTATGACGGCAGCAGCAGTGATCAGTAGTTGATTTCTCTCTCTCCTTCTCTTCTAAGAAAGTAATGAATTATGTATCTTTTTCTCTTGCAGGCTCTCACACATCCAGGCAGGTCGGGGAAGGCAATATGAGAATCACTCAGACGTAATAAGTCAAATGACCGCAGTGAACGAGTCAGCTTCTGAAGTGAGGACTTTGGATGGGCTGTCATTGACTTCCTTCCCGGCTGGCCGAGAGCCGGACACATTTACAGCGAGCTTTGACCCAGTACTCTATGTTACAGCCTTACAGCGCTATGACTTTGACTTTCCTTGAAGGATATTTCCAGGAGTCACTAACCTTCATTTTTCCACAAGAATGGTAGCATACTTATAATTAACATTTCTATGTGCAATACATGTTTGGAATTTATCAATGAACACATGCAATGTTGCCTTAGACTTTGCAATTATCTTCCCATTTAAAACATGATTTGCATCAGAAGCGAGCCTATGATGCCTTAAAGGGGTCATGAATTGAGAAATCTAATTTTCCTCAATGTTTTGACATGTGAGAGGTCACTGTACTATAAAAACATCCTATAAGTTTCAGAACTCAAAACTTTCTTTTATTGAAACCAAGCTCCGAAAATGACTTGTCTTGGATTTTGTAATAGTAATAGTGCGATGAAAGACCACCTCTGCAGAATCAGATCAACGCCTACTTCTACATCATCACGTCTTTAGCCCCGCCCACTGGAGCGTTAATGAGATGCGAAGAGAGATACAGGATAACTGGACTAAATATAACATTATCTTCCAACAGGAAGCTAGGAAAGTGCTTATTTATTTTCAACTATGTAAATGTCTCAGTAGAGCATTATTTGTTTGTTCGGTGCATTTCACTATGGATTCTTTGGTAAATCAGTCACAATTTCGGCGCAGGCTTTGCAAACAGACTGTAAGATATGGACCCGACAGTAAGAAACCGTGTTAATTCTAATGCCTAATCTGTGATTTCTGTCAGGACCACTATTGTCAAATACGATTGACAATTAGCATACAGTTTGGATTGGCGGTATGGTTCTGTTCTGGGCGAGAACTCCCTGTGCATCCATGCAGCCTAGCATTGATAAGAGCAGCAAACAGAACAGAACCAACATGAATGTATGCAGATATCATTAATTCAAGATTTTAAAGTACAACATAATTCGAGAATTTATTCTGATTCAAGGGGAAATCCTGACTGAGACAGGAGGAGCTGGGAGGTAGGAGGGTAATTCGCTCCTGAGAAGCGCGATAGCTGCTGATAATACTGAAGGAGCTTATATATGAATACAGTGATAGGCGTCGTATTCCTATAGGTAGACGTGGATCAGCTGATAGTCAGCTGATGCGCGCTTGACTAACGTGACCTGCCAGAACTGACTACGCTTGATTTCATAAATGTGTGATTTATATAGTCAGATGTTCTTTGTCTTAAAATCATTTATTTCCGTTTATGCATCAGTAATCAAGCCAGTAAATAAACGGTCAACTTCACATTGTTTCTCTTCGTAGCATGAAAATAATATTTTATTTAAACTGTAATTAAATTATGTACAGAAAGCAATCAAAGAACGCTCCCTTTATAACCGCTGGAGCTGTCAATCACACTGCGATAGTTTATCAGGGACTGAGTTCTGGACTCTCGTCGTTATAACCAATGCTCTGTCTACACTGCACAGTCAATCTCTTATTTACATCATGTTTGCACTGTTAGTTCTGATGAAAGCATCCGTGTTGAAATGACGAGATCACTGCATTCAAGCACTGCAAACTTAATTTACACTTGGTTTTCTAAGATCTATTTCCCAGAGGTAGAAAATCCATCTTCATGCTCTCATGCTCTTCTGATGCATTTCGGTGCCAGAAAAAGATCCTAAATATGGCTGGGGTATAGGAGATTTAAGCAATAATTACTGGTTATTGCCTTTTATTATTGCTCTCATCTTAGTACCCCCTAGGTTAAGTAGTACCCTCATAAGCATTTATTTGCATACTTATGTCTGTTAGCATAATTTACTGTATAAATGATGAGTAGTAGTGAAATTAGAATTTGTTACTGTTTGTTTGTGCTCATTCACAAGACTATTGGATTTCCAAAAGAATCATGAAGCATTTGACGCATGCAATATTTCTAATAAATTACGCTCGTGACACATTGATTTTGTAATGTGATTAACATTGTGAACGTGATTAACTGAAACTCCATAGAGGAGAAATAGAGCAAAAGCACATCCTCAGCTTGAGGGCCTTATTGAAAAACATGAAGGGAAAACAACTGATTTTACTCTGTTAAAGTCAATGTGAAACGTTCATAATCAAGTGGGTCTATAATATCTATCTGTTAGCATTCACATTAATTTCACGCTTTTAAAAGCCCTTTATTGGGTGCTATAGTACATATATTATATTATATTATAATGAAATATTTGTAATATATCGTCCAAAAGTTTGAGGTCAGTACGTTTTTTTTTATTTTGTTTTTTTTTTAAAGAAATAATACTTTTATTCAGCAAGGACACATTAAATTACTCAAACGTGTCAGTAAAGATGTTTATAATATTACAAAAGATTTCTATTTGAAATAAATTCTGTTATTTTGAACTTTCGAAGAATCCAGATTTTTTTTATCACGATTTCCACGGAAATGTGAAAACTTTTTTTCAATATTGATCATAAGAAATATTTCTTTTAGTAGCAAATCATCATATTATACTGATTTCTGAAGGATCATGTGACACTGAAGACTGGAGTAATGATGCTGAAAAAATCAGCTTTGATCACAGGAATAAAATACATTTAAAATATATTAAAATAGAAAACAAGTATTTTAAATTGTAATTATATTTCACAATATTACTGTTTTACTGATCATATAAATGCAGGTTTGGTGAGCAATCTTCAAAGGAATCATTCATGTGTATAAAGAAAGTAAATAGGGTTGGATTAAATTCATGTTCACCGTTACAGTCTTACCTGCGTGACCTTCTCCGTGACGTTGTGTGTTCTGTCTTTGACCTTTGGTGCTATGATGGTTTTCTCTGAGGACGGAGGGGACGGCGCTTTCTTATCGTTGGCTTCAGAGAAGTTGAGTGCGATTAGCGGGATCTTGTTGATGGTGCTGTACTTGTTCAGGTTCGAGTCTGAGGTCGATCCCAGCAGACTGGACTTCAGATGGTTGAACGGGCCTGAAGGTAAAGAGTAAACAAGAGCCTGTGAATATCTGGAACAATTTATTAGATTTATTAGGACGTTTATTTTGCAAGGAGCTGGGTAATTCATCTAATATTCCTAATATAACATTCACAATGATCTTTGTTTTGAATATTGTTGAGTTTAAATTGGCCATTAAACTCTTCGTTCACCCAAATGTGAAAATTATGCCATCATTTACAATAGGAACATGAAACCTGTATGAACTGGATGCATAAACAATGACAAAATGTATTACTTTAAGTTTCCTAAAAACAATGTCATTAGACTAATTTCACTATATTTCATTGTCTTGTGATTCCGTGAATGAGAATGTTAAAACAGAGATTATTTACTAGTATTAAAAAAACAACAACATTCTAGTTGATAAGTTAAGATCCCCTCGAAAACGAGATGTTTCATCTCAAGGGGTTATCCTCAACAATACAATTCAATTCAATTCGATTCATTTCTGTGCATTGGTTCAACCTGTCAGTTTCAATAATTGATTCAGTGATTCATTTGTGCCATCACAATGTTCATAGATTTCTCACCACAGCATTATATATTCATGTTTTAATGTAAATCCTATGGAGGTAAATATTACTTTTAATTTCAATATTTGAAATATCTAAATTATATATATATTATATATATAATTAATATATATATATAATTATCATTCTTATTATCACCCAGCCTTTATGTTGCCTTGAATACACTGTTTGCGTTGTTTAATGAACAGTTGAATAACCCTTTTGTCAATGCAGTGTTACAATTGAATTAAAATATCATCAAATATGTAGATGTGATTGTGCTGTTAGAAACAGGATATTTTTTGTATATTTCAAGCTTTTCATAACCATCTTCATCGAAGCTTAAAGCAAACATATGCAGTTCTGTAAGCATCCATTAAGAATCCATTAAAATCACGTGCAATATAATAGACAAATGATAAATAACAGTAACGCTCAACCTCTCTTAGAATAATTCAAACTTTGATAAAAGAAATGTCCTCCAAAACTGAACGTGGCAGTGCTGGCCGCTGATGGAAGTCATTCAGCATGTAGCATTGATTTTCTGTCCTGACTCTGAGCCGGCGCATCAGTCTCGTTCAATGGGACGTGAAGAGGAACTGCCTGGACAATCTGAGCCATTCTAATCCACCTTATGCAAGAAGGTCCAGACTAGAGCTTTATTGAAAGAGCAGCAAATGTTCTGTATGATCTAATCAAGACATCAATAACAGCTGAGAAGAGAAATCAGGCTGAAAATGGATAATCACGAAACGCCCATGACGTCCCAGACACTGTGACGGATGCTTCTGATCTGTATTCTGAATGCGCTTTTGAGGAAAGATAACAGGTTTTATCGACATTTTTGAGGTGAGTTCTTTTAACTGGTCTAAGTTATAGGGTGTCCAGTCTCATTTTAGGTTGAAAACTGGACTAAAAGTCGCCATATGCTGACTGAATTTGGGGTATTCATGCAAAGTGCATGCAGAAACACAATCTCCTGAAGCTTATACAGAGGCTGCTTCGATATTAACATAAGTTGGCCATAAAAAAGTGTTTTCATTTACAGACTGGCTTCTCTGTCAAATTTAGAAAGCAAAGAGTTAGTGTTAACGGATTATATCTAATAAACATTAAGTGGTACGATTCAGGAATACATTTTTTGTACCCTGAAATGTCATTATTGCTTTGAAAAAGTCAGATAAAACAGACAGAAAACAGATAAAATATCTGTAAATTTTATTTTTTTTAATATATAAAAAAATGCAAAAATACAATTTCGCAAATAATTATAAAGAAATGGCAAGTAACTTGAACACTGAATTAAAGGTTAAATTCTGTGTAGAAAGACTGAAATAGTATTTTCTTGTGAAAAGTGTTGTTGCAGTGCACTGATCTAATAAATAGCAAATGTTTTTTTTGTCATAATTTAATAATTATTTTTCTTAAATCATCCCACAGGTCGGAAATGGACCGAACTTTGTCTTTGTTCTTTTTCCCACGGTCATCTTTCTTTAGTGTTAATGTTGCAGTTTGAGCATGAAAAAGCTCTGAAAGTCCCTCCAGCGGGTAAGAGTATGGTTTAAGTATGGTAAGAGGCGGGACATTTCCCAAACACGCTCAAAGCGCATGACCAATCATAACGCACTGATCCAGCCGACCAATTAGAGCACAGTGTGCTTTTCAGAAGGAGGGGCTTCATAGAGACAGGAACTAAACAGAGCGTTACTGACAGACTGGGAAGAGACGAGCTGCAATAATGGAAAATATGAGAAAAAATAATGTGTTTTTTGAACATTCCAGCATGAAAACCTGTTCTAGTAGAGCCTAAAAACTAATCAA
Organism: Meda fulgida; assembly: GCA_030578275.1. Classification (NCBI taxonomy): domain Eukaryota; kingdom Metazoa; phylum Chordata; class Actinopteri; order Cypriniformes; family Leuciscidae; genus Meda; species Meda fulgida. The sequence goes on from CM060624.1 coordinate 3,571,128, forward strand.
GACTTTGTAAAAGGCCATGATATGGCCTCCTAAAGTAGTAATGTGAAATGGTGGTGAACAACTGCTGCATCTGTAAGCATGCAGCCAGAGACAGTTATGCATTCATACAGAATTCAACGTTACCTTTTAGACCACGTACATAGTCTGAAATGGAGGAGTACAAAGATTAAAAGAAGAAAATGAGAAAAATGCGTGTTATGACGGTTGAGTCATTAATTGTACAATTTAATTGACACTATAATTCAAACAGTTTTTTTGTGTGTAAGGCTAGGTTTATAATAAGGGAAAGAAAACTTTAGACCAGAGATCCTCAAATTAAACAGCTATTTTAATATTCAATTGGTTAAAATGTGCATAATAACAGATATAACTTCATATTTTACCTCATATTTTAATCACATCAGTCTAAGTATCACAAACAGTCTAAAATGCTGGTCTTTCTTTAAAAGAACAAAATCATACATTATTCTGTTATATATATATATATATATATATATAATAGAAAAAATATATGATTTGTAATATAATATATAATATTATTCGGTTTACACTTTATTTTAAGGTGTCATTCTTACAGTGTAATTATATATTTAAGTTCTGATAATATTAATTAACAACATGTATTTACTATAAGGCTAGGCTTAGGAATAGGATTTGGTTGAGGGTTACAGTAGTTGCATGTATTTATGCCTAATTTACTGTTATTACTATGATAACTACGTGTAACGTAACAAGGACACTGTAAAATATAGTGTTACATTTTATTCTTTTAAAGATAAATGATAGATTTATTTAGCTTTTCTACAGTCTTATCAGTCAATGTGCTTCTTGTAATCAACAATGAATCTCAATATAAGTCTCAGTACTCACCTTCACTTGTGTGTGTATCCACAAACAGACGTTTGGAGTTGGTGCTCAGGCCTTCGATGTCGTGCACGGAGGAGGCCCGTCTCCTGCTGAACATGCTGTCTCTGGAGAGGGACTGGGCCAGGCAGGTCAGAGAGGGACTGGGCTGATCCCAGCGCTGACTGGGAGAGGACTGGTCGAGGGGAACGGGGGAGGAGTGAGGGCTGGAGCTGATGAGCGCCCGCGTGTCATTGGCGTCCGCTGGACTGGAACCGTCCTTCGTGTGCGATCGGACGTCCATCACGGCCTCAGAGTCATCGCTGGCCCTGGGAGAGTCCACCATGATGGAGTCGGGATCGTCCTGCGGGAGAGACTGCTTACTGGTTCCCAACAGCTTCAAAGCTGGCAGACGGAAGCCGAAGAATCGCCCTTTTCCTGCAGGTATTTGGGAAAAAATACAGTTTCATGCAAGGCCATTATTTATACATATACATATATTTTTAAATAATTTATAAAGGAAGACAAGCGATCTTCTATTTTTCTGTTTGAAAGCATTGATTTTATTTATAAAATAGAAATATTCTATCCATCTATCCATCTATCTCAGAAATGGCCATTGAATACACTGAAATGATTTGGCAGCACCCCTGGCTACATTATAAGAACGGGCATGTTTCAGCAGACAAGCTACTGAGTGGTCAACATTCATTCCCACAATTGCATTTCCCCCAGGAGAACAATATTCTGACATATGGCTCATTTGTTCAGCCATGCCTTTAATAATCCCACCGGCCTTTGTTCTGAATTCCCCCTCAGTACGGACACAGATCACCACAGCTTTAATTAGCAGCCCTTCAAAATGTGTGTGTGTGTGTGTGTGTGTGTTTTTTATCAGGATGTGATCAAACAAATCCACTGCTTCCCCGTGGAATTCAGTGTTTCCTCTCCAGTACATCACCGCTTTGAAGAGTAAATTGCAGGACACAGTACGCACTTTCTAATAAATAAGGTCTAGTTCAAGAGGAAGCTCATTCGACTCCACTGGTGTGGAGAAAATCAATGACATGCTCAAGATGTGCTCACATTTATGTTTTATTCACTTCATTCATGCACATACATAAGAGAGCGCTGGGAACAAGCAAAAGAAGAAATATGCCAACAGATTTGTATAGAGGTTCTATATTAATTCATATTATTTGTTATTTGCAAGGTATGATTTATTAAAAACAGAAGCCCTGTGTGTCATTATATCCTGTTGCCATTTTTGCTTTGATGTTTTGAGCATTGTTATTTTTGTCAGCTTATAGCAATTTGTGTCCAACAACTGATTATTAATTTAAAAAATAATACATAAATAATCATTAGACTATTAAAGCATGGATATGAATACTGTAATAATAAAAAATGTGTTATTTAGAAATGTATTTATAGACCATTATAGTGTTTATTAATATTTTGACTTTATTTTTAGCATTTAGTTCTATTTTACTTATATATCTATTAAATTTATTCTACTAATTTTAGCTTTATCTTATTGTTTTGTTCTCTGTAACAAGCTATAAATGCGAAATTTCTCACTTGACAGTAAATTATGTTAATTACAGAAATATAAATCCGTATATTTATTTAGAAATGCCAGTGTTTCCTGTTAAATACGCAGGGTGTTATGAAAATCTCTTCAGAGGAAGATGCAGAATTAACAAACGCATTAATTGTGTGAACATGGTTAAATATCAGTTAATCTCCAGTAAATCTATGCTTTAAGTCTAGTACTGCATTGGTAGTGCCGAGTTTCTCTCTCCCATTATGCTTTTAAGGGAATGTACATAAACACCTGCACCTGCAGTAATTATCTTAAAGACCTCAAAAAGCTCATTATTAAGACATTACGTTACATGCATTACTGTACGCAGGTGTACAGGGAAGATGATTTCTGTGTGCCAACAGAATGACCTGAGCAACTCACTGGCTGAATTACAGTCCCTGTGCACAGCTTCTCGTTGACTGTCATCATGCCTCGCTCAGCTCAGCGGGGGTTTAAAGAGCGCACCTGTTAAACAGAGGCAGGTGTGCTCACATTAACCTGCTGGCTGATGAAGATGAAGATGAAGAGGAAGCTCTGTTGTGCATGACTGTAAACACTCCTCAGGAGGGCCGTTTCTGATGCTCGATGACAATGGCGATGTTGAAAGTGATCCCATCAACTGAAGAATATGAGGACTTCTTCACTCAGCGTAGCCCTTCACGTGCTTGTCACTCCCGTCCACTGCTCACAACTACACATGATACAGGCCTGCCGCTGACCGATGCCCCCTACAGCGCTCCCTACCCAGATACAGGCAGGTAGGAAACATCAACTATGTTGGTTTATAGTTAAATAGCAGCGGTTCAAATGGAAGAAGGACATTTTATGGATATCCCTTTCATGTGGGGTGTAAATAACGGCTGGTTTTGAGAATGTAAAAGGTCTGCAAAGTTTTTAAAATCAAGTGCCAATAAGTTATTGGTTCTCCCTAAAGAGAGAAGAATTGAATCTAAAACTACGAAATGAGTCGCGTAATTCCAAGTCTCACTTCGACTCAAACCTATTATAACAAATTTGCTTAAGCCCCTCCTGTGGTCTTTTATTGGTTTGTCGGCAAACAAGTCTACTTTGCACCCCCCTCAAACACTGTAGCTGTACTTGAGAAGTCCCGGAAGAGGTTTTCGTGGTCGCCAAAGCAAATCCGCTTTTGATGCACTTCAAAAGGATGAGGACTCGAACTGTATCCGGAAAAAAAAACGCACTATCGTTACGGCCGTAACTCTGTGAATCAAGTACTGAGGAGGATTCTGCAGCTGAAATTCGATATAGAATGACTGTTTGTTTCTAATATGTACGTAAGTGGGTCGAACCAATCAAAATAGACATGGGTGGGCCATCCTGACCAATCAGAGAGAGTAGCTCTCGGAAGGCGATTAAGAAAACCAAATCCTTAATCAAACTTTCAGACACTGTGAAAAAGAGTGAGGAACCAATGTATACTAAGAGGAAATTAAAAGTGTTTTTATTTTTTTTAACTTGAATGCATGTAAACCTCTTGTAGGGAGACCTCAAAAACAAAATAAAGCCTTAAAATAGCAAAACAGCAGAATATTAAAACATAATATAAGATTCTACTAATTTTAAATTTTTTAATTTACTGATCACCATATTTTTCACGCCAAATCAAGACTTATTACAGAATTTATTAATATGCATTAGATATGAATCCAGTCTCATCATCGAGTGGAGTTGGAGACATGTAGAACTAAACCAGTGTTATTTAATATTATTTATCGTACTAATATAGGTATTTATATATATTTTGAATGAGATATTATCTTTATTTACAGTTTATTTTCAATCTTAGTTTTATTTATATTACTATTTAGGTTAAATGTATTTTATTTTTAGTTCAGTTTTTAGTTTGTATTTATTTCCTGTTAGTAATTTTAAGTGCTTAAACTTAAATCAAGTTTATAGTAATACTACTAAGGCAACATTTCTAAATTTTTCATCTAATCTTTATATTGTAATATATTTAGCTTTAATTTAATTAACCAAAAGATATTTATAATAGTTTTTAGTTAACAGTAAATAACCCTGAACTAGACTGCTGTTTACACTGGTGGGGTCCATTTCATAGTTTGAGATTTAATGCTTTCCCCCATTGCCATTGCACCGAAGACTTTACTGGAAACTGTCGACAAGAGCAAAATGATCTGGTAGAGAATGAGTGTCTGAACTCCTATCTGAGATCATTCGCAGTGTCTTTAACAACCCTTCAAACTCTCTCTCAGAAAGAAGAACCTTCTGACACAAGAGCACAATATCACTAAAGACTGACAACATCACTGACACGGCGCAGAAAACCCAAACGTCAAGCTGTGTGATTCCCGGAATGAGGCGATGCTGACAGAGAAAGACGACAGCGGCGAGAGGCTAATTAAGGCATAAATGAGCAATAAAACCATCATGGCCACTCCCTTTTCTCCTGTGACCTGTCAAGACATTACTACTCCTCATGTTCTCTGCACAAAATCTCTCTTTCTCTTTCTGTCTGGACTCCAGGGTGTCAGCACCGGTCTCTAAAACCACAGCCAGGCAACGCTCTGCTCGGACCAATTTTCAACAACATTGGCTGTAAGAAAAATTTATGAGAATTCAAGTTAATAATAACTATATTCCAGGACTTAGTTACCCAAAGCGGAACATTCTGTCATTATTTACTCGCCCTCAAGGCCGGGCCCGTGTTTGTGAGGCCCCGGCAAGATCGTAAAACAAAATGACAATTGAACCGTTTTTTGTGACAATTGTGCTATAATTGCATTTTAAAAGAAACACTTAAAAAAAGCACACTGTAATATGGCCAGGGTAGCCAACTACGACTATTTGGTTGTGATCCTAGATACTGGTTGTGTTGCACTCATCACTTTCTTGACGAAATACAGTATGTGTGTGTGTGTGTGTGTGTGTGTGTGCGTGGTGTGTGTGAGTGTGTGTGTGTGTGTGTGTGTGTGTGTGTGTGTGTGTGTGTGTGTGTGTGTTAAATATGTTTTTTCACTAAGACTTAATCTATGGCAAATGCATGCATGAATAGGTTGTTTTCTATTCCATTATAGCCCAGATAAACAGAAATTCAAAAGACTGTACCTACAATTAATCATGACAGCCAAGTTAGTGTGCGTGTTGTAGTCATGCCGTGTGTGGTGTGTTATGTGGTGTGCACAGCTAACAGACAGACGCATATGTAGATTACTTGATTTGAAGGTCATGTGTAGTTTGGGTAACACTTTACTTGAAGGGTGTATCATAAACTGACATGGATACCTTCATAACCATGACAATGACAGATGGTCAAAAATATACGTTAGGGTTTATGCATGTTTATGACACTTCCATTAAGTGTCATTCGCTCAATAAAGACATTTTGAATGCAATATGACATTGCTTAAGATGCATTGTATAACAACTAGACATTAAATTAAGTTAAACTGTCAGTGGTTGGTTGTGACAATGGCTGTCATCATTCCATTATAACTGAATGTTTATATGTTTAATATCATGAATATTTTCGTGACCTCAACTAAAGTGGTACAAAATTGAACTTTCATAAACAGATAAAAATGCTTCATGACAGCCAATGCCAAAACCAACCACTGAAAGTTTAATGTAATGTTAACAAATAAAGCTTGTGTTTCTAAGTTTGATAATTAATCTGCTATGCAAGTTTATGACAAGTTGTGTTGTCTTAGTCAATGTCAAGGTTGTCATGACAAAGACCAAGTTATATGAATGGTTATTATGTCAAGGTGTATAACAAATAGACATCTCAAACAATGTCATAATTGAGCGAATGACACTTAATATGACAGTTGTCACAAACATTCATAAAACCTTCCTTTATATTCATAACATGTGTCATGTCATGATTATGACGGTGTCATGTTAGTCTTTTTGCACACAGACCTTAAGTAAAGTGTTACCGTAGTTTGGTTAGCTATGATTCGAATATACACATCAGCATGTAAACTGAATTGAGTTTGCAGTTTTCGAATGGTAGTGGGAGGAGTGATAGAGATTGCAGTCTCACATGTCACAACATCCTCATTCGACAGTTTCAGAATACACTGAACCTAGAGATTACACTTGTTCCTCTGAGAAGTATATCAGAATTAGTTTCTGTTTGCCCACAAGTAACTTTAATGTGAATGTGTCTTCAGATTTTACTCATATTTGTAGAATCCTCTGGTGAGAAATTTAAATATTTGTATGGTATACAGTTCCAGGCTAAAGGAAAATTGACATCTCATTTGTTTCAAATACGTACTATTCAAAATTTGCAACTCCCGATTACTAAGGGGATTATAGGTTGCAATGTAACATATCAGTGAAACAAAATTGGCCAAATTGTGCGTTACATTTTTGGCCATGGCTGTCAAGCAAAGCAATTATAACACATGAAAAACAAAGGGAACCAATGAAATATGAATAATTGATTATGTGTAGTCAATATTTATGCTTTTTAAGTCTAGGAAAATAAAACCTATAACTGAAGTTTTGCCTTTTTTGTTTTTTTTTTTTTTGGGCCCAAATAATAGTCTTGAGGAGGTGAGTAAATGATGACATGGAAAACTTGCAGTGTGAGTGAATATTAATTATGTTGCCAGGCACTGTACATGTTGTAATGGAGAATTTAAAGCATCTTCCTCCACGTGGCCCTTTAATCGCACTTGGCCTTCAATGCACGATAATGTGTCTATTTGCCACTTGTGGTTTGGCAATTCTGATTTTCAATACATCTTGGGTGCATTTGCTGTGTGTTTAGACCCAATATCGTTTGTTTACTCAATATATATGTTATAGCAAATCTCCATCTCTTATATAAAGGTGGAATTATAAGTATGTCCCACTTATCTCGCATGAATACTGGACATTGATAACGGTAATCTCAACTGCTTAGACTGCTTCAATTTGTCAGCAAAATGTAAACTGTATATTATCACAGCCACTAATCGGGCATGAAAATATTAAAGAATAGTACTATACATTTCAACCAACAACACGTTTTTGGTATATTATGGCTTGTAATTATATTAGAGGTTCCAAATTCACTAATTGACTATGCAATTTAAGGTAATTTGCAAAAACATGCAAACATGTGTGCATGGCACATTACACATGCAAGTATGCCTATCCACACACAGCCATAGGACATCGTTTCACATGATACTCATTCAGACACAGACATCGCTGTGTGTGTAAGCCCTTCGCTCAGTCACACACTTTGGTGCTCATTAGGTTTGGGCCTTATTTATAACACCTGCCAGTACAACCAAGGTTCAAGCATGAAGCCTTTTGACTCTTCGTGACACCAGAGGCCGAAACACACAACACACACACAACACACACACACATCTGACTCTCCAAACACTTGCCAACATTCTCCTCTATAATAGCCTTCCCCTAGACATGCGCTGCTAATGAGTATTTCAAGAGATGCTGAAGCTGTGCAGATCTATAAACGACCACACGAACCCGCACCACATCGCCCACCCGGCGCTGGCCGAGGAACTTCAGGAGACCGGGTGAGATCGTGATGCAGTAACCAGTATTATCACCCACTTCCTTTATTCGTCCTCACTGAAGCTCTTACTGTAAATGATCTGGTTCATACAGCCAGTTCACTGTCCCATCTCCACAACCAAACCCCTTATAATCAGTGATGCTGTCAACACTGGATGATGTGACAAAACAAATCCCCGACTGTAAACCGTTTTGCATTCAGACATACTCAAAGCGCTTTCGCGCTACTTCTGACAACGAAGAACAAATAATTTGCAATGTCCGCTTTAGTGTGGTGTAAACACGGTTTAAAAGATAATCTTTAAAAACACACACTTTTTTTTTTAGTACTTTTTTTAATAATTTTAACTCTTTTTTTTCATTTCCCCCCGCCATTGATGGAAATTTTTCCATAATTTATGCGTTACAACGCGCCATTGACGTAAATTGCCGATTTCGTGTTTTCACTGTTAATACGTAGGGGCCTATTACCATCTTCTGAAGAGTACATAATCTTCCTGATCTAAAAGCAGCAGAAATTAAGCGATATCATATGTAAGCAATGCCACATATGTAAAATAAAGCGATCATCAAAACATTAAATACATATAAATAGAAACTGCATGTGTATTGCATGTTTCTGAGGTCGACCCGGACGACGACAGGACCTGTGAAGCTTTAGGGGTGTTGATGGACTCCATATACTACTCCATCTGTGTTTTCATCATCGTGCTTGAATCCCATCCTGATGTCGTTTTTGGGGACAAAACCATCTTTCATAGACAGCAAACTAAGATATAACACGAACAGAACGGTACATAGGCTATTCGTTTTCCGCCTATGAAATGTTCTAGACTTTTTGAACGGCTTCTGTCTAGATTCTGTGACTATTTCAGATGGACCAGCGCTAATCAGCATTCAAAACACAACTACACTGTGATTGGTCACTTTAACGAGTCATTCAGATCCCCAAGGTTCCCGACAGAATCCGGTCACCTGAGATGACAAAAAGAAGAACCGTATGTAGCCTATTGTTTCTGCGCCGGAACTAAAGCCGCTCTGCTGATGAGCTGTGTTAAATCCTTGATATGAAGCCAGTTACAAAGCCGTCCCTCTGTGATCCGAGAGGAGACGAGACCGCCAACATCCCACCTGCTTCTGAGCCACCTGTCTAATTAACACGCTCCGTTGAGAAACACAACACACTTTCGCTCAACCGGTCCACACGCCGGGCCAGTTAAAGCATCCCACCATCCAGTCCACTGGTTCTGAACACCAACGGATTACTCTGCCAGGGTTAGCGCAGCGGAGGCGCTTGTGAAGGAAGTCGCACAAGATTCCCTGCCTGATTTTAATTCCGTCAAGCAAAGATGTAAGAGACATTTCTGGAAGGTTATTTACACACATAAAAGTGAATAGGAAGGGTTTGTTTTCAGATATGGTGTCAATGCATTAGCAAACAAAACTTTCTCTATAAGAGCACAGCAGCAGGAAGATAAAACAGGAACTATTAATAAATATAAGTCTTGAACCTGACAATTACATAATGAATGATTTCTGAAGGAATCTGTGACCACTGCTGAAGACTGGAGTAAAGATGCTGAAAATTCAGCTTTAAAATGACAGGAATAAATTACATGTGGACTATGTATTACAAAAGAAAACCAGTTATTTTAAAATGTAATAAGGTATAACTATTTTTTACTGTATTTTTGATCCAATAAATTCAGCATTGGTGCTACATTTATTTATGAGACTTTCTTAATTATAAGACTCTTCTACACTATTCCAAGACTTCTTTCGCTCTCTCTCTCACACACACACACAACACACACACACACATCACACACACACACACGAACACACACACAAACACACCCACAGCACACACACACACACACACACACACACACACACACACACACACAATGGTGTAGAACTCTTAATTGAATATTTTTAAAAAATGCTTCTGGAGGAAAAGATGGGAAAAATATAGCGGAAAGAGCTGCTAATATGAAATCTATGTTAAAACCATCTGCAAAGAAAAACAATGAACAATAATGATAGTGTTTGCAACTCACTGATTTCAGATTTGGCAGGGGCGGGGTGAATGTCCAGTCTCTCCATAGAGTCCCATGCTCTCACTCGTCTAGAACATAAATCGCAAGTTCAGGATGAACATCCATCACAAGCTCCTTCTGGTTCTTCACTGGGATGATGTGAGTGTTACCAGAAGTCTGATCCTCCAAGAGGAAATTGAAGAACGTGTTTTCACAACTCCCGATCTGGTTATTTGGTCCTGTAACCAGCACTCGTCTGCTGTCTTGGACCCTCATCTCACTTGTTCAAGGAAAGACACATGCGACGGTTGCTCATTACTGAAAGATGAAGATTATTAAAACTGCCAAATTAAAGAAACTAAAATTCACCATACCAGGTACTGTACTTATCATAAAAATCGTTTCATTTCCAAAGGAAAAGTGGCAATTCACTCATGTTTTCCTGGAAGACAGAAGTATACATTTTGAGAGAATTTCTAAATTTTTCAGTTTCCGTTGTTTCTAATGGACGAAAAAAGCACACAAAGTGTAGCGCATTTGACTATATTTCAAGTTTTCTGAAGTCAAGTTTAAGCTGTTATTCACTGAAAATATTCCCTTTTAGTTTTTTGAAATACTCTGGGTTTTTTTTTCTTTCTTCGTTTTTTTTTTTTTTTTGAGGGTGGGGGGGGGGGGTAATTTTTTGGATGCCTGCTTTTAGTCTTCTTTTGGCACTATTTTCATGCAGAAAAAAAATTATATGATTTTTTTTACTGGGAGTAAAAAGCTAAATATTAATTTTTGATATCATTTTTTTAAAGAGAGTGAGAGAGAGAGAGGAGAGAGCGAGAGAGAAGAGGGGATAGAGAGAGAGAGAGGAGGGGGGGAGAGAGAGAGGAGAGAAGAGAGAGAAGGGAAGAGAGAGGGAAGAGAGAGGGAAGGAGAGGGGGAGAGAAGAGAGAGGGGGAGAGAAAGAATGAGAGAAGGAAGAAGAGAGAGAGAGAGAGAAGAGAGGTAGAGGAGAGGGGAGAAGAGAGAAGAGGAGAAGAGAGAGAGAGGAGAGAGAGGAGAGAGAGGGAGAGAGAGAGGGAAGAGAGGGGAAGAGAGAGGGAGAGAGAGAAGAGAGGGGAGAGAAGAAATGAGAGAGAAGAGGAGAGGAGAGAGGGAGAGAGAGAGAGAAGAGAGAGAGAGAGAGAGAGGGAGAGAGGAGAGAGGGAGAAGAGAGGAGAGAGAGAGAAGAGAGAGAAAGAGGAGAGAGAGGGAGAGAGGAGAGAGGGGGAGAGAAGATTGAGAGAGAAACAAAAAGAGAGAGAGAGAGGGAGAGAAAGAGGAGGAGAGAGAGCGCTCGACGCGGGCGCGCGAGGGGAGCGAGCTCGAGTACGCGCGAGGCCGCGCGCGCAGAGCGGGCGAGAGAGTGGCGCGCGCGCGAGGGAGCGCGCGAGTCCGGCGCGAGCGCGTGCGGTCGCGCGCGGGTGTGCGCGCTCCGCGCGGGTGTCCGCCGCAACGCTCGCCGCTCTCGCGTTCGCTCTGGTGGGCGCGCTTCCTCGCGCTGTCGCGCGCTCGACTCGCTCGCGTGCTCGCGCTTGGGCTCGTAGCGCGCGCGCGCGGTGGCGCGCCGCCAGCCGGCGACGCGCTCGCTCTCCGCGCGGCGCTCTCTTCGTCTCTTGACTCGCGCGGTTCGCGCGCTCGCCCGCGCTCGCGCTATCGCGCGCAGCGCGCGGTGTCTCGCGCGCGCCGGCCGCTCGCGGGCGCTCGCTTGCTCTCTCATGTCTCGCGCTCGCGCTGGGTGCTCGCCTCCATGCGCTCTGCCGCGCGCTCGCGGCGCTTCGCGGCTGGGCTCTCTCGCGCGGCCGCGCGCGCTTTGGGGGCGTCGGCTCTCGCATCGCTCGCTCTCTCGCTCAGGCGCGCTCGCGCGCGCGCGGCGCTCGCGGCAGGGCGCGCGCGGGCCGCGCGCTCGCTCGCTGGGGAGCTCCGCCATCTCGCGCCGCTCGCGCTCTCGCGGACGCGCGCTGGGGCCGCGCGCGCGCGCGGGGGTGCTGCTCTCGCGCGCTCTCGCGCGCTGGGGTCGCGCGCGCTCGCGCGCGCCGCACTCTCCGGCGCGCTCGCGCGCGCGCTGGCGCTCTCGCGGGCGCGCGCGGGTGCTCGCGCGCGGTTCGCTCGCGTCGCGCTCGCCGATCGGGCTCTGCCGCCATCGCGCTGCCTCGCGCGCGCGTCGCGCTCGGACTCTCTCGGGGCGCTGCTGCTCGCTCTCGCGCGCGCGCGCTCGCGCGAGCTGCGCGCGGCGCGCGCTCTCGCGGGCGCTCTCTCTTCGCGCGCCCCTTTTTCGTTCCCTCGTCGGCGTTGGCGCGCTCTCTCGCTCGCTCTTGGGCTCCCGCCTTCGCGCGCCGCGCGCGAGCTGCTCGCCGGGTCTTCGTCGACTCGCCTGCGCGCGCGCGTCGCTCTCTGGCGCGCGCGCGCGTTTGCGGCGAATCGGCTCTAGCGCCTCTCTCTTCTACGCTGCGTTCGCTGCGCGCGGGCTCCGTGCGGCTCTTTGTCGCGCTCTCGCTCGCGTGCTCGCGCGCGCGCGGTGTGGTCTCTCCGCATGCTCTCTCCTCGCGCTCTCTCTGTGCCGCTTGCGCGGCGCCGGGCGCGCGCGCGCTCTCTCTTTCTCGCTCTGGTTCTGCCTCACGGCTCTCGCTCTCGCTCTCTGCTGTTCGTCGCGCTTGGGCGCGCGCGCTCGTCGCGCCTCTCAGGTCGCTCCGCTTGGTCGGCTTCGTCCTCGCGGGCGCTGGCGTCCGCGCTCTCGGGTGTTCTCTGTTCGCGCTCTGGGGTGCCCTCGCCCGCGTCGCGTCTCTGCTTTCTCGTCTCGTACGCGCGCCCCGCGCGGGCTCCCTCTTTGGGGGTGGTTCTGCTGAGCTCTCTTTTTTATGCGTTTTGTGTTGTTTTGGTTTTGTTTTGGTGGGTGTGTGGGTTTGTGTGTTGGTTTGTGTGTTGAGTTGTTTATTGGGGGGGATAGTGGGGGGGGGTGTGGGGGTGGGGTTGTTGGGGTGTGGTGGGGGGGTGTGTGGGGGTTGGCGCGGCCTGCTTTGTTGCGCGCTCGCACCTGGCGCTGCGTCGCCCGCCCCGCGCCGTGGGGGGTGTTGTGGGAGTGGGTGTTTAGGTGGTTGTGGTTTTGTGTGGTTGTTGTGTTGGTTTGTTTTGTTTTGGGTTGGGGATGGTGTGTCGGTTGGAGGCGCTACTGATGTGCGGTCCGTTCGGTTGGGTGGTTTTGGGTTTGGGTGAGGTGTGGTGTGTCTTTGTTTTTTTTTTTTTTTGGTGTTGGGGGTGTTGTGTTTTTCTCCGTCGGCTTCTCTTGCCTCGTGCGCTCTCTCTCCCTCGTCGGCCTTGTCCTCTTCCTCGTGGGTGCGCCCCCTCGCTCTCGCCCGGTCGTCGGTTCGCGCGTTTCGCTTCGGTCCCCCCCCCCCCCGGGCGTCCCCCCCCCCCCCCCCCCCCCGGGGTCGGGCGGTCCACCCCCGAGGCGATGATGCGACGGGGGGGGTAGGGGGCCGGAGCCGGCCCCCACCCCCCCGCTCCCGCGGGCGGGGAGCAGGCGTAGGCCCCCCGAAGGCTCAGAGCCGGGGGTGCGGTCTTGGATCCGCCCCCATACGCGGGGCCCGGCCCCCCGCCCGGGGGGCGCCCGGTGGGGCGAGGGGGGGAGCACGCCACCCCCCCCCGCCCCCCGAGGCCCACCGCCGGCGCCCGCGCGCCGGCGCCGGCTACGCGCTCGGCCGCGGGGCCGCGGGCGCGCTCGCCCTGTCCTGCGCGACGGCTAGTCGCTCGGCGCCGTGCGACCCGCGGACTCTCTCGGGTGGTGGGTGGGGGGGTGGGTGGGGGGTTGGGTGTGGGGGGGTGGGGGGTGGGGGTGTGTTGTGGGGGGTGGGGGGTGTGGGGGGGGTGTGGGTGGGGTTTGTTGTGGGGGGGGGGGTTGGGGGGGGTGGGTGGGGGTGTTGGTTTGTGGTTGGGGCTCGCGGCTCCTTTACCCCCGCGGCGTGGCGCTTTCCGCGCGGCCTCGCCTTCGCTCTCGGTGGACGCGAGCCCCTGCGCCCCTCCGGTGCTGCTCCCCGCGTTGCCTTCTATCCCCCCCCTCTCGCTGGCGGGTTCTCCGCCCGCGCTTCTGTGTCGCTCCGCTCGTCGCGTCGCGGCGTGCACCCACCAACACGCACTCCCCGAGGGCCACCCCACCACAGAAAGCCCAGGCTCTACAAAGCCCTCTTTAGATTGCACTATTTACCCCACTACCCCCCTAACCGCTCCTTATGCAATTAGAACTTATGCCGATAGCCATGGAGCTAGCTGGAGGCGCGCGCGCGCCGAGGGGGGGGGGGTGGGTGAGAGTGGGGGGGGGGGGTGGTGGATGGGGGTGGGGGGGGGGGGGTGTAGGGGGGGGAGGGGGGGGGGGGGGAGGTGGGGGGCGATGTTGGGTGGGGTGGTGGGGGGGGGAGGGGGTGGGGTGGGTGGGGGGGGGGGGGTGGGGGGGGGGGGTGGGGGGGGGGGGAAAGGGGGGTTGGAGGGGGGGCGGGGGGGGGGGTAGGGGGGCGGGGGTGGGGGGAGGGAGTGTGGGGGTGGGGTTGGGGGGGGGGGGGGGTGGGGGTGAGGGGGCGGGGGGGGGGGGGTATGGGGGGAGGCGGTGGGGCGGGGGGGGTGGGGGGGGGGGGGGGGGGGGGGGGGGTTGGGGGGGTGGGGGGGGGTGGGGCGGTGTGGGCGGGGGGGGGGGGGGGTCGGTGTGGGGGTTGTGGGGGGGGGTGGGGGGGGGGGGGATGGGGGGGGGGGGGGGGGGGGTGGGGGGGGGGGTGGGTGGGGGGTGGGGGGTGGGGGGGGGGGGGGGGGGGGGGGCGGTGAGGGGGGTTGGTGTGGAGGTGGGGGGGGGAGAGTGGGGGGGGAGGTTGGGTGGGGGGGGGGGGGGGAGGGGGTGGGGGTGGGAGGGGGGGTGGGGGGGGTTGGGGGGGGGGGGGGGGGGGGGGGGCGGGGGGGGGGGGGGAGGGGGGGGTGGGGGGGGTGGGGTGGGGTGGGGGCTTGGGCGGGGGGGAGGGTGGGTGGGGTTGGGGGGGGGGTGGGGGGGGCGGGAGGGGGGGGGGGGGGGGGGGGGGGGGGGGGGGGGGGGGGGGTAGGTTGGGGGGGGGGGGGGGTGGGGGGGGGGGGGGTGAGGTGGGGGGGGGGGGGGGGGGGGGGGGGGGTGGGGGGGGTGGAGGGTGGGGGAGGGGGGGGGGGGGGGGGGTGGGGGGGGGGGGGGGGGGGGGGGAGGGGGGGGGGTCGGGGGGGGGGGTTGGGGTTGGGGGGGGGGGGGGGGGGGGTTGGGTGGGAGGGGGGGGGGGGGGGGGGAGGGGGGGGGGAGGGGGGGGGGGGGGGAGGGGGGGATGGGGGGGGGGGTGGTGAAGGGGGGGGGTGGGTGGGGGGGGGGGGGGGGGGGGGGGGGGGTGGGGGGGGGGGGGGGGGGGTTGGGGGGTGGGAGGGTGGGGTGGGGGCAGGGGGTTGGGTGGGGGGGGGGGGAGGGGGCGGGGGGCGGGGGGTGGGGGGTGGGGGGGGGGGGGGGGGGTGGGGGGGGGGGGGGGGTGGGAAGGTGGGGGGGGTGGGGGGGGGGGGGGAGGGGGGGGGGGGGGGTGAGGGGTGGGAGTGGTGGGGGTGGGGGGGGGGGGGGAGGGGGGGGTGGGGGGGGGGGGGGGGGTGGGGGGGTGCTGTGCTGGGGGGGGGGGGGGGGGGGGGAGGCGGTGGGGGGGGGGGGGTGGTGTGTGGGGGGTAGACACAGATGGGTGGGGTTAGTGGTGTGGGGGGGTGGGGGGGGGGTGGTGTGGGGGGCGGGGTGTGGGGGGGTGGGGGGGGGGTGGGGGGGGGGGGGGGGGGGTGGGGGGGGTTTTTGGGGGGGGGTGGTTGGTGGGGGGGGGGGGGGGTGGGGTGGGGTGTGAGTGGTGGGGTGGGGGGGGGGGGTGGGTTAGGGGGCTGGGGGCGTGGGGGGGGGTGGGGGGGGGGGTGGGTGTGGGGGGGGGGGGGGCGGATGGGGGGGGGGGGGGGTGTGGCTGGGGGGGGGGGGGGTGGGGGTGGGGGGGGGGTGGTGGGGGGGGGGGGGGGGGGGGGGGGGGGGTGGGGGTGGGTGTGCGGTGGTGGGTGTCTTGGGGTGGGGTGGGGGGGGATGTGGGGGGGGGGGTGGGGGGGTGGGGGTGGGAGGGAGCGGGGAGTGAGGGGGGTGTGGGGGGGGGGGGGCGGGTGGGGGGCTTTGGGGGGGGGGGGGGGGGGTGGGGGGGGGGGGTCGACGTTACGGTGCGCGCGACGGGCCTTCGGTCGGGCGCATGACCCCCGGAGTGCGGCGCGGGACCCGGGCGCCGTGTCTTTGGTTGGTGTTGTGGTCGCCGGCTGGGTAGTGGTGCGGTGCCCGTGGTGGCTGGGGTGGTGCGTTGTGCGGGGTAGTTAGGTACTTGGGGTGGGGGTGTCGGCGGCTTGGGTGGTTTGGGTGTTGTTCTTAGTGGAGTTGGCTGGCGTTTTTCCTGTGGGAGGCTGGGTTTTTCGTGGTTTCTGGGCCCCCTTGTTGTGGTTGATTGGGTCTGGCCCGTGTCATCCCCGAACTGGGTGGGGGTTGAGTGTTTGTTGTTGTGGCTTGGTGTTGCGGGGGGCGTGTAGTCTTTCTTGCAGTGCTGTCCTTGACTGGTCTCTGCCTTCGCCTGTTGTGCCTCTGGCGCTGTCTCCCTCTCCGACTCCACGCTGCCCGGTACCCGGTGGCCCCGCGGGCGTGGGAGTCTGCGTGGATGGCCGTGCGCCTGCTACCCCGGCGCGTCCGAGCTCGAGGGGCGGCGTCCCGGCTCTCTGCTCGCTTCTGTCTGTGGGCTGGCGCGCGCGTCGGGGGCCCGCGCGGCTCTCGGGCTCGCCCTGCACCTCGGCGTTGTGGCGGGCGAATCCTACAACTGCGTGCGCCTTTCTGTGCTGGTTGGGTGCCGCGCCGCCCCCCCATCCTCTGGCTGCGTCGCGTCTCGCGGGGTGGTAGGCGCGGAGGGCGACGGAGGCGCGATGGCGGGCGAGTCTATCTGCCGGCTCGCTGCTTCGGGCGGGACCTGCCGTGACGCGGGGGCCCGTGGTCCTCGCCTGCGCGCGGGGTCCGCGGGCTGGGGCGCGAGCGCGACGGCGCGGGCGGCGCCGGCGGCTGCTGGCATGGTGCCCGTGCGTCGTTGCGGCATCGGCGCCCGCCGAGGCGTCTCGTTCTCTGGCGTGCGCGCTCTGACCTTGTATCGAGTCTGAAGTTCGGTTGCCGCCCTGGCGTGGATGTGCTGGTCTGTTCCGTGTGGCTTGCTCTCCCTCTGTGAGCCGCCGCCGGTCTCCACGGCGGTGCCGTTCGCTTCGGCTGGCCCTGCTGTCTCCTGCGCTCGGCCTCGTGGCCCGCTCGCCCGTGCCCGCTGTGTCGCGCTTCTGGCTTGTGCCTCCGCTCGTCGCGGGCCTGCGCGCGCGGTGGCGTCGGCCCTCCCCGCCCCGCCCTACAGTTAGGCGGTTTGGGTGGGGTACGCGCTTGCGTCGAAGGGGGAGATGAGAGAGAGAGAGAGAGAGAGAGAGAGAAAGGGAGAGGCTATCCTAAACTGGAGGGTGTGATCATGGATAAATGTGGTGAATCAGACCCAGAGGTCAGAGGTCACAGCCTGTGCCTCTCTCTCCACAGGCTTAGCCCTGTTCAGCTGCACGTGGACACACAGGGACTCAATTTGTCCACATGGACTTTTTTCTTTTTTGAGTCCAATCCATCTTTGTGTCCTTCTCATTCAGTCCACTCCCAAAGCCCCTTTAGTGATGAAAGGATACAACAACAAAAAAAGCTGCTGATGTCTGCTGCACTGAAGGATTATTAAAATGTTTGGGTGTCCGTATGAAAGCTTGTGGCAGACATAAAAGAATGTATCATACAACTGATAGTCTCTGTCCTGGATGCTGATTGAGACGGGATCCAACGGGACAGAGTTTAGAAGAGTGCGGGAGGGAGATACTGATATGAGCGCAGGCCGAATATATTTATCTAATAATAACAAAAATAGCCTATAGACACCAGAATGA
Organism: Meda fulgida; assembly: GCA_030578275.1. Lineage (NCBI taxonomy): Eukaryota > Metazoa > Chordata > Actinopteri > Cypriniformes > Leuciscidae > Meda > Meda fulgida. Next base: position 3,589,140 of record CM060624.1, read on the forward strand.
AAGAATCTAACCGGCCCGGGACTGAAGTAACGCATAGACTTATTCCTACGGGCTTTTGCGGGTGGGAATGGGACAAAACATGCATGACACTTTGGCGGGAGTGGGATAAGATGTCTGTCTGTGTATGAACAACAATTACTGTACTATACTATCTCGTATAGATGGTATTTATGAGTTGTGTCACTGAGAAACATGGCGGAATTATTCATTTTATAGTTTTTTGTATTAATTAAAACATATTTTTTAGAATGTATTCATCTTAAACTTTACATAACTTTATGAATTTGAATCACTATTTTTAAAATTCCTTGATATTTCCAGGTTTTCTTTTTGCTGGACTGAAATATTGGTCTACAAACAAGTTAAAATGTAAACAATAAAAAGGTGTAAATCAAATTACAAGATCAAATAATTTTATTTGCATATACACTACCAATCAAAAGTTTGGGGTCAGTACGATTTTTAATGACTTTGACAGTCTTTATTTGATTAAAAATACAGTAATATTGTGAAATATTATTACAATTTAAAATAACATTTCTTTTTGAATATATTTAAAGATGTAATTTATTCCCGTGATTTTCAGCATCATCACTCCAGTCTTCAGTGTCACACGAGAAATCATTCTAATATGAAACATTTCTTATTGATGTCAACGTTGCATGGCTCTGCATTATATTTTTGTTACAATTCCTTAATGAACAGAAAGTTTGAAATAGAAATATTTTGCAACATTATAAATCTAACTGTGTTATCAGCAGAAATGTACTGACTGACACACTATTCTTTCTCTTCTCAGGCCCTCCACACACTCCTCATGGTCACAGTCACACTCAGCACGAGCCAAATATACCAGCGCTGACGCTCATTTAGGGCACGAGTCTAGGGAGGCTTCTTCAACATGCTGGACTAAGCATTTCCAGCATCCCGAGCAGTACACCAACGTCTCCAGCACCGTATCATTAATACTTCTAACGCAACACCAGCAGGAAAATGGATCAAATGAGACGTGGAACATTCTCCTCAAATGTAATTGAATCTACACGTTCACTATAATCTAATGAGCATGCAGAGGAGAAGTGCTCTGAAACATGGAGAACATCATGTCCTGTCAATGACCAGATACAATCATAAAATCATTTCAGCCATTTACCAAGATGTCCTAACGCAAGACTGGAAATAGCCAGAATGTCAAATTAAATGTGCAGCTTATTAAAGTTAAGCCTGTTTTACACTGAACACAAAACCGGTCAGATTTGCTGAATAGAAAATGCTGTTTGTTAGATGCTGTCTATGATGTCCAACCATTCCAAAATAATAAGACATTCTAGAAAATCAAAAATTAACCATAAATATTTCCATGATTCTTTAAAACGTATTATTTGTAAGGTTATTCAAATAAAATAATTGTTTATTAATTTAAAATAAAATTTGATTTATCTTTCCTTTTTATACTTAGCGTATATTTTTATATAGTACCTGATCTGACTCCAAAAAATGACTTTTGTTGGTGATTTCAGATTGATTTAGTCATACTGAATAATATAATTGACCGTTTAATTTGGATGTCATCACATGAAGCACGTATTTTAGGTCATTAGACAAAACATTTACAGTAAAAACCTTTAATCACATACAGCTTTTATGCAGTTCACATACAGTATATAGCCCTGTGGGATGCATTTATGAATGTATAATGCTGTTCAGAAGAACTCTGACGCTCTGTATGCATTAAGTCTGAAACTGTACGTGATCCCCTCAAAATGACAGCATTTCAATGCTTAAATCCAGCTTATGTTAAACACCTCAACAAAATCTTGTTCTGCTTATATGGAAAAAACCCATGATGGAAATTTGAGTGGCTCCAGAGGAAAACGAGAGGAGTTCAGAGCGATTTTCCTAAAAATGTTTGCTATTTTTGTGCAAAAACATACTTTTTAGTCATTAACCACCCTCAATCCAGATTCAATTCCAGTTAACCAGTTTATCTATCTCTTAGTGGTGAAAATCGAATGTTTCACCATCTAACATTGATTATTTTACCCAGCAATACAACTGTCATAACTAAAAGCATGCTTCAATGCCATTATGATTTAGGGTCCTGCAATCAATATATTGATTATTACTGCATATTTTGTGCCTAATTTACTCATTTTATTAAGTCACAAATGCAACCAAAACACAACATAACACATTAATGAAACTCTCTGAAGAGTAGAACATCCACAACAACAAAATTATACTTTAGTTTTTAATTTTCAAGGAATAGCGTGTCTATTAATGGGTAAAGCTACAGTAACGTCTTTAGCTAGTCAGCTTTCCATCTAAACTGGTAGGATAATCTCTCTCTCACTTTTTAATTATGAGACATAACCATATTCATCCGCAGAGCCGAAGCACAATCTTCTTCCTCAAAATGTATGCAGGTTTTAAAATAGTCAAACAAGTGTAGTGGTCTCTTTCAAGAGATCTTTCTTTAGGAAATTACAGGCAGATTTGTATAACAAGAGTTTCAAAATAAAAAATAGGCTTATATATATATATATATATATTTTTTTTTTTTTTTACATGTCTTTAAAGCCATATGAATACAGCGTTATACTCAAGTATAGCACTTTTTATAGTATTTAAAGATTTGTTTCATTCTTTTCAGTGCAACATTCTGGCTACTTTCTCAGTAAATATCCTCCTGGGACCCAGGAATAGACTTTTGTCCACTGTAGTGGACATTATATCAGAGTGTATTTCTCTGACACCATGCATGTCACAGTGTTATTCTGTAAAGAGCACATTCAGGGCTTTACAGAAATACCAAATGTTTGGAGATTTCACCCTGAAAACAACTTCTCCTTGGTCTTTAAAAATGTCTGACATTAATTTAGTGATCAAATAGCACTCTTATGGAAATATGATAATATATTGTAATTATAATTTAAATCGAACTAATTTTCAAATTGTATTTCATCAACCAGCATCTCAGGAAAACGTTATGAACGTTTCAAATCAAAAAATGACTTTCTGTTACAGAACAGCATTGATCTCATACATGTCCACTGTAGAGGACACCAGGACTTACAGCATGTTTATCAGGCATTCTGGGACACACAACAAGTGAATATGTAAATAAATTATACATCAATATTCCTATGAAATATTAGATATTATTATTAAAATGTTGCTAATTATTACTCCAATTCTTACACTTCTTTTTTCATTAAATGTTGCTCCAAGAACACATTAATGTGCAAATTAGATACAGTGTATAGATACATTGCATTGAATGGAAATATTAATTTATGCCCATTTTACCCACATATTGCATATAGTAAAATGGTGTATCAAATAATTCCTTTATATCTTTCATAACATAGTTGAGAATCATCTTTATACAAATTTTGGTTTAAAAAAATCCTGAAACCCCTAAATGTGTTGGTGATTAAAAAAAATCCCATTGTTTTTGCCTACACATATAATTTTATGTCCTGGTGTTCACTACAGAGGACATAGCATAACATATGAATAAAATATATTTTTTTCAAAAATGTTTTTTTTATTTTTTTTACCATTTGTTTCTTATGCTCTAAACAATGTGATGACATGAAAAAAAAAACTAAATAAAAAAAAGTTTTTTCTGGGTCTCAGGAGGATATTGCAGATCTCTTATTTGTAACTTGGACTGTAATTCGTTCATACTGATTTCCCCCCTCAGCATCTGAGCTCTTATGAAGATCTGCGTGTTCACAAACACACCCGTCTTCTTCAGGGAGGAAAACTGATGTGCCGTTTGCAGACGGATCAAAGATTCTCACGGCACAACATGTAAATGTAGTGTTCAGATGGCTCACATTGGAAGCGTGCTGGCTGTCTGACTAAATATAACTACAGTCATCCATATAGACATTTTCATTTTGTTAGTCTCTAACCAGTTTGAAATATGAGGTCAGTTTTAAAAGTGCACAAATAGCACTAATATACTATATTATACAAAGTCTTGATTCTGTTTTTGGGCTCTACTAGAATACTTGAATGTTCAAAAAACAAAATTTTCCCCATATTTTCCATTATTGCAGCTCGTCTCTTCCCAGTCTGTCAGTAACGCTCTGTTTAGTTCCTGTCTCTATGAAGCCCCTCCTTCTGAAAAGCACACTGTGCTCTGATTGGTCGGCTGGATCAGTGCGTTATGATTGGTCAAGCGCTTTGAGCATGTTTGGGAAATGTCCTGCCTCTTACCATAACCGCAAGTTTCAACACACTACTAACTCAACCAGGCCCCCCCCCCCCCTTGATTCTGCGTATGAATGATATAAAGGAGGAATATTGTGACGTTCGTTCCCAGAAGAAAACTCAAGACCACAATGGAGGCGTTTCAGGGAGTTCAGAAACAGTGACACTGATATAGAGAATAACTCGCTTTCAGAGCTTTTTCATGCTCAAACTAATAAATTTAGTATATATAACTATATACATATGCATGATTATACTTTTCAGAGGGCCGACATTTCTGTATTTAAAATCCTTTTTTTATTGATTTAATGTAATATTCTAATTTTCTGAGATAATAAATTTGGGGTTTTCATAAACTGTAAGCCATAATCATCAAAATTATAACTTTTGCACGATATTCTAATTGTGCGAGTTTCACCTGTATATGTCCCCTTGAAAATTCACATGAGATTGTGAAAAAATGTTTTGTAGAGATTGTGATGCATTCAGTCAAATCTTTTCTTATTTAAATGCTCAATCACAAATGAGGTCCTTACCAATGAATTATTTATAATGTTAAAATCATGGCATTTGAGTTTCACAGCATCACTAATGACACTGTGATGACTCTTGCTCTAATTAACGGTGGAACAATGACGCAGATCGTGTCTCCACTTGCAGTCTGTGTGTTTGACATGTGCGGCCACTGTTAGGTCAGTCAAGGGCTCGTATTGCTGCTCTACAACTAGTACATCTACAACTTTACCACACTAACTAAACAGGGTCATTCCTGTTCTGCACAACCGTTTCAACTCTTAAATAAGTATTTTTTTATGACTAATTATGCACCAGATTTTCAGAAATATGCTCTCTTTCCTGATTATTTACACAATGACAAGTTGCATGAGGACATAAACTTGAAGATCATTTTCACATTCTAACCTATTATATATTCTACATATATTAAATGTCCATATTATCATGTATAAATTCATTAAAAACTGATGTGTTAGAATGACAAAAATAACTAAGACCGCTCTTATTAAAGTAGTAAATGACATAAGAATAAACTTAGATAGAAATTGGCCTTCAGTTCTGGTGCTGCTGGACTTGAGCGCTGCGTTTGATACAGTGGATCACCAGATTCTCTTAAATAGACTACGCGAGTATGTTGGCTTATCTGAAACCGTTTTAAATTGGTTTTTATCATATCTTAGTGGTAGAACATCTGCAGTATCTATTAATAATACCTTGTCTGAACATTATGAGGTACATTGTGGAGTTCCTCAGGGATCAATTTTAGGACCACTACTTTTTAATCTATATATGTTACCTCTCGGATGTATCATCAGGAGACATAGTCTCTCTTTTCATAGTTATGCTGATGATACACAGTTATATGTAGCCGTATCTCCGGATGACACTGCAGGGCAAATTGAATCACTTGCATATTGCATCCAAGACATAAATGATTGGATGTCGCAAAATTTCTTACAACTCAATCAAGATAAAACAGAAGTTTTGATAATTGGATCAAAAGAACAGAGAGAAAAAATAATCCCTAGACTAAATATCCTGGGATTAAACAAAAGTAAAGTGGCAAAGAATTTAGGTGTGGTCTTTGACTCTGATTTTAATTTTAAAGCGCATGTATGTAATGTTTCTAAAATAGCTTTTTATCATTTAAAGAACATTGCAAAAATAAGACCATTTCTCTCACAGTGCAATACTGAAAAATGAATGCACACATTTATAACTAGCAGGCTTGACTATTGTAATGCCCTCCTCTCTGATCTACCAAAGACTACAATTAATCAACTACAATTAATACAAAACTCTGCTCGAGTATTGACAAAGACCAAGAAGAGAGAACACATTACACCTAAACTAAAATCACTACATTCTACATTCAGGTTACCTGTTAGTTTTCGTGTTGATTTTAAAAATCTTTTATTAGTTTATAAGGCACTGCATGGACTTGCTCCAGACTATCTTTTAAAAATGCTTACAGTTTATAAACCTGTAAGGACTCTCAGATCATCAGATTCTTTACTTTTAACAGTACCACACAGTAGAAGTAAAAGATTTGGTGATGCTGCTTTTAGCCGCTATGCTCCTCGTCTCAAAACATATCTTTTCAGTTTGGCCTTTTTAGAATATTTTATGATGTTTGTAATTTAATGTTACTCATTTTTTACTTGTATTTTGTATTTGCTTTAAATTTTTGTGCCTGTAAAGCACTTTGAACTGCATTCAATTGTTTGGAAAAGTGCTATATAAATAAAATTTGCTTGCTTGCTTGCTAATATCACCAAATTCATAATTCTAATACTGAAAGTACTGTAATACTGTTATACTTTTACTGTTATAAATCTAATACTTAACTTACTACTACTGTTACTTACGTGCTGTTTTTTTACATGTACAGACTGTGCGTTTTACATTATTCATAAGCAACAATTAAAGATAGTTATACTCTAAACATTACTGCGATGCACTCTTGTATGTTTCGAGGCATTAACTTGATGGTGCTTCACACAGTAAAGTGTGTGTGTAATTAGTCTCGGTTCTGTCGCGTCCCGGGACACCGGTAAAACACACCGCAGACATTGTGACAGATGTGATACACGGAGATCTAGTGTCTTGAGGCAGGTAAAGTTAAGGGAAAGAGGTCAAGAGGACGGTCAGGACACAGACAAGACTTTATAATATTTTGTATAACTCTTAATGGAGCAAGGGAACAACTGATAATTTAGTTTATGTGATTTATATTCATAAATGTAAACATATTTGTTCCAAATTAAGGATGTGATTTCAGCCAGTGTTATTTTAGTATCATTGATCTATTATCGTTTTTATTCATATTTTGAAATAGATTTTATTTTATTTTTTCATTTGAAATAGATAGAATTTGAGTAATTTTGCTGTTTTTGTCATTTAAAAAATATGTCTAGCTTTTTATAGTTTTTGTTTATTTAGTTTAGTTATTTTAGTACTTCAACTTAAACTAAATGCAAATTAATCAGATTTTTTTTATATTTAATTTTATTTAAGTTAATGTTTATTTTAAGTAATGAATTTGTTTAGTTTTTTAAATGGTGTTAGTTTTGGTTAGACTTCTGCACCATTGGTGTCACAAAATGGAAAAAAAGGTTCTGGTTTTCATAGGCCTGGTTTCACAGACAGGGTTTAGATTAAGCCAGGATTAGGCCTTAGTTTAATTAGGACATCTATGTAGCTTTTATAAACGGTCCTTAGGGAAGAAAAAAAAACAATGCTGATGTGCATCTTGAGACAAACAATGGAACTGACATATTTTAAGATGTATCAGTGCAAATTGCTTTCAGGTAAAACAGCTCAAACATGCATTTAAGTCTGGACTAGGCTTAAGCCTTGTCTGTAAAACCAGGGGATAATGCTTTCTTTTTTTTGCATAGCAGCAGTAGTTGGTACCTGGCGTGTCTGGCTGGGATCACGGTGTGTCTGGGCATCAGATCTGAGACAGATGGACCCAACACTAGTTGAATGAAGAGATCTCCTTACATCCCGACCCATGCTGAAAGTCACCTCTAATCTACAGAGCTGTCATGTGCATTAGTGTGTTTAAAGTGCAGCTTTAGTGCGTGAATGCAGCGGGGGTAATGTGATTGAAACTGCCCCAATTATGATTTGTCTGATACTATCTTTCATGTCGTCCGTAATAGAGTTGTTTATGAATGTAAAAGGTCTGCAAAATTTGAAAGAGCATAATAAATGGGTTTATTGTGTCCCAGAAGAATCGGTTCTGAACTGCCTGAAATGAGTCGTCAGTAATTCCAGTCTCACTTCCTGCTTGAATCTATGTAACAAATGTGCATAATGCCCGCCTATGGTCTTCATTGGCTGCCCGTGAACGTCTACTCGACCCGTCCTCAGACACTCTATCTGTAGCTGAGACTGGGAGAGTTTGGTTTGTGTCGTTGACGTGTTTACTTGAACTGAACTGATGAACTTTAAAAGGATATGATAAAACCGACGCCATCGTTACAGTGTATTAAGTGCTGAGAAAGATATAGCTGAAAGTCATGGTTATGAGTGTTTGGTTTCCGACATGAAATGGTTGACCAATCACAATAGACTGGGCCTTCTGACCAATCAGAGCAGAGGCTCTAGGATAGGAGGGGTTTAGAGAGAGACCGACATTTCAGACACTTGGTGGAAATGAGGTGATGCTGTAATATATATTAAGAGAAAATTAAAGCATTTTTTTTTTACCTTTTATGCATGTAAACATATTCTAGGAGAACTGCAAAACAAAACTAGGAGCCTTTAAAATATGGCCTTTTGTTAACAAAATTTGAAACATTGTATCACCTTTTAAATGTTGTAAGCACATTTCGAAAAAGCTATCAACATTTCAAGTCTAATCTAATTAACTGTTTATTGTCAAATTTAAAATTCCTTAAAAATTCCTTAAAAAAACATTCAGGAATTCATAAGAACATGAGACATAACTTACATTTCAGTTTATTTGTTTTGCCTCGCTCAAAGCTTGTATAGTGTACGTTTATGATATTAATGTTTTTGTCCTTTTCAGACATGGAGAGCTTGATCCCTATACAGTTTCAATGTACAGTATGTAAGAAAAGCAGCTCATAAATTCAGCTAAACTCTTTTTTTCTGACAGAAGAACGAGAATATACAGTTTTGGAATGACATGAGGGTGAGTAAATGGTGACAGATTTTGCGTGTTGGTTTGAACTATCCCTTTAAAGGTGAGGAGTGACTGTGATCTAAAGGTAAAGTGTGTATAATTTCTGTCACAATCAGACATAACAACCAACGGCATGAATCTGGGGTGGCCATTATTGTAATTTTTATGTGGTGCTGGTAGTGACAGAAATTACACACCTTCCCAGTAAAATTACAGTCATCAGTCTGTGTGATCTCTGATAAAATTGAAGGAACATTTTTCTTCTCTCTCTCTTTCTTCTGTTTCTTCACTTGTCACCAAAAATCCTTCATTTCACTCTCCGCTGCTCCTTATAGATGTGTGTTGTGGTAATGCAGTAGACTTGTTGTCAAAGCAATAACACAGAGAATTTTAAAGCAAAGGCACTTAAGTGACTATACTGTACATACGTTTCCAGACTCTTCTCAAGTTCCAGAAAGGAAAGATACCCTTGTTAAATACTTAAGAGCCCCCTACAGATTTCAGCATTTAACCCTTGACACTCACTATAGCACTGATGTATCCAGTGACCTGAATCATGTTACAGAAGTCAGACGACAGGTGACCTTTAACCTGTACAGTAACATCCATTCTCTAGAACAGTTTCTCAGCTGTCACTTTCACCACAGAAAACACACTGTTAACAGCCTTCAAAAGATTTTTTTGTGATATTTAAAAAAACGTTTTCAGAATGCACGGATAATTTTGAATGGTCGTTATTAGAGAAAGAGGCATATGTTTTTGTTATTAACCCCCCAATATTATAATTTTTTTTACCAGGGAATTGGCTCATTGGTCATTTGTGATTCAGACATTGTGCTGTATGTTTACATGCCTCCAGTGAGAACAACGCAATAGAACAACATGTTGTCTTTGTATTTTGTATTTCTACCACATCATAAATCATTCAGTTCCAGTTTTTTCTTGTGCAACTGGTTCTTGACTGGTTCTGATATTTGTATGGGCCCTTTTCACATTTACGGGGTTCTCAGAAGCATTAGTCGTCATAGTTGGGAAAACTTCAAACAAATAAAAGCAAATATAACATAACAGTTTTGCTCCAATACCAGAAGAAATACCTAGAAGAAAAACCCATACATGACCCCAAACGATTGAGAGATTGTTCATAAAAGAGAGTGATATCCAATTTGTCGTCAGCATTAATTCGTTTTTTTGTAATATACCACCAATAATGCAAAACACAAAGTATAGCGTTCTAAAATATATTAAAAAAATGTCAAATGATAATATAAAAAACGTACTAGATTTGCGATGTTGATAACAGTGAAAATGTGTAATCACAAGTTATGTTTCCATCCAAAGTTGCAAATATAACGTAAGCGCAAAATTGGTATACTGTATCATGTAACATAACTGTAACTAAATTGTCACTTCCTAGGAAATTGCCACAAAATATCTGCAGGAAAATTGGAGGTTGCTCTTTTTCATAAATCATAAATGACATCTCAGAGCGCACAGACGAAAGGCAATAAACGGCATCATGTTATCTTGTGTTTGGGAACGGAATGGTGACAGTTCTGGGAGGTCATTCATTATAAACAACCATTTTGATGGCAGACTTTGCCTCAGGCATTTTAGAACGACCAAACCAACATTTGACATGCTGTGCAATGAAATTGGTCCAATTGTCCCACTGGTGTCTTTAAAAAAAAAAAAAAAATGCACACACCTCACTCGAGTGCATTTTTTTTTTATGCACACTTTTCGAATTTATGCACACCTTGGCAATTCCATCCAAAATTTTTCATGCAATATACACATTTGCATAAAAATAGGAGGACAGAAACATAGCTTCAGTCTGTGAATAGGGTCCATTGCATGCTCTGGTCTCCGTGCCCTCTGTCTACACCTGATGGCACATCTGAGACGCCTTATCGACTGTTTTTCCAGCTCACTACACTCTTCCTCTTCCCCTGGGCTGCTCTCATACAGTCAGCTGTCACACAGCTACGAGACTAAACCTCTTCAGTACACAAATAGTAAAGAGTTACTCTTTTGTGTGATATTACTAAATCAATCGCACTTCCAGAGTCATATCTAGAGACCAGACGATCATATATAGCCCCTTTCACACATCCAGTCTTTACTGGTAAATTACCGGCAAATTACAGTAAAGACATCATGTGTGAACAGGACCTTTTCAAAACTACCAGTAAATCGGTCCTGGTTCTTTGCCAGAATGAGAAGTTGTAACATTACCAGTAAATTACCGGTATGCTTCACATTTTTTGTGAGCAAAAAATAAAAATTACCGGTCTGGACGCCTTTGGGCCAATCATAAAGTTCTTATGGAGATGACACGGTTAACAGTAAACACCACTGCTTTTTAACTGTTTTTGTATGTAAATATGCACATCTTTGACCCTGTCTTCTATTCCATTCATCAGCGCTGCTGCCCTCCAGTTGGAAACTATTATCCGCGTGTCATGTTTTTAAGATCAAAACTGCGTTTGGGTTAATCATTCCCCTATAGGCCTGTCCCTCAGAAGTCTGAAAATGATGTCAAATTGAACAGATAGTGAAACTAAAGCACTTCTCTTCATGCGCGCGATCACTGAAGACAACAACGCAGTGTTTAAAGATCATTTCCCATGACTGACATCACAGAATTTACCTGTATTTTGGTGCTGATGTGTGAATGGTCCTTTAATGTTAAAAAGCCAGAACGCCGTTGCTTGTGTGAACAGCATATTTGTGTATTTACCGGTTGTCATTCTGGAAATGTTATGGTAATTTTCTGGGATTACTGAGTGGCTATATTGAAGGACTAGAACAAGGCAAGTAGCATATTCTTCATAAAATGTAAAACTTCAGTTGTGACTGTGACTTTTTAACAGTCACTGCCATTAGCAGAAAGCGGGATGGCTGATATATCCATGATGCAACATAATAAGGACAAACGAGACGTTATAAAAGAGTTGCTTGAAGGCATGTCATCTTCACTCTTGATGCTCAATGTCCTTGAGTCAACAGGCATACAAATACAGCTCCTGTTTACTTCAAATTTGAAAGACTGAAATCTCCAGAACAAAACAAATCTGTTTATGTTAGTTTAAATGAATCAGATATCAGATAATATCATACATGCTGCTTCTTTTGCTCAAATCACAGTAAAATAATGTATTTTTCTTCTGCAGGATGATGCAGATGATGCTATGAGGTAAATTTATCAAAAGGACCATCTTTTCCTCCGTATACTGTATTATTATAGTGTAATTTGTATACTATTATAGTATTTATTAATATTTTGAATTAGACTTTTATGGGTTTTCATTTGAAATTTTAACAGCACTGATGTACACTGTAATTAAATGAACACTTATTGTATAGAATATTTACTTGAACCATACTAAAATGGAGAAAAAAGAAATCTGACAGTCAAACCAAAATGTATTCAGACACCTTGTTATCCTAACTTACATAAATGAACTATTACTGTCCTGCACCCACTATAAAAAAAATATAAAAATGATACATGGTGTCTGAATAATTTTTGGTTTGACTGTAAATTATCCATTTAAAAGAGTGTCAGTAATCAACAAAGACGATGGGATTATCAGACGATGCCAATAAGCTCAAACTGGCCAAATATTGGATAATCACTAATTAATGTCATCAAACTTCCTTTCTAGAACATCAACTACACCAATATCAACATCAGGGAATTACCAATTCCCAGTTTAGTGGACTGGGACTAGCGTGCCGTGTGTGAATCTATTAGTTCCTCCCATTTTGAAATGGTCACTGCTCTTTGCGCTGCATAGTGAGAAACGAACCTGTCCGTCAATCGCTTTTAATGTGAAACTGAGAGCGAAGCAATAAACAGAATGAAGCTAATGACAGTATATTATTGACTCTGCATCTGCTGCACTTGCCTGCACATAAATGGCTCTTGATCTAAGTGCAGTTCTCCTTTCAAGATGATGGAAATTTCATTAGATTCTTATTTCCACCATCAATAATTAAAACAATGTAGCACATCACAGTCATCAAAATGCAAGTATGCATTTCACTGATGACCCTGAGTATGAAGACTTGCACCCAAGGTTCAAAATGAACTTTTTGTCACACTATGGCGAGAGAGAAAATGTACACGTCTTATATGCATATATTTACTGGCCATGAAAGTTTATTTTGCATTATTTTTATAGCTTTTTTTTTTCATTGTCACTTGAGATTGATCTTTCCTATACCCAAAAGTGCAAGACAGATCCTAAGTCTTTTTACATTCCCTGATTGCTTTTCCAACCAAAAATAACATGCTTAAAAAAGTATAATTGGATTAGCTAACAATTTGCAATGTAATAATCCAATCTCTTTAATCTATTGTGTCTTATTTGAAACTAAATCGCATTAGTAAACATCGGTATTTTTTGTATGTAAATGCAGACGACCATTTTTGTACATTTGCACAGACACTGAAACATAATAGTAATAACACATTTACAGCATCTCTAAATCCATTTTAAGTATAAAAACTTTACAATATTTACAAATTTATTGATAATATTTTTTAATAAATACAAACATTTAAATATTTACAAATCATTTAAGGTTATAGAATATATAATTCATGGTATTATTAATAAGTTGATTTTATTCTATTTAATCATTGACATTAATTAATAAAAGATGTATATATTGTAAATTAAATTATTGCATATGTACATTTATTTGATATATTATGCATATATCGCAAAAAAAAATGTGTTGCCACTGTACATTTATCTGACTCTTAGGGACATAATTGTAAATTGCACCTATACAAATATTTCTACAATACAAATATATTTTATTTTCTATGTATCTAAAGCTGTGCATATGCATTTTAGATGATGTCAATACATCCATGCAGTACTGTATGTTTACAAATGCACACAAACTTTCCATGTAAATGTTATGTGCAAATGGTAATAAACTCTCATGAGATCAAAATGCAATATATATGTTTGTTATGGCCCTGTTTATATTGATTTATTTGATGTACATGCATCATATGAGTACTGGCTCTTTGCGCTTAATAACAGAGATTAATAAAGGCATATAACAGGACTTTTGTGCTTTTCTTTCAGGGCAGATGTGATCGGCAAGTCCTGACATGATGATCTTTAATAGAAACTGCACTTCATTATCAAGTAGGATGTTAAGACGGGCACAGAGCAGTGTCATAAAACCTGTCAGATCCTCATAATTTCCATTCTGGTAAGCATTATTTTATTGGACTATTCAGTGAACGCATTACAAGATGACAGCAATTTCCATCATCCCAAAGGAAATAAGTGGAGGATGCAAAATAAAACATTTCAGTAATCTTCCCATTTTGTCCCCAGGCTCCCAATAATTTCGCCTACTCAGTTTGCCTCAGACTCGAGCAATTGAGTTCCTGCATCCCCAGGGAGAACAGATTTTGTTTCATTCACTGAGCGAGTTAAGGCTTTTGAAAGCTAAAAATAGGTCTGTAATGGTCATACCTTCAGGAAAGACTGTGCTAAGTCTTTACCGGGTGGAGGGATAGGTTTCACTCTTTAACTCCCTCCATAGAGAGGCTTTTTACTCGCCAGACAAGCCATCAGAGTCTAATGACCCCTGGTGAAAGGCTGCATCTTTGTCATTCACTGGTGTGTTTTTAAGCACAATGCAATTTAGAGGCAACGGCTCAATGATACAGCAGTGGCCATCCATTACGGTCGAGAAAACAGGCTTGAGTCCATGCAATCGAATTCTGAATGAACATGTGAGAGAGAATCAGATTACAGCGTATGCTTGGGTAATCTCCAGCAGTTGACTATTTTAATCCAGTGTCGCTGAACATTACTCAGGATAACACATGACCAGTTTAGGGGAAAAAATCTATGTAGAAAAAACTGTGAATGCCCACAGTGCACCAGAGAAGTCTAGGCTTTCAAAGGCCTGTCTGTTTCATTTTAGAAGTAAAACAACGCATATCATAAACAACATCAAAGTGATATTTCCAGATTTGCAACATTTTCTGTCAATGCATTCATACTGTAAGGTATGCTTACAAATGGACATAAATCTGCACGTGAATGTTGCGTGCAAATTGTAACACATTTTTATGATATTGTCATGGTTGCCACAGCCCTGTCGATATTGATTTATGATGAATATGCATCATATTAGTGTAACGGTTCAGTGGCTGTAATAAGTGCTCAACTAAATGGAGTAGAAAACAAAACCATCTTTAATTAATCCAAACAGAAAACTCAGGAGATCGCAGGAGAAAATCACAACACTGACGTTGACATCAACAATACCAGGCATAGAAAGACCGAGGGTATATAACGCAGAGAGATAATGAGTATAACAGAAAGTACTTACATATAACAGGGCTTTCAAGACCTGATATTTCCAAATTTGAAAGATTGCTTTCTGTCCAATTAAAACATAAACCTAAAATATGATGCTGTTTTTAACATTAATAATTATGAGAAATGGTTCTTAAAAAATGTCTATCTGTAATTCTATTTTTGATCAAATTCATGCAGCCTGGGTGAAAATAAGAGACCTCTTTAAAAAAAAAAAAAAAAAAAAAAAAAAATATATATATATATATATATATATCCTTGCTGAATAAAATTATTAATTTCTTTCCAAAAAATCTAACTGATCCAAACCCTTTGAATCGTATATGTGTATATTTATTAGGGTTATGTCACACTGACATGTTTTCGTACACTGACGTGGCTTCATGTCATGAACATACAGTATAATCGATATTCTCCACTCTGATCAAATGAATCTTCATGTTTGGATAATAGCGCAGAGAAAAGCTCAATGGCCATGAGAAAAGCATAGAAAATCCCTCTTTTCCTGCGTGTCCGTCTAATGCGCTGTGACAGCAGTGGTGTTGTGGGGCTGCTGTGCTGTAGGTAATGCACAACTGCTGCGAATCGACCAATCAGAGACGAGCGATGGAGGAGGGGATGAGGAGTTAACCCTTTGTTTACGTTCTGCTGGCCATGTGGCTTGCTCTGGTCTTACTGGGACTGCTGCAAGCCAGACGACATGGCCTACTTTCATTTCTAATCATCTCTGCTCGAAGTCGTCCTCCAGACTGCTGACTGCCTCACGCCCACTGCATGAGAAAACCGATTGGCTATTACATTCGTGCCAGGATTTCGCTGAACCACCAGTGATGATATTCCCCACTGTCATGTTTTCAAATGGCCAAGAGGCATTTGCCATATTCTTTTTCTCATCTGTGTCTTGGAGCAGAATGATCCTCTGGGTTATATCATGAGAAATCATCCTTGGAGAGCTCTGAATGTCTATGAATATGTTGAAAACTGAAAAGGGGGGTATGAAGGAACCAAGATTGTTTGTATTATATCCAATTAAGATTTGTAGTCATTAAAGAAATGAAAAATTCACTAAAAAATATTTACCTAATTCTAATTATTCTTCACGCAGAAAGAAATATTGATATGGCTAGAAATTAAGAATTCATTCCCATTTATGGCTTGTTTTATTAATTAATTTATGTCTTTAACAATTATTCACACAACTTAATTCATTCCCTCATATGTAAATCATGGCCGTACTGTACTAATTCGTTCCTTCGCTTAGGACAATAATGGCCATATTGTACACTGAAAAAAGGATTTGCTTTGAAGCAATTTTGGCTCAAGTTGCTTTTACATTTCACAAATAATTACAAAGAAACTAATTAGTTCCCTTATTTTAATTAAGTTCAATCGTGGCCACCCATAACTAAAATGAGGGAATGACACTTTAACTAAAACAAGAGAATGTATTACAGTATTACAACATGGCCATGATTTACCTAAATGAGGGAGCAAAGAAATTAATTCATAATTTGTGGAAACAAACGATATCTTGATTTTTTTTTCTTTGCATGTCATATGTGTGACGCCGTAACTATGAAATGACATTGTATAGAAAAACTGGGCGAACTTTCCACAGAGTTTTCACATAGCAGCGTACATTTGGAATGACATGAGGGTGAGTGAATAATGACTTGAAAATCACTTATAATATTTGTTTAATATTTATCTCTAAAGCTCACATTTTGTTCCAGATAATTAGTCGTGCTGTTATGACGTCTTGGAAGGTGATCTGAAACTTCATACATGCCTTCATACAATACTGTTATCTGTTAAGTCATTGACTAACTGGTCAGCAAGGTTCCAGTCAACTAAATGGCATTCAAATAATTTTGCAATGTTGAGGAATTCCCAAGAAAAATACACTGCTCTGAAGATTTTCTTCTAAACGAGAATTTCATAATGGAATAGCCATGATCTCCATTTCGCCACTTTCCTGCCATATGTGCGAGCCAGATTAGATGTCGCTGCATTACAGTGGAGAGGATGGAGAACAGAAGGAGCGTGAGGCGATGCTGGCAGTGACAGAGGAGCAGATGGTTTAGGTTGCCTCTGAATGGCTTTCAAGAAGGCTTCCCTTAGCTGAGCAGATATGTTTCATTAGAAGTGGTCCTGATGTATAGGACAGACATTTGCCCCTTATAATGCACTGCCTGTGCTTTAGCGCTGGTCGGGGTTCTGCTTATATCTGCTGAATGGAACGTGCATAATGAATCTTAAACAGAAGAGTTCAGAGAAAATATCAATTGGTTCTCCTTGACAGCAGTGCATGGAGAGCGTTTGCCAAGATAGAAGAAGTCTGCGATCTCAAACATTTCTCATTAAATCATCTGAGCTGCTATGCACATATACTCTACGTTTACTGTATTTCAACAATTGACTCATCTGTTTCCATTTTTATTGTGTAAGGAAGTATCAGAGAAAAGGTTGATGCCTAAATGAAATATATCTGAGCTGAGATTGCACATCATTTGTAAAATGTTAAGTGTTTTAATGAGGACCTATTAGGATTTTTTACATGTTCATCTTTCTGTAGTGTGTAATGTTGCTGTTTGAGCATGAAAAAGCTCTGAAAGTACATCCAGCGTGAGTTATTCTCTATATCAGTGTCACTGTTCCCTATCAGTCGGTCACTCTCAATGTACGTTGTGACCAACGAATAAGAATCTGGCATGGTTTGTAAATCCTAGGTCTCCTCCTTGTCATGTGCTTTTGTTGTGTTTTGAGTGAGTGCGGATGTGTGTGTGGGCGTGCCGACTCGTTACCATGATCCAGCAATCAGCTGCAATCACTTCTCCCCACCAGCTGCAACTCATTCCATCTCCCTTCAAATACTCACCACTTTCTCATCTCCTTTGTCAGATCGTTGTTTGTTGGTGTCCGGTGTTTGATCCCCCTACATTCCAGTTTCACTCCTTCGTTGTTCCTGTGGATGTTCTGGATTCGTCGTGTTTGATCATCACTTCTCATCACTTCCTGCACCTGTTTCATCTGACCATCCGAGTCCCTGCGCCGCTAGCCTGCCGCCCCTGGACTTATATATATTTATACTTCAACTATAAATAAACTGAGTTTACTTGCACATGCTTCCGAATCTTATTCGTTACAGAACAATCTGACCCAAGATGGAAGCAGCGAGTCACACTTCAGAGAGCCTGGAGGAGTTTGTCAACAACAGCAGACGTCGGATGGAGAACCAAGAGAGAAATCTCAACGACACAGCTCGCGCTGTTCAGGCGTTAGTGGCGCAGGTGTCCGAGCTCACCCAGCAAGTCCAACAGCTGTGAATTCCCACTGCGCCGCCCCCACCGCCGATTCCCCAACTACCACCAGCGGACCTCTCCCAGTCGGAGCCCCGCTTACCAGACCCAGAGGCATACTCAGGTGAACCCAACTTTTGTCAAGCTTTTCTAAAAAGATGCTCAATGCATTTTTCTCTACAACCCAGAACCTTCTGTGAGGAGAGAACCAAGGTCGCCTTTGTGTTGACGCTGCTGACTGGGAGAGCGGCTCTATGGGGAGCGGCGGTGTGGGAGAACCAGGACGAATGCTGCGCCTCGTTCCAAGCGCTCTCCAACGAAATGAAGCGAGTCTTTGACCGTGCAGTGGCTGGCAGAGAAGCAGCCAGAGTGCTGGCTGATTTGCGTCAAGGACAGCGATCCGTGTCGGACTTCTCGATCGAGTTCCGGACTCTAGCGACGGAGGGCCAATGGAACGAGGAGGCGCAGTGGGACATGTTCCTGCATGGGCTGGCTGACCGAGTCCAAAAGGAGATATACGCCATGGACTTACCCCCCAAACTCAACGACTTAATCGCTTTAGCGTTAAGAGTGGATGCTAGGCTGTCACGAGCGGAACGGAGAGTACCCACTAACCGCTCTTCGGCGGAATCTGAAGGACAACGTTCTGGAGGCGGGGACGTTTTTGTCCTCGTCAGCCCCGTCTACGATCCCGAGCCAATGCAGGTGGGTCGAGCCCGGCTTTCCCGGGAGGAGAAGGAAAGGTAGAGATCCCAGGGCCTCTGCATGTACTGTGGAGGGACTGGACATTTCGCCTATAACTGTCCGTTAAAAGGCCCAGCCCGATAGTAAGTATCAGACTACTATCGGGTGAGATCTCCGCCGAGAAGACCTCATCAACATCTGCTCTCCTTCCGGTTAGACTCCGATGGTCCACCCACCGTCACGACTGTCGAGCACTTCTGGACTCTGGCGCCGAAGGTAACTTCATGGATCATACTTTTGCACGTAACCACCAAGTTCCCCTCAGATCCCTCACTCATCAGATTGCCGTACACGCCCTCAATGGCCAGGAGCTTTCCACCATTTCACTAGTCACTGAAGACATCACCCTCATCACCCCAACCACACTGAGATCATCTCCTCTTACATCCTGGACACTCCCCTGGCCCCCATCGTTCTTGGTCATCCTTGGCTCACCCAGCACAACCCTAAAGTGGACTGGCAGTTGAAGTATAAATATATATAAGTCCAGGGGCGGCAGGCTAGCAGCACAGGGACTCCGATGGTCAGATGAAACAGGTGCAGGAAGTGATGAGAAGTGATGATCAAACACGACGAATCCAGAACATCCACAGGAACACGTCAGGAACAACGAAGGAGTGAAACTGGAACGTAGGGGGATCAAACACCGGACACCAACAAACAACGATCTGACAAAGGAGATGAGAAAGTGGTGAGTATTTGAAGGGAGATGGAATGAGTTGCAGCTGGTGGGGAGAAGTGATTGCAGCTGATTGCTGGATCATGGTAACGAGTCGGCACGCCCACACACACATCCGCACTCACTCAAAACACAACAAAAGCACATGACAAGGAGGAGACCTAGGATTTACAAACCGTGACAGAATCTCGCTAGAGAGGCCAATCTACTTCGAGTGAAACTAAACAAGCCAATGCACATTGGCGTGCAATCATTTGCATCAGCTGTTCAGCCACGCAGTGCGGGTTTATAATGAGCAGCATGTGCGATTGCACTTCAGCTTTTTGCTTCGGAGCCGAGCGTTTCGATGCTGTTCCATTCAGTGAGTGTTTATATTAAATGAGCAAGCTCTCCAGGAGGATCTCTGACGTCTGGTGCGGGCGATACAGCGTGGTCGACTTATCTCTCGCTCTCTGTATTTTTGTGTTTGTGTTGTTTATCACTGAGCAAAACAAAAAGGCTGTTCTTACAGCTGGCACGGTGCGCCAAGAGTGTTGAAAAGCCGTTCTTGTGGCTGGTAAGATCAACGTGAGTGAGAGACAGCGCACGACAGGCTGCACACCTCCTGTGTTCACTGTGACCGTTCTCCAGCGTGCTTCAGCAGTTCCCTGAAAGAGCTTACAGGGGTGGAGCGCAACTTTTTAAAGATGTCACTTTACCTGTGTGTTTCTGGATGCAGTCGTTATCTGGAATCGCGGGATGGTCACGAACGCTGCATCGCGTGCATGGATGAGTCATGTACCCATTGTGGGAAGATGACCATCTCGGAGCTATGGTCGAGACTCTCGTTCCTGCACAGGGGTGTTACTTCCCGCACCACAGCACCAGCCTCCACCTATAGTGGCGCCGAGGAGGCAGGCCGCCCCGCCCGTCCCGAGCCACCACCACCGAGTGACAAAGCCAAAGGTAAGCGGCCTTAGGACGGGAGACCCGGAGATGGAGGGGACTGCTCTTCAGGAGATGGTCAGCGTTCTTCCCCTGAGAGAGGGCCGGGTGGAAAATCTTGTGTTCCCTTTTGTTTGTGTTCCGCGGAAATTTTCAATTTTTCCCAAATGTTCCTCTCACCGAGAGGACCCCGAAAATGTTCGGATTGGGTCCGTACTTTCCTTCTTTGCAGCAAGGGTTGGACCCTTCCACCCTCAAAGTACATGCTGCCACTATTTCAGCATATCACGACCACATAGATGGCAAAACAGTAGGAAAGCACAACCTGGTCGTCAGGTTCCTTAGGGGGCGAGATGGTTGAATCCTCCTCGTCCCCCCTCCATACCCTTTTGGGACCTTTCCCTGTGCTTCGAGCACTCCAGGATGCTCCCTTTGAGCCTTTGAAAACAGCAGACTTAAAGCTTCTCTCCATGAAGACTTTGCTGCTGGTTGCACTGGCCACAGGCATTTTCGGTCAACGAATCGTGTCTAGAGTTCGGGCCGGGTGACAACCATGTTGTTGTGAGACCCCGGCCTGGCTATGTGCCCAAGGGACCAGGAGGTGAACCTGCAAGTGCTGCCCCTGGAGGAGGCAGACCCAGCCCTGGCTTTGCTCTGTCCCGTTGAAAAGAAATAGTTAACCCAAAAATGTATTTTAAATTGAAATTGAAATCAAATTGATTTTATCATCCTTTACTCATTCTCGTCGTTCTGACCATATATTCGTTCTTTCATGAACATATATCATTGGTCTGACTTTTTAACACAAGCACAAATTAGATTTAAAGGGATAGTCCACCTAAATGAAAATTATGCCATCATTTTTATTTAAACTATTCATTCATAACTATTTATCGTTTTAACTAGTCCTGTATTCCTCGCAATTCTCATTACCACAGTGCTAGGGAAAAAACATAATTTAATGTAAAGCAAAAAATTATTATATTTTATTTAATTTGTACAATTTATACATCATGGTCAAATTTTTTGAGCTTTTTAAATAAAAAAAGTATTATTATTTATTGGAAAACAAATTGTATAATGAAAACAATGTCACAATGAAAAAATTAATTTTCTTTTTGCTAAATAAATATATGTTAAAAAATCTTCCTTTTGAATTTAAGTCTGGCAGATGGGACAATTATGAGTGAATATCACACAAATTGATCATGACTTTATTTAATTTATAATATTCTAACAAAGTTTTTGTTGTTAAACTTTTTTGGAGCTTGTAAGTGTAAACTATTCTTTAGTTGTAAGGAAAAGAGCACGTTTTCTATCAAATGTTTTCAAATGTTCACGTTTTCTATTCTTATGTTACATAAGAAAATGTACATTTTTGAATGGACTTCCTTTAATGCTTTGAAACCATCTACATCTGTACAACAGCACTATATTCAGATAGCAGTGATAAACTCTTTGTACTGTAAATGCAGTACACTGTACTGACAACACCTGATCTCCAAATAAACTTGATATGTTTTGAATGATCTTTATTTTGATTGGCCGATCACTCTCACTCTCTCAATCAGACATGCATGCATCTGACCCAGCCAAGCACACGCCACAATTTCATAACAGATGCAAGGGTAACCAAAGAGGTGGTCGTCCTTTAATAATGCATGCTGGCCTTTCAGCAACCATCCTGCACCTGCTGCTACACTGTCCCTCCAGAGCCTTCCGCTGTGCATGCCCCGGGCCGGCCCTTCACGGAGAGGACAGGGCGAGTGAAACCCAGCACCCTCGCTCACCACATGGCTCCGATCCTGCGGCGTTTCTGTGCAGAGGTGGAGCGGCCAGTGTCTCATTATCTCTTTATCTCAGGCACGCTACATCGGTGTCAACTTTTGTCCTTTAAAGGACGCGTGACGTTTACAGGGCGCTCGTACAGACAGATGCCACAAACACATGCTTTGACATGTTCACGGTGGAGCAAACTCATGATAAAGATGCATTAAATGATGGTGAAATGAACATATGCACAACACAAGTGTTTGTTTGGGGGAATAAGTGTATGGAGACTTGCCATGCTCAGAGGAAAGTTTTATAGCTCAGATGTTGCGCACAATTTGGTAACACTTTACAAAAAGGTTTCATTGGTTAACATGAACTAACAATGAACAATACTTCTATGGCATTTATTAATATTAGTCAATGGTAATTTCAACATTTACCAACACATTTTTATATTTCAAAGTTGTATCTGTTAACATTAGTTAATACATTGCAATGAACAATTTCATTTTTACTAACGCTAAACGAAATGAATAAATGCTTAAAAACAGTGCTAATAGAGTTCATGTTGGCTAATGCATTAAGTAATGTTAACAAATGAGACCTTATTGTAAAGTGTTGCTATGTTATATAAAGCATACATTTTGAGATGTTTCTCCTAAACTTCCTAACTTAATGTGCACAGCAGCTCAGATTATGTGGTCTTGAAACAATTTGATTAGATATGTTTGAGTTCTTATCGAGATTTTGATCATTCGCGCAAATATAAGAAAAGTGGGAGATATTATCAAGAAATTCCAAAGATTACTGGAGCATTTATCTAAAAAGAAAAATCTGAAAGCAAGTCTACAATTTATCTCATCGATGTCTATGAGGGAGAACTGAGATCATAATTCTTTTTAAATTGAGATTAATATATATATATATATATATATATATATATATACACACACACAGAATAATTACTGGAACATAAAGAGAAACATTTGCAAAGCAGAAGACAAAAGCAAAAGTCTCCGCTTGCTCTCCAGGTAATCTCGTGTATATATATATATATATATATATATATATATATATATATATATATATATATATATATATATATATATAAAAGAAACAAGTTATTAAAGAGAATTGAGAGAATTGAGTTACTAAAGAGATCTAATTTGTTATTTTTTTATTCCTATGTACGTGTATGTCAGTGGTTGAAGGTTTAGTTTTTATATACACACAGGGTCCTAACACTCATCAAGTGACACATGCAATCCAAATGTGTTTGGCAATTAAAATATAACATTTAGGAACTGCAACTTTAGATGGTTTATGTCAAAGAATGTTAGTCAGTATAATTCAAAAACACACAAACCATACTGAATAAATCATCGGTTACAATCATACCAAACTTCATCTAGCACATTTAGGTTAATGTCCTCCAGAATAAGTGCATGTGTAATATTCCTCACATTACACAAGCTCAGAAATACCAGGAACATTTTTATGACAGGTGCAGTTTTTCTGCTGTGAGTGATACGATGACCTGCGCTGTCTGTCACAAAAATGCAAGCGATGAAATTGTCATAGGGACTAAAAAACTTTTTTTAAAATAAACAATAATGGAGAATGTCAGAGATGGGCCAGTGGTTAGTAAATGTGCTCTGACGGGTTGCGCAATAGTGTGCTGGTTAGAGTCTCATCCTTTCCCGATCACACCGTCCATGTTTTCCATTCTTTTACTCACCTCTGGTCAATTAAAATGACAAAAGCAAAAATACATTTTCATCCCTGATACAATACATTAATGGCTGGTAAATTATCTCAATTCACTCATCTTTAAAAAAGGAAGGTTTGATTTTCAGTGTTGTGTGTTTTTATCATGAAAATGTAATTTTTGAAGTGAAAAAATAGCAAATAGGATAGCATAGAAACTATTTCTCCTCCTGAAACGCACATGGTCTCGGACCGAGAGCAGAGATGACAGAGAAAAGAGGATCATCTGGACTTATTTCACTTCAGGCATAATGATGAAGTAAACATGACATTTATTAAATTCTAGTAGGGAATTTTGTGGTGTTTGATATAAAAGTAAACTATAAAAGCTGTTACATGTTTGATCAGGTTCTACAATTGTTGTAAAAAAATGGAAAACAAAAAATGATAATTTGCAGTTTGAGTCCATTTAATGATAATAGTGACTATATAAAGTTAAATGGGAAAAGTTTATTCATGTATCCTTTTAAGTCACACAATCTTTTCATTTAATAAAAGTATTGTAATTGGCAGAGATCATGCTTCTTTATTGTATCTAATTGATATATTTTATATTTTCTTTTTTTTCAAGGTTAAGTGAAGCCCAGAGACTCATGAATGCACTCAATACAGGCTTCAGACACACTGATCTCATTTCCATGGCAGAACATGACGGTGAGACCTTCAGGCCCTTGATTATCCTAAACTCAATCTCTTTCTCTCTCTGGTATCTCCAGATGTGTTCTAAAACCTAGTGAGCGCCCTTGCTGTCCACCGCCCAGCATGTTAACTTAAAAGCAATTCATTAAAAATGTCTACATAGGCAGAAACAGAATAGAAATGATGATCTTCACATGAAGCGTCAGTACATGTTGGCATAAGCTACCCTCATAAGCATAAAAACATTTAGGGCACATAAATATAGTGTAAAATAGCTGTTCCCTCTCAGCGAGGGTTGAGACGGGCGCTGCCTTTTCTCTCCCTTCACCTGTGACATCCAGTGCCTCAGTCCCGAGTTCGGAAGCACGCGCTGCGGTTTCTTACGCTCGAGTTGAGGCACCAACACTGCAACTATCCAGTTCTGAGGAGCTGGATGTTGTTAGTGTTGAGGGAAATGTGGAGGATTCGCCACCCCACACTCCCGAAAGTGATGAGTTAATGGAGGTATTAACAAGAGCTGTTGATAAACTCAGTATTGAGTGGCCAGTGACTAGATAGGAGTCAGTTTCCAAATCTAAATTAGATGAGAGATTTTTGCCGTCACGTGTGCAGCCTCCACGCCGGTGTCTGCCGTTCTTTGACGATCTCCACACTGAGGTGTCGAGATCGTGGAAGAAACCGGTTTCATATAGAATATTTAGTCCCCAGACATCTACATATTCTAATATAATGGGGGCTAAATCATATGGTTATGGCGCTTTGCCTCGGGTGGAAGAGACGCTCGCGAGCCATCTCTCCCCCGAGGCGGCGTCATCTTTTAAGACACCGGTATTACCCACCAAGCCCCTCAGAAATACATCTGCTTTGGTGGGTAAAGCGTATTCGGCTGCAGGTCAGGCTGCGTCATGTCTGCATACAATGTCAATCTTGCAGGCATACCAGGCTGACCTGCTAAGGGAAGTGAGTGAGAGTGAGGAAGTTAGTACTGACGTAGTTCGAGAACTGCGTCAGGCTGCTGATTTATCCCTGCGCGCCACCAGAGAATCGGCCAAGCTGTCGATCTATGGCAGCTCTGGTGGCCGCAGAAAGACATCTTTGGTTAAATCAAACAAATATGAAAGAGAAAGAAAAAACTTTTCTTTTAGATACTCCTCTCTCTCCTTCGGGGATATTTGGCGAAATTTCTTCCTTTAAAAATTCACGTCTCTGGGGCTGCTGGGCGGGAGCAGCTCCGGCCGTTTACAAGCTCATCCCATAGGGCACAGCAGAAGCAGAGTGTTGCATCTTGTGCTCCCCCTGCTGGACAGTGGGCTCAGGTGCGGCACTCTCAGCCGAAGACTTCTAGCAATAGACCTGATCTGAGGACAGTGTTATTGTCTAAGAAGGCTTCGGCTAAGAAGAAGTCCTGACGCTGAGGCGTTCAGGATGCTGAGGGTGGTCCCCACCGAGGCAGAAAGGAGTTCACCTCTCTTTACGGTGCCAATTCTTCCTCGGTGCCCTCAGGGGGCCGTTCTGCCAACCCCGCCTTTATGCCGGGGCGTAGATGGTCCCAGCGAGCACTTTTCCGAGGGACGCTCACTCCCTCTGAGGGGGGTTTCAGAGCAGTCAAACCAGTCGTTCCCTACCGGTGTGCCGTTACAGGGCGCTGTGTTTGCTGCTCAAGTTACACCAGAGGCCAGTCTCGAGAGACTGGTACCCTTAGTAGATTTTCTGGCAGAGTGGAAAAGCCTTCCAAGAATATCTCATTGGGTCCTGCAGACAGTAGAAAAGGGTTATGCTATCCAGTTCAGGTGTCGTCCACCGAAATTCATAGGGGTTCTGCACACAGTGGTGGGCCCCGAGCAGGCTCTGGTAATGGAACAAGAGGTGAAAACACTCCTTCAAAAGGAGGCTATAGAACGGGTTCCTCCTCCCAGTTTGGAGTCAGGTTATTACAGCCGATATTTCATCGTTCCGAAGAAGGATGGGGGGTTGCGTCCAATTTTAGACCTGCGCCTTTTGAATCGCTCGCAAGGGAAGCTAAAATTCAAGATGCTCACTATCAAGCAGATCGTGTCTCAAATCAGATCCGAGGACTGGTTTGTCACGATAGATCTAAAGGACGCGTACTTCCACATTTCCATCCTTTACTCAACACAGGAAGTTCCTGAGGTTCGCCTTGGGGGGCGAGGCGTACCAATACAGGGTTCTTCCGTTTGGCCTAGCCTTATCTCCCCGCACTTTCACAAAATGCATGGATGCGGAACTAGTGCCTCTGATGCTTCAGGGCATTCGTATTCTCAATTATATCGACGATTGGTTGATTTTAGCTCAGACGGAGCAAATGGCGGTTCGGCATCGAGATGTCGTCCTTGCTCATATCAGAAAGTTGGGGTTGAGGCTGAACGCAAAGAAAAGTGTATTATCTCCTTCTCAGAAGACCACTTTTCTGGGTGTCGTTTGGGATTCGGTCTTGATGCGGGCGCGACTCTCTCCGACCAGCATCGCTTCGATTCTCTCAGCTGTGAAACAAGTAAGGCTAGGCCAGCTACTCGCTGTGAAGCAGTTTCAGAGACTGTTGGGTCTGATGGCAGCAGCGTCCAACGTTATAACTTGCGGCCTGTTGTACATGAGACCGCTGCAGTGGTGGCTCAGGACCAAGGGATTTTCCCCGAGGGGAAATCCGCTCTGCACGATCAAAGTCACGCGGCGCTGCCTTCGTGCTCTGATCATGTGGAAAGAAACTTGGTTCCTATCCAAAGGTCCTGTGCTGGGGGCTCTTTGTCGTCGCGTAACGCTAACGACGGATGCTTCCCTCACAGGGTGGGGGGCGGTCATGAGTGGTCGTCCAGCCCAAGGTCTGTGGCAGGACCATCATCTTTCGTGGCATATAAACTGTCTGGAGATGTTGGCGGTGTTTCAGGCTCTGAAGCACTTCCTAGCAGACCTGAGAGGTCATCATGTGTTAGTTCAGTCAGACAACACGTTGGTGGTCTCTTATATCAATCATCAGGGGGGCCTGCGGTCTCGCCGGCTTTACAAGCTGGCCCGTCAGATCCTCCTGTGGTCCCAGGGGAAGCTGCTATCACTGAGAGCAATGTATCTTCCCGGGTATTTAAATGTGGTACCGGACTCCCTGTCGAGGCAGGGGCCGAGGCCGGGGGAATGGAGACTCCACCCCGAGGTGGTGGAGCTCCTTTGGTTGAGTTTCGGTCGCGCCGAGGTGGACCTATTCGCTTCCAAGGAGACCACGCATTGTCATGTGTGGTTCTCCATCAGTCTTCCAGCCCCTCTGGGGTTGGACGCTATGGTGCAGCCGTGGCCGAGGTCACGCCTGTACACCTTTCCCCCGATTGCTCTGCTACCAGGAGTTCTGGAGAGGGTTCTCCGGGACGGGGTCAGCCTACTATTAGTAGCCCCGTTCTGGCCGGCCCGAGTATGGTTCTCGGAACTGATTTCTCTCCTGGACGGCTCTCCTTTGGAGCTCCCGGTCAGGAGGGATCTACTCTCTCAGGCGGGCGGCACGATATTTCACCCCCGCCCAGAGCTGTGGAAACTGTGGGCTTGGCCTCTGAGGGGGCCCAGCTCATAGATTCTGGTCTCTCAACTGAGGTTGTTGAGACCATTCTTCACTCCAGAGCTCCATCCACGAGGAAGCTTTATGCCTTGAAGTGGAAACTTTTCACTTCTTGGTGTGGAGAACACCTGCAGGACCCAGTTAACTGCCCAGTGGGTGCAGTGCTGGATTTCCTGCAGGAACGTTTCTCCACAGGGTTAAACCCCTCCACGCTAAAGGTGTATGTGGCGGCACTAGCTGCTTACCACGTCCCTTTCAGTGGAGTTTCTCTTGGGAGACACCCAGTTATAACTCGTTTCCTCCGTGGCACTTTGAGGCTGAGGCCAGCAGTTCGTACGAGGGTGCCGACCTGGGATCTGGCCATTGTATTGGAAGGTCTTTCTTTAGCTCCTTTTAAACCTATCGAAGAAGTTCCTGAGAAGTTTCTCACTTTTAAAACTATTTTTCTTCTTGCTATCTCCTCTCTAAAAAGAATCGGAGATTTGCACGCTCTGTCGGTTTCACCCTCGTGCCTGGAGTTTTCGCCTGGCATGGTTAAGGCTTTTCTGCATCCTAGACCAGGGTACGTTCCCAAGGTCCCTACTAATGTTGTTAGACCTACGGTTCTGCAGGCTTTCTGTTCTCCTCCGTTTATGTCATCGGACCAGGAGAAGCTTAATTTACTCTGCCCTGTTAGGGCATTAGACACTTATGTCCACAGAGCTGCCCTGTGGAGGAAATCAGAACAATTATTTGTATGTTTCGGGCCACCCAGGAAAGGGTGTCCTGCGTCTAAACAGAGAATGAGCAAGTGGGTGGTTGAGGCTAACTCACTTGCTTATGAGTCGGCTGGCCAGCCTTCACCTTTGGCTGTTCGAGCCCACTCTACCAGGAGTATGGCTGCTTCTAAAGCTCTATTGTCGGGAGTTTCCCTGAGTAATGTTTGTGATGCAGCTGGATGGTCTTCACCGCATACTTTTATTAGGTTCTATGACCTAGACCTAAGCTCTACCCCTGGGGCACAGGTGCTCTCGTCCTCTGTGCGCTAGTTCTCACATGGCGGTCATTTGGTCCTATGGCGACGTGGGTATTCGCGTTCCCACAGCGTTTGACGCAGCTCGAAGTTCCCTTGAAAGGGAACGTCTCGGTTACGTATGTAACCCTAGTTCCCTGATAGGGAACGAGACGCTGCGTCGTTCCGCCATACTCCCTACACTCCCGTTAGCGCTTCCTTCAGGCCTATCAGAAGCTAATGCGCTTGTGTTTTGGGGTGCTTTTATAGTTCCTGGTCGATGACGTCACCCGCCTATGACGTTTCATCTCTCTATTGGACTGATTCCATACGTGCTTCATGACGCACAACGCAGGGGCGTTCCCACAGCGTTTGACGCAGCGTCTCGTTCCCTATCAGGGAACTAGGGTTACATACGTAACCGAGACGTTTTTATTTTGTTTTGGTATTAAAACATTAATCTTTCGTTTCATCCACCTTCTTGGTTTTTTTTTTAATACAGTTTGAAGCAATGCATTATGAGATTGCATCCTCAGTGAGAGATGCATGTAATGCTGTCAAAAATAACTTAGAAGGATTAAATACTGCTAATATTATAATGACATAAAAATGGATGATTATTGACAGCATTCAGTTTGTAATACTGATGGTACAGACGCGCAATATATAATAGGAGGATGCACAATGTTACAATCTTTATGTAAACATATGTTTACACTACACATGCACGTGAAATTGATTCTCATTATGATCGTTTTATTCCATTATATATTTATGCTATTGGAGCTATTTATGTCAGAATATCTACTGGAAATAAAATATTGAATAATTTGAACATGATTTATATCACACTAATGGCTCATCAGAATCCCTTCATTAAAAACAACTATAGTTCAAACACCAGATTCTGTTCAGGAACGACACTACGAACAAGTGTAAAGAAATAAATAAACAACTAGCTGGCTCATCAGCTTTGCATGAGCGCTGTAATCCATCATGAGCCGGAGTGAGGTGTCAGGCCACACAGGTGTAACGACTCCATTAAGACCTCACACGAGATGACATCTCCTTCTGCTCCACAACACTGATGTGACATCAGAGCCCATTACCCACAAACTTCTTCATCCACACGCGCCCTGGAACTACTAAACAAACTCTGTTTACCAGGGGTCATGACACACACACACACACACACACACACACACACACACACACACACACACACACACACACACACACAGTAGATCAAGGGTGGATGTTATGATATTAAGGGGTGTTTTTAGGCAGAACTTTGCCTTTTTATTGTATTACTTTTTGTTTTGAACTGAAGTGTTACATAATGTAAAACTGTTTTTGCTTCACATTATGTAACAAATTAGAAGAGAAGAGAAAAAAAAGAGATAAAGTTCCTGTCATTTGTATTTACCCGATTATCCAAAACAAGTCATCACCATATGGTTATTTATGAAGAAACCATATTTTCATTGAATTTTCATCACATACTGTACTTCTGTTCAAAAGTTTATGTTTGGTAAGATTTTTTTATGTTTTTGAAAGAAGTCTCTTATGCTCACTACTGATCGAAAATACAGTAGAAATTGTGATTTTTTTGAAAAATGATTACAATGTAAGTGTTTTCTATTGTAATGCTGAATTTTCAGCATCATTACTCCAGCCTTCAGTGCCTCATGATCCTTCAAAAATCATTCTAATATGCTGATTTGCTGCACAATATATATTTGTTATTATTATTAATGTTGAAAACAGTTGTGCTCCTTCATGTTTATGGAAACCTTAAATATATTTTCTAATGAATTATTTGACAAATACCAAGTTCAAAAGAACAGCATTTGTTTGACATACAAATATTTAGTAAAATTTTAAATGTATTTACTGTCAGTTTTGATCAATTTAATGCATCCTTGCTGAATAAATGTATTGATTTAATAAATTAGGGGGAAAAAAAAGAAAAACATTTCTGAGCCTAAACATCAACGTAACTTTCTAAAACGAACTCTCTGCCACACCAATGGCCAGTGACTTAAGAAAATGTACCAGCCATAGATATTTTTTACCAGCCATGAAACATAGATTAATCCTTATTAAAGTTACAAAAGTTATTCAGCCAAGAACAATGAGTCTTCTTGTTTGATTAACATTAAAAACACACAGCAGGAATATTAGGCTGCTGTCACTTTAAGAGCTAATGCCCAGATCCAATATACTGTTACACATGCGTTTTAATTCTCAGCTGTTTACGTCCACTTAAGACATAACTGACTATCTTATGTTTACAAGACGAGCATTTTGACATAATTTTGTTTGAATATGTCTGTTCAAGCACAAGAAGGGCTGAAAGAGAGCTGGATTCAGTATTCACGCCGTCTGAGACGAGGATTTCTGGGCGCGCGCTTCGGATGTTTGCTCACAGAAAACTTCCTACAGCGGGAGAGTAACAAATTGAGTTCCCTTTCACGTCTTCTTGAGCTTGAATATTTAAATGAACGAGTTTGCATTTTTAGAATTTATAAAAAATGTTACCAGCCAACAGCTGATTCACACCGTTTCATATACTTGCCAACACTGATTTTAACACACATTTGGCGAGTATTCATTTTAGGCCCTCTGCATGTTTGATTACCAAAAGTCTTATCAGATCCTACTTAATATTAGAGGTGGTTAACAGGTCATCATCAAGGTGCTTTATCTATCTCAAATTTAATCACACCTTCTTTATAATTCATATCTTTCGATGAATAGCCAGCACAAGGTTCCTGGCCAAAGCTTGGGTCTCAGGTGAGCTGCGTAGCTCTCTGGTACGCAGCAGATGTGATGTATTGTTAGCCTGTGTGTACAGGGTGTTGAATTTCATTCTCAGCTTGATAGCACTCTTTAATCGAACCTCTAATGATTCCTTAATGAGGCTCAGTCTACTTTTCAGGCCCAATTTTTATGCTAGCTCAAACACTGCTTATTAATATCTACGTACGGGGGAAATGTCTGTTTAAATCGCCCTACACCAGGTGCTATTAAAGTGCAGTATTCAGTTGAAACTGCAAAGGAGAGTCATTAAACAATGTTGTAAATATATATATATATATATATTCCCCAGCTAAAGTTCATTGTTAAAGGTTTTCTTTCTATCTGAACAGGTACAACCATTGACTTTCTCCAGTACATACATATTTCTAAACGCCATGAGTTATCTATCAGTGGTATACCAATACACTATTACTATTACTGAGATGTGTTGCTATCTGTTTAAAACATTGAAACTTACATTAGAAAGACAGTTTACCATGTATATTTACAGCCAGTATCCCTCTATGGTATATTGCCAGTATATGTCAGACTATTAATTTCCTTGCATTGTTGCAATTAAAAGGGTCTTTAACTGAAAATATGCTGTTTTTAAGCATGGCGTGATTTTTTTGTCTTGATATATAAAAACACAATGCTAGGGTGTTTGTCATGGCATTCCTAAGGTTGCTAGGGTGTTCTGGATGGTTACTAAGAGGCCAAAAAAGTCCAGCCCACTCTATAATGTTCTGCTCTCTTGTCTTATTGTCTTCCCGAGTGTGTAAATGTTAAATAGTTAATGAATGTAATGTTGTATGGAGCAAGTTTATGTCAGAATATCTAGTAAAACTGAAATGTCATCATTGGAACATAATGCAGATGGATACGGAGAGCTCGTGGCTCATCTAAGGCACACTGGGCTCAGGCTCATCAGTAAAGCATCTTCCTGTGTAACTGTTCAAACACTGCTAGCATAAGAGCCGATCTGGGCTCTAGCAGCAGGCGCTGGCGTGTGTTTTTCTTTAATCCTGTGTGTTTGAAGGGATTGGACAGGCTGAGGGCTGAAGCTGACTGAGTAGCTCAAGGCGGGTGTAAGGATGCCCACATTAGTGGGTCTGCTTCACTGCACACTTCAGCTGAAATCAGCTTTCCTCCCCAACAAATGAGGCGCTTACGATATTGTAGCAGAGACGGGAGAAAGAAAAAATAAAAGACGAATCAAAAGGATAAAAGATAGAGCGGGAGTGTGAAAAAAGAAACACACTACTTTTCCTGTTCTGCTCCAAAACCTAGTGAACTGCCTACCTAGACAGTATTTTAAGGTGTCATTCATTGCAGGTGGCAGATGAAATGCTTATAAAAATATATTGAATTATCTCAATACCGTATTAAAGTATTAAAACTTGAGTATTTTACTAGAGATGTAACAAAACACTGCCCGGCCAAAAGAAAAGTCACAGTTTGGATTCAAAGAGTCTATGATTGGATCATTTTTGCAGCGATTATTATGTTTCTAGAATGTTATATGTTTGGCAACGGTTCTTCTGACCCTAATTGATGGAGTGTGTAGCTTTTCATTTCTTAAACAATCAAGTATGAAGTTATTCCAGGATAACAATGTCAAGATTCATCAGGCTCAGATTGTGAGCGAATGGTTGGGAGGAAAATGAAGAATCATGTATTGAGTCCTCTGAGTCTTTAAATTCAGTGAAAGTCTTTGGGGTGTGCTGGAGGAGACTTTACAGAGTGCTGGACTCTTACATTGACAATACCAGATCTTGACCAAAAATTCCTACATGGTTGTTTAAGAAATGAAAAGCTACACACTCCATCAATTAGGGTTAGAAGAACTGTTGTCATATAACATGATAGAAACATAAGAATCACAGCAACAATGATCCAAATCACAGACTCTTAAGCATTAGCCAATTTAAATCCAATCGGCGACTTTTTCTTTGGTCGGGCAGTGCATATACAGTGCTATTGTGTCACAATATATCGCAATAGAAAAATGTATTAATATGTGTCATGGATAGCGACACTACTGAATGTATTGTGTATAGTTCCCCCAAAATGAAAGTAAGCATTAAATATGGTAAACCCAGAAGTTTACCATATATGTGTTGTATGTATGCTTGTTATCAGTTTAGTTTAGCAGCATTTAGTTCAACACCAAGCTCTACTGGAAACAGTTTTTTCATCGAGTTTCAAATGCACTTCATGTGAGTAGCACTATTTTGTAGGATGCAGTCCATTAATGCAATATCCGGGTATGCCAGGTTCAGACTACATGATATCAGTCTGATTTTGGCCCCATCCGCTTGACGTAGGGTGTCGTGGTGATTTGTAAACGACAATGGGCGTCAGGACGCAAGAAACGATCGTTTCATCTCGTATAGAGTCATAGTGGACGACAACCGACGCCACATCTGCAACGCTTCACAATGTCACGACAGAAAGACTAGCATGTTTAATTTTTACGTCACATCTGTGAAGTTGACAAATAGGAGCACAGAAGCTCTTCCTTACACATGTTTGAACATGTTTTTTGTCCACGACATCACAAGAATGTATAAGTCACAGTGACTATCGTAACAGACTAAAATATTGTGTAGTGTGAACCGGGCATTAGTGTGGAAGCAGTAGATACTTGGTTTCGAAACAGAGACATTCTTTCTGTTTATGTCTCTCTCTCTCTCTCTCTCTCTCTCTCTCTCTCTTTTTTACACAGAGCAAAACCGGCAACAGGAAAGCATGGGGTTGGACTCACCGTCTTTGCGATGGTACGTAATCTCCACTTTCCGTTCCTCTGACCCCAGGAGAGCCTGAGCCACCTGAGCAATCGCATGTCTCTCGGTTTGCTCCCCGTGTAGGAAGTCACACGTACAGGGTTTCTGCATGACGTCCGGCCGCGAGAATCCCGTCATCTCACAGAATCCGTCATTACAGTAAATAATAGCACAGTTCTGGACCCGAGCATTGGCTATGATGAACTTCTTATCTGTAAACAACCAAACATCACATGAAATCAGGCTTGGATAAAAGTTTGAGTTATGAGTATGAGTTGGGTATCACAGTTTGAGACATTGTTCAGATCTCTTCTGGCAGTATAGAGGAAACTCATGTGAGATGTTTGTCCTGAGCAAAAGAGGAGATCCAGTTGATCTTTCACTGCAGTTTCAGCAAATATAACCCAATTCACATACAAGCATGACATTTCTGACTTTCATCAAACTGACCAGATAACAGTCTATACCAGTGATTCCAAACAAAAGGTATAGTGTACTCCAGGGAGCACTTGGAAATATTTTAAAATTACTATTTTTATTGGATTGGATTTGATATAAAAATAAATGAATCCGTCGGGCTTTCTCTGGTAAAGATTCTCCATTATTGCCCCCAGAACTCTCAAAACTAATTAAAGACAAACAAGCTCAAGTGAATATGTTTATTATCCACATAATTGATTGATTTCAATTCATAAGTGAATAATAATAGACTTATATTTTATGAGTGTAAAACTTATATTTGTCAAGTGTAAGTCAAGCAAGGTTGAGAAACACTGATCTATCAGTGACTGAGACACGATAAAAACATTTTAAGAACATTATTCTTACTGCAACTGACAAACAATTGAAGTTTTATAGTTTCATATTTTATATAATATTAACGACTTTTTAAATATTTTACTTCTATTATATTTTAATATTTTAATGTATTGTATTGTTTATTTTTTATTATCAATGTAATGAAAACTTAATATTTTACACAATTTAAATTGTATTGTATTTTAATGTTGTATTGTTTAATTGCATCATACAATTTTACTTGAGATATTTGTGATATCAATTTAGCAACTGTACAGCTTATATAATGAGTGCTTAAAAATCTCTATGCCATAAAAATCCTCTAAATATGCTCGAGCAGTCCATATTTCCCTGCGTATGTGTGTAATCTTCAGTATGAGAGCATAATTCATCAAAACACACAGGCAGAGTATGTTGTCATTCATGCATTACAATGGTATAGCTGGTTTGTACTTAGAGTCATCTGACAGATGTAATTGAAGTGAAAACCCTAAAAAGCCACAATGCTGAAAGTCTCCTGACTGTCATCTGCCAGTCTCTCTGTTCATCAGGAAAGCCTTTGTGTTTCGGGTTCTGTCGTGACTCTTCCTCAAATGCTATATCACATATAATTGTATACATTAAGTAATCCCATTTATTATGTTTATTTGCAATAGTGTTTTAAACCTTATATTAAGTGACAATCGAGCATGCACAAAACTGGATAGTGATGCGTTCAACAAAGCAACTGTTTACTTTCCTTAAATGTATAGGCTATAAAGGGTTTATGTGTATGTAAATATAGCACAGGTTAGCTATATTTGTCTATGTATGTTAATACCAGCACTTCCTTTATAATCTCAATGATATGGAGACAAAGAAACAAGTATGTTTGATTTGTAATACTTACTCTGTCCCTCGAATTTCCGTATTATTATTCCAAGAAAGGTATTCTGAGGAGCGACATGACCTCTCCGTACAGGCATGATTATAACAATCTTCAGCTGCTCGTCCAAAAAAACGCGAACCTCCTCAAAGTTATCGCTGCATCTGAACGGCCGCTCTTTGTCCGATCTCTCTCCACTTCCAGAGAGCTTTCGCTGGCGTGAACTCACATACGGTGGCGGTAGTCACATGCGTGTCGGAAACCTTGGCTGACCTCCTCGAAACCGACACCGACAGGAATCGGTGATGAGGAAGAGTCTGCTGAGATTGGGATGGAGCATCGCTGTGTGTCGTCTGGAAGACTGTGTGTGTGGTGGTGATGCGCCTCTAGGGGCTTTAACTGAGCTCCACCGCCCCGGGCTGAAACAAACTCACCCCTGCTCGCTGTCAGCCTCAGCGGCGCTCATTTCCGCGATCATACGTAAAGAGGGTTGAGTTTGCGCGCTCGTGACTCCTGCGTTCGTGGCCGTTTTTCTGAGCATCCAAAGTTTTCGAAAAGAGTAACCAGCTAACAAAAATATGTTCTAAGAACCTTCTCTGTCTGAACCTTCAAAACGTCAATTTAAGAAATAAATAAAATGTAATCGTTTTTTTCTCTTGATTATTCGGACGTTGAAAGAACATAAACATTCAATTTAATCATTTTGCAAACATTATAGAAATGTTACATTTGAATGTCCTATAAACATTCTGAAACACGGGGTGCGTTCCAATTCGCGTAGGCTACGTGTGCACTGGCCTATTCTATGCCGTTTTGTAGTAGCCTATAAATAGTGTGAGTAGTGTGTTTACAAAAATTCCAACAAGAAAAAGTGCACTTAAAATGGCTACCCGGATGATGCACTTAAAGCTGCCGTTGGCAACATTTTTTTGATCATATTCAGTGAAATCGACACTATAATCCGACAGAACAACATAAATAAAGTGGTTTTAGAAAAAAACCCGAGCTTCTAACTCCACCTGGAGCATGTTATTTGTTTTGCAAAAATCCACCCCAGTTAATTGTGTCCAATCAGCGCAGGAGGGTGTGAGACCTGACTGTCAATCACAGGTCGTGCACACCACCCCTCGCGCACGTTACAATCACATGCACAAGCTTGAAGTTCGTGCAGTAATGAAGAGAGATGGCGGAAAAGATTCCAGTTCCTGGTTAACATCAAGAGCTAGGAGGTAAAAACAACGCAGGAAAAGAGAACACCTGCTGAAAAGAAAGAAGTAAAGAAAGAAAGCAACCATGCCCGTAATAAAACCAGGATCAACATCGGATCGGCATTTGAAAGGTGGAGAGATTTACGTGATTTAATTGGGTTCAAGATTTCTTCTCGACAGGTAATTGTGCTTTATCAACCAGTTACTTTATTTATTCGTGTTATGTTAGTAATCTAAGTATGTTTGCCCAAATGTGTTGGTATGGATAGCTAACATTAGCACTTGTTGGACAGGTTCATGGTGCACACGCACTGACGAGCAAGCACTTGGTGGGAGGGTATTGTTGACAGTGGGGGAGGGGCACGAGAGTTGTAAACATTCAAAATGTTGCCTAAGTCCACTCAATCTGCCAGACTTGCCGACTGCAGCTTTAATTAACCGAAAAAACGAAGGCTGCGTCTGAAATCTCATACTTCCCAACTGTAGCCTATAGCCTAGGCGAAAAACAGTTTGTGACAAAAGAAGAATGTCTAAATTACAGTAGCTACTCATAAAAAATATAGGCAAAAAAAGTGAGATTCTGGTGAGATTCGGAAGTGTGCATACAGACACTTTACAATCCCTTGAGGCCACAGGGGAGGATTTGTGAATGGCAGTGAAGCGACGCAACTGATGCTGGTAGGTCACATGATAATGACAACATGGCGAATGTAGTATGTCCAAACAGCATTCATACTACACACATTCATACTGCATAGAACAGGGATAGGCAACTTCGGTCCTGGAGGGCTTCAGTAATCCTGAAAACATTGATTGCCTTGTTCAGGTGTGTTTAATTAGGGTTGGAGCTAAACTCTGCAGGACAGTGGCCCTCCATGGCTGAAGTTGCCTATCCCTGGCATAGAACATACTTTTTTAGCGGTCATGAAATAATTACTTATTCAAAATTACCTAAAAGTACCCACTCAAGAGAGTGTGTGATTTGGGACGCAGACAGACACTTCATGCACTCAACTGTCCAGCTTTCATTATGTGGCGGAGGGGGAGGAGCTATCAGACTCAGATGTTGAATGACAAAATAACTTAAAAATTCAAACAAAAAATTCATACACTACACGGTTGAGCACATAAGTACATAGTGTATAGTGTGTCATTTGGGACACAAGTAGCTTACTATTTAAAAATGTATTAAATGTTAGACAAACTTCCAACTAAAACTTCAAAAGAAAAAAAAACGTTCCATGAATGATTTATAAATAATGTTTTATTGTGCTAATGCTTTTAGAACGATACTAAAGACCATATAACTTTGAACAAACAGTCTTTAACGTCAAACAAACATATGAGAGCTGTGTCAGTAGCATTTTGGTGTTTATATAACATATGACAGCGAATTTTATTTCGCAAATTATTTTTAAGACATTTAAGATGACACTCATATTTGATCTTAACATTTTTACAAGGTATATAAGAATTAGCTAAATAGTGCACAGAAACTTATTTTCTCACAAATCCAAGTTTGCATCTCGCAATTCTGACTTTTTTCTCGCAATTCTAAGGAAAAAAGACTGACTTTATATCTCGCAATTCTGACTTTATAACACAATTGTGAGTATATATCACACAATTCTGAAAAAAAGTCAAAGAGAA
Organism: Meda fulgida; assembly: GCA_030578275.1. Lineage (NCBI taxonomy): Eukaryota > Metazoa > Chordata > Actinopteri > Cypriniformes > Leuciscidae > Meda > Meda fulgida. The sequence goes on from CM060624.1 coordinate 3,628,882, forward strand.
CATTTTTCAGAATTATGAGATAAAAAGTCTCAATTATAATTATGGATACATATTATACCAGTAATGTATCAGCTCAAATCATCTTTCGCAGCTGCAACACAGTGAACTGTCCATGGTCCTGAAAAGCTCTCCACAATATTCCCACTCTATATGACTATACCAGACCTATTTTATGCCAACCCGTGATACCTATATGTTATAAACATGATGCACATTTACTGAATGGGCTTCTCTGCTGCTTTGTGGGTGTCTGCATTAATCCATATGGCCTACTGGCAATTTCAAGCTAATCTCCAAGCTTGGGCTCTGTGCGACTTCAACAGCGCTTAAAAAAAGAAAGAGAGAGACAGAAAGAAAGACAAAGCAGAATGGAGAGCTTGTCTTAGTGAAACATCTGTCCCAGTATTTCAGTGAGGGCTGAAACCCCATCTGCTCCATTGAGGAAAAAAAACCAAGAGGATGGACAGCACTGAAATGCAAATAACAACTACAACAACAACAACAGCAGAACCTCTTTTAGTGTCTGACCAGCTGCTCTTTTCCCAAAATGTCCTGTCAGATTTAAGTGTTTCTGTGTCTTTGATTGATTTTTAGAATGTTCGTTAATGTAATCTCCATAATATCTTCTTTGTTTCTCATAGACAGCATTGAGAATAAAGAGCAAATGGAGACTTCTGCTTCTCTGCTTGTATCAAGTCAAGTCACCTTAATTTCTATAGTGCTTTTCACAATACAGATTGTTTCAAAGCAGCTTCACAGTAATTCACAGAATCAATGATGTAAACATCACATACAAATACAACTCTAAAAAGACAATAGTGCCATTATTCAGCTCAATTCAGTTCAATAACAGTGTCGATATTGCAAAATGCTTAATTTATGTGACGAATTTGATTCAGCTATAAAGCAGCTCTACAGAAGTCAACAGGGTCATCATTCAGCACAATTCAGTTCACGTTTTGTTCTCATCTAATATCTCAAACTGCAATTATTTCTCACCAAATTACTGGAATTGCTATCCACATTAGTTTACAAAGTATATGTAAAATAGCACATGGCTAATGATCCTAAAAGCAAGATGTTTGAAAGCCCTTAAAAATTCATTAGCCTAACCATTGGAGTTTAAAGTGTTATGATAGTGTTCATGTTCAGAGTTTAATTGTGCGATGAGTTCACAGTGATGATGATGATAGAGGTGATCTGGGCTCTGGATCCTGATCCAAACAGAAAGTGTACTGTTGCTATAGTAACCTCCTCAGACAAACCCCATTTCTGAGTGCAGCTGGGAATATGTCATTTTTTGAAGGCTAGACTTCCTCTACCCAAACCTTTTGTTTTGACTTCCTGGGGGGGAGTTCAGGTCTTAATTGCGGAGCTCAAACCCGTGTGTAATTCGTGCCCTGATGCGAGCGACTCACCAGCAGAACAGGGAACCGCAGGTGTCAGTGTGAGAAACACACAGCTGTTGAAATGTGTCATCAAACATGGCAGCAGCTCGGAGTTACTTCTCACACGTCTACTATTAGAGTCTGCATGATTCTAATGTGTCTTTTTATTTGTTTCTGTTCATATGAGGCAGGACACAATCTTTGCCTTGGCTTTTAATGTCCATATCCTGCGGTGAATCTTAGGAACATAAGAATGTGCATCGATACACTATATATATAGATTCTCTCTTTCTCTCTCTCTCTCTCTCTCTCTCTCTATATATATATATATATAGAGAGAGAGAGAGAGAGAGAGAGAGAGAGAGAGAGAGAGAGAGATTTAGAACCATAAATTAAATGAAAAAAAATACTATAATATGACATTTTATTTATTTATTTATTAATACATCATTGTAGTATTTGTTGAGATACTTTTAATTTTTGCTTATTTAAATGTAAAAAAAAATATCAATGTATAATGATAACAAAGTCACAAAAAAAATCATTCATTTTCTTGATGCAAATTATAATCTAAAAATATGTAAAAATGGAGCCTCTCTAGAAGTGGTCATTTCTAAAAGTACAGACAGTTTCAGAGCCATGATCGCTTGTAGCTTTTCTTCCGCTGACTGATATGAGCTCTAAATTTGCTGAGCTGTCAGTCATGTGGAGACACGGCAGGTCTCAAAAGATCTGAGGCTGCAGTTTACCTAATAAAAGATTATTACTCTGAGGCATTGAATGAGAGAGCATGTGTTCATTTCAAATTAAACAGTGCATGCTGTGCAAATCAGACTGAAATGATCAGGGATCACTGGAATCTCACTTATGGTAATGCCCCCTTTTCTACATACTCTCTGTTTGTCTTGGACATCTGCTGAGGATTCTGATCTTCTCATGTGATCAGCTGATACCTAAGCTGAACATGAACAGACGAGGTCCATGCGAGCTAAATTGCACGATGCACACTCGTCAGCATCCAGGACTGTTGACTCTGCAGGAGGTTATGCCAGGTGAAGAGGACGTTTCTAATCCTGTGTGTGTGTGTGCTTAAATGATGCATGGTGTGAGAGATGACCTGTTATGATTTACTCCCGCACTAACTTTAAAAGAAATGGACCATTTCAGACACTCCAGGTGTTTGATCTGGCCATATTTCTAATAAACTGTGTATCATCTTGCCTTGATCATTTTTAGGCTCTGAAAATGAGTACTGGCACATGACAGCTTGACTGAGATTTCTTCCATAAAAGTAGAGAAATTGTGATATTGACTAAAATGTGTGTCGGAAAGGATGCATGTTGCTGGGAAATGTGGTCTGCAGCCTTCATGGCCTGAAAAGTGAAGATAAGCACAGTTTGTGTCCATCAAATTTTGTTGAAAATGCTTGAAAACACAAAATTCAATAGTAAATTAATCTAAAATTATCCATTTTACCAAGGGGTGCCTCAGGGCTCAGTTGTTGGACCACTTTTCTTCTCCATCTACATGTCATCACTAGGATCTGTCATTCAGAAATATTGTTTTTCCCATCACTGCTAATGCTATGTTGTTGACACACAACTCTACCTCTCATTCCAGCCAGATGATCTGACAGTAGCTGCTTGCATCTTCTTGCTGGATGAAGGACCACCTCAACCCAACACTCCATCACAACTTTTCCATTCAGCTAGGTTTGTCGACATTCAAAATATTAATGTCAAAAACCTTCAAGGAATTTCCCTAGCAATACCCTCTAAACCACCCAAGGTACCCTAGCAATGTCCTGGCAACCATCTAGCATCATATCAGCATTGTGAGCAGGCAAACACTGCTCATGTTTTGTTCAGAAAATGTCAGGCTCTAGCTGGTTTTGCAGTTATCTCTGCAGTGATAGAGTCAGTGTTTTTCCTGCGTGAGAGAGCTTGACTAGTCTGTATTGCTCTTGATTGTTTCAAAAAGCTTCCGTTTTTCCCAGCCACTGGCTGCCATGGATCGTTCATTTCCCTTGATCTGTGGGAATGAGGAGCAATTGCCGAGCAGCAGGAGAGAGGAGCAGTTAATCCAACTCTCTCTCCAGGGAGCACATCTATGCTGGACCTTTCTCATCTGCGTCTCCCCCTCCTTCACCTCAATCTCTCATTCTCTCTCTCCTTCGCTCCTGTCCATCACGATTAGGGTCAATGCCATCAGCCTTTTCTAAAGCAATGTTTATAGCTCTCTTTGCCTTCTATCCCTTCATTCTCCGCCCAGTCATGTTTTCACATGTTAAATGAAAGGAAAGATGATTGAGAAAAACAGCAATTGTGTTGTCAAGATTTTGCTTTTCATTCAGATAAACCTTAGCAAATGCAAGGAGCATGTGACTTGCTTTCTGTTGCTGTCGTTTTATAAAAGCAACACTCTTGAGGCTCTTTTCCTGCTTGCACAAGAACACAATTTACTGTTGCATGACCTCAAGTTGTTTGTTGCTTTAATACACTACTGTTCAAAAGTTTGATTTTATTCATATTTTTTTAAGTCTCTTGCTCATCGATACTGTATTAATTTGTTAAAAAAATACATTCAATTTAAAAAAATATATGATTACAATTTAAAATAACTGCTTTCTATTTGATTTGTTGTAATTTATTTATGTGATGCGACATGATTTATGTAATTTAATTTGCTTTTCACCAAGGCCTCATAATTCCCACTCCACTCAATTCCTTTTTTTTTTTATAACTACATTCTAATATGAACAGTCATTCCCACTTTTCATGAACCAATCAATTTCCAATGTATGAATATCCCAAATATCAAAATTGTGAAAATGGATTGTGGATAGCTTTTCATGCTGACTAACTTTCAAAAACACAAGAACTGCGATACATTACCGTTCAAAATTTTTAGGTCAGTATGATTTGTTTTTTAAATAGGTTTTATGGAGCAAAGATCCATTAAATTGATCAAAAGTGTCTGTATAAAGGCTTTTATAGTGTTATAAAAGATTTATATTTCAAATAAATTCTGTTATTTTTAACTTTATATTCAACCAAGTGTTCTGAAGACTGTAGTATGCACTGAATACATTTACAGTTCTAAATCACCTCAGAGGACTATTTACCCATTTAATGTCCAGTGACAGGAGAGGAGTAAAGAAGCCAGAGCCATGGGTCAAATTCACTCAATGTATTGATTGTGAGCAAATAATTAATTCTTTCATTTGACCAATGTCAACCAAATGTTAATATGTCTCAAATCCTGACTTTAAAAAAAAAAAATCCTCAAAAATAAGAAGCAGCATAACTGTTTTCAAATCAGTGAATTAGAATTATTTCTGAAGGATCTGAATGATGAGCATTGAAGAATCGTGACAATAAGACCAGGAACATGTGTTAAGAAAGTAAACCAATTTTGAATTTTAATTAAAGGGAGTTCATCAACTCACACATTATTTGTGGTAAACTGATGCTCAAGCATGTTCGCTTGATGAGTGAGAACCAATGAGGTTTGTTCTAAACCGCTCAATTAATATGGATTAGTTTCACGATCTCTTTATGAACGTTTTGAAGAGTCAAAGTGTCAGTGGCGTAGCTGTCCATGGAGGGATAGAAATCTCTCAGATCTTCTTAAAAAGATCTTCATTTGAGTTCTGAAGATGAACGACATGAGGGTGAGTAAATAATGACAGAATGGTTTTTGGGTGTATCGCTAAAGTTGAGTTTAAAACACAACAAATAAACAGTAGGATATAACATTCTTGAGTGTTTTGTTTTTGTGCATAGAGTTGAAATGGAAACATTTAACATCTTCTGTACAAACATGTTTACAAACAACTGATGAAATTGTGCTTAATTGTTTTAGAATAGCTAGATTTGGGAATTTTTCCAAGTAGCACAAGGGCCGTATATTGTCATGGGTGCAGGGCTTGTTTTGAGTACACAAAGCTTCTTCTTTTTTACTCTGTTCATTTAGAGAGGTGATAAGTGTCTCACCGTGCGAGCGCTTCTATCTTTAGCGAGGAGAGCGCGTGTCCCGTGGGAATTAAGAGGCCACAATGTACATTCGCTAAAGAACAGACACATCCCGCCTGTCACGCGCTGATAGTGCCGCCACCCTGTCATAAAACACACTCCTATTTTCACTTTTGTCGGCTGTCAGCCTCAGATGGTGTCATAGTCACAGCCTGTCGTAAACTTTTTCTTGCTCTTTATCTCCCCCGTCTCCCTCCAGTTTAAACCTCCTTCAGCGTTTCCCTTTGTGTGTCGTGTCACCCGCTGCTCTGGTTCCCAGAAAGAGCCCCACGCGAGGGCCCTGAGCCCCGGCTCTCTGTGATGAGGTTATCAGGCTGGTGAAAGGGCATGACAGGATCTCTCCTGGAGAAACAGACCCCTAGAGTGAGAACATGTGTCAGCACTTCATACCACCACTGATAACACAGATTGTGATTGTCTCACATATGCTTCACACATATCTCCTACAAGCCTCTCGCAGTTTGAAATAATACAGCTACATCTTGACAAAGTAGTAAGCTGAAGTATTTAATCTATTTAATTAAACAAAATGCTATTAATATTAACTGTGCATACAAATTTTTATTTATATATATATATATATATATATATATATATATATATATAGCCTATACATTTTTTTTTCTCTTTTAGTTAAATGCCCATTGAAGTGATTTTATTAGTGCCCTTAAATGCACAGCATTATTCAATGTGTGGACGTAATTTTGAAACAGGAAAACGGGGCGGGACATATCCACAGCTCCTCCCCTTTTTTAAATAGCCAATAGCATTTAGTTTATATCACAGCTCAGCTAGAGCCGTTGAGTTCAGTAAAGCGCGGTTTTCTTTTGATCTCTAAAAATTTCTCCTCCTAATCTCCTCCATATCGCTTTTAAAAAATAGCTTTCTGTGCAGAATTCAAACGGGTCCGATAAGTTTTCTGGTCTGCGGCGACTCGATCATATGATGCTGTTGTGTCTCGACCTGAGCTGATGCGATTCACGTGACACTAACCAACCAGACTTCATTCCATAGACATAATAAATACATAGACTATTGGCCGCTTTGGAGCGTTGTTGCGATACGTCAACGTGTCCGCCATTTTGCGGAGGGCAAGTCTGCGCTGTGAACAAATGCAAGTAAATGGGTGAGCTGCGGTTTTCCTGGATAAAAACAATAATAACGTTTACATTTATCAGCCGATATCAGTGGTTTGCAAGTGGTGTATGTTACTATTACTAATTATATAATTACCAAATACAACCAGAAATAAATGTTCAGTTTTGTTTGTGAAAGGTAATTCCCCGAGACCTGTTTTCTATTGTGTGGCGACTTGTTCAGCCCCAAGCAGCGCACGAAACAGGCATTTTTCTCAATTCCCATAATGAGAGGTATGGGCAAGTTGCCCTCGATATGGCGGCGCCGTTGACATACGCTCCAGCAGCCAATAGGGTGTCTATGTATTTATTATGTCTATGCTTCATTCGCCCCAATGGAAAACATATTTACAAATCGTCTGACTCGTTCCCTGTCCCCTATATAGTGCACTATGTGGCATTTACCATAAAATAGTAAATGTGTGAACAAATGAACGATTTCAGCCGCAGCTTTATCGGCTATTTATAATGTAGGGGGCGGAGCTTCAGATTCTAGAGAACATTTGATTGGACAGAAAATCTGACAAGAATCTGAAGTGCAAAGTGATGTCATCAAAATCATTGATCCATATTGGTGGAAGTGAGAGACTGTAAGTTTAGAACACTTATATTGTATCTTCTATATGCGAATTTTGTCATTGTTTTGGAGCGCACAACGTATAGATAACAGTTAGACTAACATATTCATACTAAAAGCCAAAAATCTTCAAAAAAGATTTTAATAATTTTGTTATTATTTTGTCTTTTTTTAAATGTCTTCAAATTCATGTTTATTCAAATTTAATGGTTGGATATTTTAATAAATCAAACTAAATGGAAATGAAAAATGTTTCCTGGCAACAAAATATTATAATTCTTTCTAATTTTAATAAATGTAATCAAATTTCCTGATTTTTTTCTAGAATTTTATTTGACTTAAGTAAACAATTATTTCAGGTAGCCTAACTGAAGGAGCATAAGGAGCTGCTCCTTCTTAACCATTTTTTAATGGTTTTAATTTTAGTTTTATGTTTATTTTACTTGGGGTTGGTAAGATTTTTTAATGTTTCTGAAAGGATTCTCTTATTATGCTCAGATTATGATCCTTCAGAAATCATTCTATAATATTAAACATTTCGTATTTGGAAAGTTCAGCTAAAGACTTCAAGAGAAACTTCGGTGTTTTTGATGGCATAACTAGTTGACAACATTGTGCTATTTAGTACTATATACAGTATGTAGTATATAGAATAATATATATATATATAGTACTAAATAGCACAATATTGTCAACTAGAAAAGTTACGCCATCAAAAACACATGCATATACTGTATATGTTGTCTTTAGTAGTTTGTATTAATTAACATCATCTTTTTTAAATGATTGCTGTAAATGAATGAAACTTACACTTGTATGAACACCTGAACTTGAATGGACTCATCTCTTTGGATTATGAGGACACAAGATTAGCTGTGTTTAGGTCAAATACACACAGTCTCACGACTATCACTCTGTTCCAGTATGAATGAGGAAACGTTTGCATATTTGGACCTGGGCTGAAGAGGCCTGAATCTTTTTTTGGGCAGCTCTGGATGTTTTAGAGACTCAACGGTAAAGCAAAGTCGCTGAACTTTGACTTCGTTATTTATGGGTCATTCAAAGACAACCTTAGAGCGAACCGATCGAGACAGGTTCGAGAAATGTCCTGTTGGGTAATGCTTATGCTTTAATGGGCCGGGTGATTTGAGTCTGTTCTGTGCATACTGCCATTCGCAACCCGTTTAAATTAATATGCCATATTTTAAAGTGAATGGGATATTTGAAAAGGAAAAAAAGAGCAAAGAGGCAAAAAGGACGGGAAACAATTGGATCGGGGAAAGTGGTCGTTTGCTCACTGTAAAAAAAATCTGTTTAGTTTACGTTAAAATACCGGCAGCTCTGGTTGCCAGAAATTTACTGTATAAAATATGGTAACAACATATTAGGTTTTACAGACTTCACTTAAAATTTACAGTAATAAACCGTATTTCATTATCTGATATAATGTTAATACTGATCTATTGCAGTATTAATATCTGTTTTGTACCATTGTAACACACTGAAAACCAACAATTACAGCAGTGATGTAAGTCACATGATCATTCAAAGCTTATCACAAACAGCTCTTTCATAAGAAAGTTTATATTAATACATAGAAGCTGCAAAGCCTCATTCACACAAACATTAAATACCATCATGGTAACACATGAAATTTAAAAAATGCAATAAACATGAATTTAACAACATTAAATGTAACATAAAATCCTAATGTACATAACTGATTAGAAAAAAATGAAGAAAACTATGAAGAAACAGTTATTTCAACAAAAATACATCAAATGCGAAGTGTCATGCAGGGAATTGTGGGAATGTCAATTTACGTTTTTTCACTGTAAATTATACAACGAGTTGTTCTTTTTCACTTTCAAAAACTGTAAATTTAACAGTATTTTACAGTAAAATTACATTAAATGTACCATTAGATCTATCACAGTTATTTACCGTATATAGTAAGGAAACTTTCTGTTAAACAATTAACAGTTTTTCACTGTAGCATTTTTACAGTATTTTACTGTTAAAAGCACAACCATTAGAGCCAGACTGAACATGAGTTTGCAAAAACATTGACTAAATAATAGATATTGATTAACATTATCCAATATCGTATAGCCTAAATAACATCAGTTTCAGAAGACCAAGTCATTTACATCTCAAAGCTTAGTGCACCAATAAATCGTTCACAAAGACCAAGAATCTGCATTAAGTAAATATTAAGTATATTAGCTAACAGACTTCAGAAGACTTGGAACAGATCACGTCATTTACACTGAAGAAATGGTGTCGCAACAATTTTTACTCAGAAAGTTCTTATAAATCTCACAGTTAATTACAAAAATATGGCAAGTAACAAATTGAATTAATCATGAAATTTCGAAGTACAAAGAATGACATATTTTAAGATCTACTCCAATAATCTTGATTTAAAGCTTCAAAAATAATTTGTTACAGTGTATGTTTATGGTGATTTTAGTTCTTTTTTCATGCTTGACAGTTGTATCTTGAACATGTACAGTTGTGAATAAAACAAATATTACAAAGGTGTTGTTCAACAAAATAATGTTTCATTCACTATTATATATTGCAGTTTTCTACTTCAAAATCTCGTTTAATTCAATGTGTTGCTTGTTGTTTCTTTGTAATTATTTGTGCAATTTACTAATTATTTCAGAGTGAAAATTGTATTTGGTGTGTGCGTGTGCGCGCGTGTGTGTGTGTGTGTGTGTGCGTGTTTCTGTGTGTGTGTGTGCGTGCGTGCGTGCGTGCGTGCGTGCGTGTGTGTGTGTGTGCGTGCGTGCGTGCGTGTGTGTGTGTGTGTGTGTGTGTCAGGTGTGTGTGTACTCAATGGGCTTATTACCTCACCCTCATCTGTGTCTGACCTGGCCCTCGCTATCACTCACGTAACCATAGTAACCACCTCTCCACCATCACAGGCTGCTTTTTTCTCAATGCAAATTGACTTTGTGCTTCAAAAGCCCCCCAGATCCTCAACCCTCCACCGCGTGACCAGCAAACCGCTCTCGCAAATTAAACAGCCCAGACAGACACAGTGTCACATTTCAACAATGAAATGATTCTGACATCCAGCTGAGATGTGAAATTGTGTGTATGAGAGCATGAGTGTGTGTTAGTGGGGTTTTGATCAATGTCTCTCAGCCTTTTCTGTCTTATATAAGAGGGTTTAAGTAATATTGTGGCAACATCCATATATATTTATACATTCAGTAATTGAATGTGCTGTTAAGAAAACTTTCAAGAAAATCATGCATTTTTATATAATTTTTATTAAATATTTGTATTTTATTTTTATTAATATTGTATTTATATTTTAAAGTGTAACTTAAAATGCTATAATAATAGTAATAATAATAATAATAATAAATACAATATTAAAAAAACAAATCTTTAACAAAGCAAAATCTTTCTAGTTTGGACAGGTTGTGTTCCCATTAACAAAATATACACAAGGTTTAAAGTGTAATTTAAATAATAAATACAAATTATAATTTAAATTTAAATAATAATAAAAAGGATTTAAAATACAAAATTAAAAATTAAAAGCTTTTTTTAAAGCAAAATCATTCCAACACGGACAGGTTGTGTGAAGCCCATCATCCTCAAAAACCATGAACAAAACTACACAAGGTCAAAGAAAATATGACCCAGATTACATACAGTGTGAGTTCGTTCATTTATTCACTTTATTATTGGCTGCTGAGAGCAGGAAAGCATTCAAATGTAAGAGATATTTACAAACAAAAATGGTCAATTTTCCTGTTCAGTCTGTGTCATGTGAACATTTTTGCATATTGTTGGGCCTGTGTAGTTCATGGTGTTTGGCTGCATATTAGCAAAGCCAGCTGAGAAGAAGTGCTCTAGATCAAGATGAAATGAAATCATTCAAATAATGTTGTACTTGTATAGTAGCTAAAGATGTTTAAGCAGCAGATTTAGACACACACGCACACACACACACACACACACACACACACACACACACACACACACACACACACACACACACACACACACACACACACACACACACACACACACACACACACACACACACACACACACACACACACACACACACAGTCTGTCTCTGGCTGGTCCTCAGAGGGTTTTGGGCTTGTGGTTCGTCTGTCTGTCTCCATAACAGCGCGTCTGGCGGGCAGCCAGTAACTCATCTCTAAGGGTGTTTTCACTCAAGTCCTCTTTAAAAGAACTCAAAAAGTGAAGCAATTAAAAATAACTCAGTTCTCGTTGCATTCTCATTGTCTTAGGCCTTAAAGGTGGACTCAGATCTCATTTGAACACAGATTTTCAAAGATTTGTTTATTTCTTAATAGTTTGCGTTGTAAGTCACTAGTCATGATGTAGAAACATTCATATAGAAAAATTATTGAGTGAAGGAAGAATGATGTAAAATTAGAAATAAAACTTTAAAATTAAAATCATTTAATCAGTATTGTGCATTTATTGGAATATAGTTTTGGTTGCAAAATTGTTATATGGTTGCAATGGGTGTGAGAACATATTTAAACTGGCTTATGAATCTTTAAACAAGACTACGACTTATGAGAACAATATTACAAAATGAATGAGAGTCATACATTAGGTAGTTTACATCACAAAAGCAAAAAAAATGTATCTAGTAAATGAGATGCTTTTTTTTAAAAAAATTTAAAACCCTGGGTATAAGCAATACAATAAATTGTTTGTAATAGTTGTCATTTAAGTTGCTTTGGATTAATAAATTAGCTAACAGCACTATTTATGATTGTAGTCCTATTCTTATACACAAAGGCCTGAAGTTCTCCAATATAAAGATATTTGTGTGCTGCTGTTTTAGCAACATGTGAATGTTCCAGTGCAGTGTTTTCAGTCAGCCAGTGTTGGATTTGTTGGGTTTTTGCTGCCATCTGCTGGATTTGGGGGTGCAGCACATTTCATTACCATAATAGCGTTAAAGCTGAATTTTTTCCCAATGTTAAAATACTTTATTCAGTTCCACTAATATAAAAGAGAATTATCGCATCTAGGGCACCAAAGTATGTATGATGACCACCTCATAATACCAGTGATTTCATATTTTGTCAAAGCTTTAGATGCACTGAAGAATATATTAGGACATAAAGTTATAGAAATTAGTTCTTTTTTAGCAAATGCCTTTTTTGTGTGTTTACTGGGGGGAAAAAAGTTGATTGGAGCATGTTTTACATGAAAATCTGTTTCAGAGTTTCTAACAATTTAAAGTTGAATTAAATGTAACTTGCATCTCTTTGTAGGCTGATTGTAAAAATGTTGACAGTTCTGATTAAAATTGTTTCAGTGTAAATCCTACACAATTCTTTCCCCTTTTGCTGTTGCAACTGCATGTTAAAATGCCACAAACTGTGGTTTGGTTTTGCTTTGTGAAGCATAGTCAAAGGCAGGTAATGTTTTTTTATTATTTGTATTATACTGGTTGACTCTCTTCACATCCTGGTAGCAATCAATAGGCCTACATATTAAAAAATGTATCTTCTGTGGATAGGGTGACCACCATCAAACAACCCAAATGTGGGACGATTATAAGTTTGTGGGACAATGTGGGACATGTTACCAACATTAAAACATAACCTGAAATGGTTATATAAATGTCTATCTAACTTAATAAAAACAATTATATTCTGCCTTTCAGCTGATAAAAAAATACTTTGTTCTTTAGTCTACACCTTCTAGAAAATAATCTTTATTTTACATGCCATTTAGATTCATCATCACTGAGCGCAAAGGCAGCAGGTATTATGCAGATAACTATTTTTTAAAACAGTTAAGTCCAACTAAAATCCAACAAAATAAATAATGAACAAATAAAATATAAAACAACATGAAATTAGTTCATTGACAGTCTTATATATTAAGAATATATTAAACCAAAAACGTTCATATTTTTAGAAAGGATGTGAAATTAAAACAACCACAGCCAGCAAAAATTGTAATTTACCGAATTATCCATTTGTTTTCTGACAGGGAACACATGGAACGAATCACCGCTCCACATTTTGATTGACAGCCGTCACAACCTACCAGTGACGGTGTTTACTCCTTTCCTTACAACCATTGGATAGGATTTCAAAAACCGTGTTGTATTTGTACTCCTGACGACGCGCTGGTAAATATAGGTGAAAAACTATGCCGCAAAAAGAGTAAATAAAATGCTTTCTTAATAAGGCAAAAGAACGAAAGCACGTTTTCTAAATATGATAATTAAAAACCAACAGACTGATGACAATGCGGGACATTTTCTCAATATGCAACGTGCGGGACAAGGGATGAAAATGCTGTGCGGTACAACACAAAGCGGGACGGGTGGTCACCCTATCTGTGGAAGTCTCAGGAGTCAGGACCAAAATAAATAATCAGTCCGAATTCAATGATGTGAAGTCCTACCCATATACGCAGAGTGCTCATTAGAGGCCCTAACGGAGACGTAGTCGGATGAATCGTACTGATTGGGATCACACTTCGAGAGCCTGTCATCTTCGAGTATTGAAAAAACGAGCCAATGCACATTGGCGTGCAAGATTTGCATCTCGCGCTCCGCCCCGCGGATCCCAATTAAAACTGTCACCTTCCAATGCCTAGCGGAGGCCTCCTGAGCCCCCCGCATTTATTGAGGTGGCGATGGGACAGGACTTAGACCAGGGAAGTCCACTACTGTTCCACATGACCCACTCAGACAGACTTGGATAACACTGGAAAAGTGTTATCATGTGGAGGCTGCCCATAGGGAGGTATGGGACCCAGCCTAGCACAGGTTCCACCAATGCATACGAGTGTTAGGCCTGGAATCGGACGCTCCGCCACGTCTGTTGCCGAGGGGTGTGGAGAAACGCAACAGGGTTCGGCTAATGAGGAACTCTACTCTGCTCATCTACGTTCATAGGTTTGGAATGGCGCAGCAAGCCGACTCTTCGAGCTGGGCTTACGGTGTTGACTGGCTTCTATGAGAAGAGAGCACACGGGAAATTACCGGCTCGACACGCAGGCTATAGAATCTAGCAAACGTGTTTCGTGTCGCCCAGCCTGCAGCTCTACAAATATCTGTCAGCGAGGCACCCTGTGCTAGCGCCCAGGAAGAAGCTACACTCCGAGTGGAGTGGGCTCGCAACCCGGGGGGGCATGGTGCGTCTTGGGATTGATACGCCAAGATGATGGCATCCACTATCCAGTGGGCCAACCTCTGCTTGGAGACAGCCTTTCCATTCTGCTGGCCACAACCGACGAAGAGCTGGTCTGAGGTCCAGAGGCTTTGTGTTCTGTCTACGTACAGGCGCAGAGCGCGGACGAGGCCTTAGAGGGGAGACGAGGATCACTCTTCTAAGAGATAGCGGTCGCCTCATAACCCTTCGCCGTTCCTCCATCTAGGATAGTGAGGGGGGAGGAGGAACTAAGGCGGTTTCTGGCAGAGAAAGGTGCCGTCCACAACCTAGTATTTACCAAGCCATGCATTTCGGGAAAGAAAGGCACCGGGGTGGCGCTCTGAGGACCAGCACGCCCCGCCCCAAGAAACCAATCATCCAACCGAGACGGTTCAGGACAGGGTGGAGGGTTCCACGCGAGCCCGACCATCTCAGCGGCCCGATTCAGTATAGCTGACATTTCTGGATCCGGCTCGGGCAACGCTACTCTCCAAGAAGGAGGTAGCGCAGCCGAGTCGTCATCTCCAGAGTCCAGCTCCCCTTCCGATGCAGAGATCGACACCCTGTCCTCAGGAGGAGCCCCGAAGGAAACGGCTGGTCGGTCCACTAGAGAGGGACCAGCACGTTCTACAGGGAGCTCCACCAGCTGCAGTGCGACAGAGGAGTGAGGGGCCCGCGGGGACTGGTTACTGGGTGGGGAAGCCCTCACTGTGATCCTCAGATCACCCATCCCACACGGCGCAGTTGCTCTCTTCTGGGGTGGGCCAGAAGGGGCGCTAGAGCGGGGCATGGGATTGGGGACTCCACTTTCACGGATGAAGGCGAGTCTCGATCTCAGCACGAGATAGTAATGTTCCCGCAATGAGAACATGAACCATCAACAAAAGCTGCTTCAGCATGCTATAAGCCCAAACACGTGATGCATCTATTGTGACCGTCAGCTGGGGACAGGGGACGACCGCATCCAGAAACGCACGGGTGGAATGGCATCTTGAAAAAGAGAAGCAAATCTCACACGTCAATGTGCATTGGCTCGTTTTTTCAATACTCGAAGATGACAGGCTCCCTAAGCGTGACTATGTCGAACGTGACCGAACTGAAAGGGAACTATGGTCCTACCAGCCTGTCAACAAATGTATTTGCATACCTGCGCGCGCAGGCTTTACACGTCATCAGCACGTTCCATGAGGCTTTTTGCATCAGTCAGATGCAAACAAACAGCAGCTGTCTTTTACAGCTCCTCCTGAACCAAAACAATAAGATTATGCTGCAGTAATGTGGTACAAGTAAGAGTTCTCTAAGTTGTGGACGTTCATTATTATTGTAATGTTATGTGCTTTGAGACATGAGGTAATTTAACGGCGTTTCTCGTGACGATTAGCAGACTCTGCTATGGCTTTGCGTGTTCATGTGTTTTTGAGGAGGCGTGGCTTTGGAGCTTTGGGGAGGATGAGATCTTTCTTTCAAAGCTAGCTTGATATTGCTAGCCTCTCGAATTTGCACACTTTAAATATATAGTTATTATTTAGGTGTAAAATCTTGTTTTTATGCCTAACTTTCCTGTCATTTTGCATGAATGAAATTGATAAGTTCTCGGCCAGTGGGCAGACTGATCTTTCACATTCAGTTATCATCAACTGCACTGTGGATTTCACTTGTGTTTACTGATGTAAGAGGTTGAACTGCATCTATTAGTCAAATTTCAAAGATTTTTCTACAGACGTGAGATTTAGTTGTGTGTGCAGCTCTTGTGTTCAAGCTTCCGTTAACCACAGATACCTGTTCAATGATGAATGCACTACTATGCATGCCATATATATTGTGGCTGCCGTTTAATTTTATTTCCAGCATGGAAAATAATGCACAATGGTTTTTGAAGATGGCCCTGATGTTTCTTGTCATAGTGATATTATCTAAAGTTAAAGTAAACGGTCATTATTATTCATGCTCTCTATCCTTTAACTAGTTATAATTAGTTATATTAAAATGGTTACTTAAGTCTGCAGAGTTTGTGCTACAGACATGAAATTATGTGACTGACTTGTGCTGTTAATTTACTAATTGATCAGATTTTTTTTTTTACCTGTTAGATGACAAAACAGGTGAGAAAATCCACCAGAACATCACAGAGACTCGAGGATGAACTCTTCTGACTTGAACCATTGTGACCCCAACTTCTGAACAGGTAAATACTAAAATTTCTCCAGAAAATTTAGTTTTTATTTTGTTTGTCAAATCTTTACCTGTAATGTTTTATATCATCAGCAGTATCCAAAAGCATTGTTTTTTTCCTTATCAGCCCACAATAATACGCAAATCTCATTGCACGGTCAAACTAGGCCGTGTTCAGGGGACTTTGTGATAATATCATTATTATCCTGACATATTACAAGTAAAAATTAGCTCATATCTAACTGAGAGGCTAATCACCCACCTCTAGTATGATTGCACCCATTGGAGTCATGAAACAGGCCTCTGATGAATGGATAAAGGCCCAATATCAACACGATCTCATCCAGAAACACACTGTTTTACAGCGAGCCTGTGACTGTATTACCTTTAATAAAAAAGAAAAATACCAGTCATAAAGAAAATAGCCTCCCCCACAGAATAGTTCATTTTCCTGCTGCAGAAGCTATTAGTTTCTCCCTCTGCAAAGCAATTTACATCTTCATAAACAATTACAGTCCTGCTTGGGCAATTTACGCCGTTGTTTTAAGGACGTTGTGTAAATTAATATTCCAAGCCGATGGAGCAGAAGTGGAGCGGTCATTAGCTGAGCTGCCTGGGAAACAGTCGAATCTTCGCCCATAAACCACCATAATCCTCATTCAAGATCTTTATCAATAAACAGATCTTCTGATAAACAAGACATTACGAGTCTGCGTTAGGTTTCTTCTCTGTAGTAAACAAGAAATGAATTTAGCATGTGAATGAGTTTGGAGGCCTAAATTAGCTTGAACAGATAGACGTATTAAATATTTATGCCGCCTCCATGTGAGATTGTCCGTAGTGTTTTTTTAAAGCACCAGAACAATGATAATCTCCATCCCTCATGGTGTGCTGTTGGATAGAAGAACGAGCTAAGAAATAAATATGAGATCAGACAAAGAAGAGGTCATGTAGAAATCTAAAAGAGAGAGAAGACCAGATGCCACATGGAGAGATATTACACAATTAGCAATACATATGAAGGAAATATTTTATGCAAAATTTGGCTTCTGTTGGCACTAGTTAGTTAACATTAGTTAATGTATTTGGGATGATGTAGCAATAAACAATTATTCTACAGCATGTATTAATTAATTTCAACGTACACTCCCGTTCTAAAGTGTGAGGTTGGTAAGAGTTGTTCATGGTTTTGAAAAGTCTAATTTCTTTCTGGAAACTGATGCATTTTTCAGTACTAAAACTAAATATAAATATGAACATTAGTGCTTTGTTATCAAGGAAACATTCTAATTTATTATGAAGTGATGTCTTTGTATTTATGCTCAAATAACGAGGTGTGAAGTCCGCACACTGAAAATTACTGCTCCAAAAGATTTTATTAAAAGCAACGCTTCGACCCTCAGGTCTTCATCAGGCCAATTTGGGTGTTTGGGATGTGCACACCAGTTTTGTATTGTTTGTATTTATGCTCACCTTGAAAATGTCTCACTGTGCCATATTGCTGTACTTGAACTGCCTGTACAATTAAGACTAATTATCTCAAATAAAACTATTTCCACATCCCTAACTATCACAACCGTTCGTAAACACAAACCTCCTTGTGGAAACACTTTTATTTCCTATCCTCTGGTTGACCTCTGTCAATCACAGCACCTCCATGACTCACTATCAGAGCAGCTCTGCTATTGGCTGGAAAACCAGCGGTGATCTCCTATTGGCTGGAACACCAGCGGTGATCTCCTATTGGCTGGAACACCAGCAGTGAGTTAATGATGGTGTTGTGGTGTAGAGCAGTGCAAACCAGGTTTATCCTTCAAAACTAAATCAAATGTCTCAAATCAAATCAAATGTTTTACCTTGAGTAGTTTAGTTCATGGTTTCGGAAGATGAGGGCACCCTTTAGTGAACCTTTTGTTTTTCGGAAGATGTGTTTTTTTTTCTATTTAAAAGTTGATAAGCATGTTTATTTACCTATCTGAGCTAGGGGCAGGCTATATACCAGTAGACATGATTAACCGGTAGAGATTTTTTATCGTGGTTATGCTCACTTGACGTTGCTGTGCTGCACAGTGACGAAAGCTTATAGTTTTCATGTGTTTAAGCATTGCGGTTTAAAAACAAGTGATTTTAAACCATTGAAGTGCAATAAGCAGTGAAAAAGAAGTCATTTCGCTGTATGCGTGCTGTCAGAGAGACTTTATGAGCCGAGCACCTTATTGGGTGGCAAAATACCTTATTGGTATACCTTATGCCTTATTGAATGGTCAAATACACATATTTTTGTGTCAACATGCCTGTCACTGCAAGTTTCCTGGTAAACAGTCATTTATGTCTTAAGTGAATTAAGGTAAACAGTCGAGAAACGCAGTGTAACAGTGTATTGGATCAGTGCATTAGCCTAATAAACCGGCAGCTGTCTGTCATTAATGTGATGCTGCACACTGGCGGTGGTTGAGGAGATCCCCCCTTCTAAAGCGCTTTGAGGGCCAAGAAAAGCATTATATAAATGTAATTTATTATTCATTATTTATCAAGCAACAAAAGAGAGAAAATCTGTCACTGCTCTTGACTTTTGTTACTTTAATAAGAATAAATGTATATTTAATTTACACAGTGAAGACTATGCAGTGTGCAGTGTTTTTATTTGATTAATATTTGATTACTTTACTACAATTTATGTCGTTTTTCTTATTTCTATTGCTTGAAGTTTTTCAGGTAGGCCTAGGTCTATTTCTGTGTTATATTGTAGTTTATTGTCCAATTGCTTGTAATTATTATAATTTTTCTGTTCTTATTTTATCACTGAACGTTTACTTGTCTTTTTTATTATTAGTTAGGCTAGTATTAATTTTTTGTGATGTTGAAATTGGTAACTAGAATTTTAATTAAATGCCACAAAGTGGAAATATTTTCATGTAAACTTTTTGCCAAAACATTCTCTCTTAGAAAATAAAAGGTTCAATTGCGTTCTTGCCTCAATTTTAAAGAGCAATGTCTTAAATAATGGCATAATACTTTCATATTTACCAGGATATTTCAAAATTCTCTGGTGATTAAGTATGTTTACGAGCTATTTAATTCATAAAATGTAATCAAAATGAAAAATGAACTGAAGCAAAATGAATTCATTAAAACTAAATCCATAAAATGATCCCATGATGAAGTGCCTGACAGAACCCTTTAAGGTTTTATAAAGAACATTTTCTTCTGAGAGAGAGGTTTCGCTTCAGTTGCTTAACATTAGTTGATCATGAATTAGTAATAAACAAATATTTTTTAGCATTTAATCTAGGTTAATCTATTTCTATGTACACTACCATAAATCGTTTTTAAAAAAGTAGATTATGCACACCAAAAAATACAGCTAAAACAGTAGTATTGTTTTGTCCTCTCTTTTGTAAGTGAACTATACATGATCATATAGTTGTGATCACTGTGTGATCTTTTGTTTTAGCGCCACAAGGGGGCAGTGATTGGTAAACAGAAACACAGTTATGGAGCCGTTATATTGTGTTATATTTATTGTGTCCCTTTGGTGTCTTCTCCTTCACAGTCCTATACTAATAAAGTATGAATTTCTTTCCTCTACAGTTGAACAAACCCAGATGAAGCCACAAGGAAATCTGCAGGGTTATGGTAACATTTTATAACATTTTTAAATCCAGATTTTTCTTAGCCATGATGGAGAAAGAGGAAAATGTCAAGGTATGTAACATTCATATCATTTAAATAATAAATCAGTCTAAGGTAAAGACTATGGTGCGAGTTTATGAATATTTAAAATGTGGAGTTTACTGATCAGACACATTGACAGTGGACGAATACTAATTTCCTGCGGCTGGTATCTGATGAGGGGTTAAACTGGACGCTGGATACATTATTCATTTCCTTTCTTCCTGTTATTTTCGTACCTTTGATAGGCTTCCTTTGGTCAGGCCATTCCTGTATATTTTACTGTTTTATCTGAAAAACAGCAGGGAGAAAAAAAAAGAATTTCCACTGAAATATTAATATATCTGAATCTTGGCATGTCAATGAGAGATCAGACAGGTAGAGTGTGTTTTACATAACAATTCAGGTGAAGATAAAGTTCACCTCCCTGCAAAACACAGACGGAAGCATCAAATGTCTCCAGCCCGTGTGTGTCGGCTCTTAATCTAGCCAGGGATGCATCATTTGTGTTGTAAATGGGTAAACACAGTAGCCGTCAGACAGAGCCGGATGGGTGTATGGGAAGGGTCAGGGAATAGTCCTTTTCTGGCATGGAAAAGTCATTGAAAGGTCATATGCATTTATTGGACAGTTTGTTACACAAGATTTCTATTGCTGATCATTTAAACGTCCTATTATTCAAAGAATCCTGAAAAATGCTTCAGGGTTTCCACAAATATATGAAGCAGCACAACTGTTTTTAACATTGATTATAATAATCAGAAATGTTTCTTGAGCAGCATATTAGAATGATTTCTGAAGGATCATGTGACACTGAAAACTGGCGTAATGATGCTGAAAATTTAGTTTTGATCACAGGAATAAATTACAGTTTCGAATATATTCGTATAGAACACAGTGGGAATTTTGATGGAATCAGGGAAGTTGAGGTACGTCGACTGCAACTACTTTGGATGTGAGCGTGAAGAGCAAAAGAGATTTGTCGGATCATAATCCCTATTTTTCCAAGTGAATGTGCATTATTCCATTTGGAATGAAAGTAAGAGTGAGGGAAGTGCTGGAGGAAATCGATTCCATGTAAATTATTAAGAGTGGAGGAATGTGGCCGACCACCGTCATCCTCTCGTCCTCTCTCTCTCTCTCTCTCTCTCTGTCTCTCTCTCATTAGCGTCTGGAGTCGGGGTTCCCTGAGAGTGAGGAGGCAGAGAGATCTCGGTGGGGGAGAGATGGCCAGACCTTCACATCCTCAGGCTCGTGCTCTTTCTCTTTCTCTCTCCCTGGAAGCTCATTAGTACGAGCGCTGATGCATAAGAGCTGGTCATTAGCTCTCTCTCTCTCTCTCTCTCTCTTTTACCTCTCAACACCCTCCGTCCGTCTGTCTGCGTCTCAGGGCTGAGACCGGCACGAGACGAGGAGCGGCAGGCGATTAACAACAGAGAAACTACACTGTCCTCCTTGTCTCATCTCTTTATATCTCTTCTCAATTCATTTTGAAGTACTTTATTAGCATGATGGGGTTTACATTCAAAGCAGTGTACACTAAACCAGTAAGGACATACAATATACAATATTACAATAACAACTGACAATAATATAGTTGTGTCCTGTTTAATTACATTGTTATATGTAATGAATAAAATAAGATATATAAGCAATTTTAAATAAATATACAATATTATAATAACAAATCACAATAAAACATTACAATAAGGTGCTAAGTAAAGGATAAAAAATAAAAAAAATTCTTCCTCTCTATGCTGTTCTCATTTTCATCTCTCCGCTTTTCTCCTCTTTTTCCTCATCTCACATCATCTTATCTCCTCTCCACTTTTCTCCTCATTTTCTCCTCTCATAATCCCCCTTTGCTCCTCTACTCGCATTTCTCTTCTAATTTATTTCTTCTAATCTGCTCTCCTCAATTTTTCCTCCTTTCCCTCTCATTCTCTCCTTTGCTCTCTTCGATCTCATCTCATCTCTGCTCCTTTTCTTATTTTCTCTTCTCCAAGCATTTCTCATCTCCTCTCATGTCTTGTCTCATCAGATGAGTTTACAGTGAGAGAAGCTTTGAGTCAATTTTCTGATGGAGTTCATCATCCAAAGCTGAGTAAACATGAGTGCATGACCACCATCTATCTCTCTCTCTCTCTCTCTCTCTCTCTCTCTCTCTCTCTCTCTCTCTCTCTCTCTCTCTCTCTCTCTCTCTCTCTCTCTCCCTCTCTCTCTCTCTCTCTCGCTCTCTCTCTCTCTCTCTCTCTCTCTCTCTCTCTCTCTCTCTCTCTGTCTGCTGTAGGGTCTGCTGGTAAATAATGTCTGGTGAGAACAGCGTGCCCGCGAGCAGGGTGAGAGTCGGACCACAGCGCACTCCTGGGGCTCCATCAGTCTATCTATTCTTCCCCCGTTCTCTCTCCTTTCCTCTTTATTTCATTCCTGTCTTTCTACTCGGCCTGACACATACACAATTCACGTGAACCTGCCTTTCCATCTGCTTCAGAGGCACACACTAGGCTCTTCCTACTCACACACACACACACACACACACACACACACACACACACACACACACACACACACACACACACACACACACACACACACACACACACACACACACACACACACACACACACACACACACACATGTTGGTGCAACAGCATTATGAGGACTCTCCATAGGCGTAATGGTTTTTATACTGTACAAACTGTATATTCTATCCCCTTGCACTGCCCCATCCCTAAACCTACCCATCACAGGAGACATTCTGCATTTTTACATTTTTAATAAAACATTGTTTTTTTGTTTTTTAAGATATTTGAATTATGAGGACTTTTGAAATGTCCTTATAAACCACCTATAAGTTGTAATACCAGTGTAAAACACGTCATTGTACAAATTTGTGTCCTCATAAATCACATAAACCAACCCACACACACACACACACACACACAAACAAACTAACACGTACATTCAACGCATTCTCATCCCAAGGCGTCATATACTGATGCTTTTGCCAAAGCGTCTACATCCAACGCACATGGCACCCTTTAGCGTCAATATAACACGCTTCGGTTATGGGTAGGTTTAGGTCTGGGGTAGTGTTAGGGTTAGACCACTAGGAGGCGCCTTCTGGCCAGGCTGCATGGATTAAGTTCAATAGTCAGAATTTTCCCAAAAGAAATTAAGCAAGAATGCATTATATTAATCAAACTTGATGGTAAAGACATTTAAAATGTTACAATCTAAAAATGTGTTTGAAATAAATATATTCTTAGAAGAATATAAATTTCAAAAGAACAGTATAAAAATGTATTACCGTTTCCAGAACAATTTAACAACTGTTTTCAACAGTGATACAACAGTGAGAGCGATTGGAGAGCAGCTGCAGGACTCAAGTCAGCTTCTGAAGAGGCTGCATGACCTCTGATGACGACACAGCTGTTCCATGATTGGCCGATTAGGTGTGTTTCGAGTTTATTCGAACACCTTCCACTAAAGTTGTTCACAAATCTGTTTTTTGTAAGATTAAAATCTATTTTCATGTAGGCGATGTTACAGTGTATCATGTTTATCAAAATAAAACTGATTAAAAAACATAGACCCCACTACATAATTTTTAATATAGGCTTATGTTGAACTTATTCTTGTACAAACCGATGCTGTATTAAGCATAAAGTATTTAAAGGAAACGTATCTGAAACGTCTGAGCGGTCACTGCGGAACCAGAAAGTGTCCGACTTCACTTCTCTGTTTGCAGCTCCTCCCTCCTGCACGCGGCAACTCTCGCCGATCGGTTACATCCAGCCCCAGCCGACCGATGTCGAACACATCTAATGATTTCCAGCCCGATCTCACGGCAATTCGTACGAATTTTACTAGGTGGCTAATTCGTATGAATTCATAGGAATGACCTACCCCTGACCCCGCCCCTAAACCTACCCATCACGTGGGTTTAGACAAATCGTACGAATCCGTACGAATTAGCCAACTTTTAATCACTGTACAAATTCGTACGAATTGGTCGTGAGATAGCGTTGTGATTTCTGAATGATCATGTGACACTGAAGACTGGAGTAATGACGTTATCAGGCCATTCACACAGCGCATTGATCCCGGGAAATTGCCAGAACGCCTTCTGTGTGAACGCAAACACGACCCGGGATCGATGCCGTGTCGTAATGATGGCGCTGAAACCGGGATCGTTCGCCAGCGAGTTAAACGGTACGTACTGCGCTAGTTTATGATCGAATCAGTGAAAAAGTGAAAACGCACAAGCGTGGTTTCTCGAGAGAAATCGCAGCTCAAAAGAAAACTTAAGAAGCTGCTGAGACATTACATGTCACATCGATGTTACGTGTCTTTTACGGGTTGTGTGTGAACGCACTCGATCTCTGATTCCGGAAAATCACTGGCAGTGTGAATGAACCAAAATCAAACGAACCCGACCCGGGTCACTTTATCCGTGTATTTTCCGGAATCTCTGTATGAAAGGGGCAAGATTGCTTTTTTCAAGTAACTATTAAAGTTACTGACATTAGGCCTACTTAAAACAAAATATCTGAGTCGCTCTCAAATAAGCAATGCAAGTGATTTTGTTTTTCCATTGACTGACTGCTCTCCTGTCCTCCTGTTGAGAGAAAAGTGCAGGTGTTGTGTGCACTGTGAACACCATAGTTATTCTAGTTCAAGGCTAAATTTCAGCATTTACTCATTCTGTATTCTTCTAAGTAAAAACAGTAAAATGCTAACTACATTAAAATATTACACAAACCTGCAATCATTAAATGTTAAATTACACAAATATACAATCTCACTTTATTATACAATGTATTTGCTGTCAACCTTCGATGATCCAATACAACCATATTAACCCTTAAACAGGCAAGAGTGGAAAATGCTAAGCAAAAAATAATTTCATGTCATTTTTTATATAATTCGGACTTAAATAAAACATATCCAAAATAATTTTTAAAAAAATGTGATATATTTTGGATTTTATGAGTTGTGACTCCTGAGTCACGTTGCCTGATTAGGGTATAAAAAAGGGACCAAGTCATTAATCTGTTAACTGTTACTAACACTGCATGTTTAAAACAATTATATCCTATACTTACCCTGATCTAATGTTGACAAATAATATATCATTCCAAAGCTTGCCATCTCAAGATTCAGTTTTAAAATTGGACTTGCATTACCATAGAAACGGTAGGCTACTCTAAATTATTTCATCGGGCTCCGCCCCTTTTGGGCTTTTTGGTTTCATAATTTATCATCAAAACCTTTTCTAATCTTGACAAAACACAAATTGTCAGAAAGGTCTGAGTCTCAAGGTTCCATATTTTGTGACAGAAGTGATATTTGGACAGAAATTTATTAATGTGTTATGGCAGAATGCATACAATTAAATTCAATGGAATGTAAGTCACCCGGTGGCTATTTTTGGTTTTATGCCTAAACAAAATCTCATGGGAACTTAAATTTTTGTGATATCACCTTCAAATTTGGAACACAGCTTCGTTAGATATATGGCTTTGATATTATAGTAATTTTATAGTAAAAAGAAATGTTAAGTACAGTATATTTTATTTACTGCAAGTTTAAGCTTCCATAACTTTTTCATACTTTCATTTTTTGAAGTGCTTTCACTTCAGCAACAATCTGTTTTCTTGTTTTCTTTAAAACGAGACCAAACTTAGGTCTATATTCCAAAGCATTCTTGAAATACAATCATTTAAGTTTGAATAGTGCATTTTAACGTCCATTCTCAAAAAGCGGGTGATGGAATTTTTTTTTTGCTGCTAAAAATTCTAGTAAAAATACTAAGATATAGTCACCTAGACATACTAATATCAGTTTAACCTGTACATTTTATAATTTGTAAAAATCTTAGCTCAAAATACAAATGGTCAACGTTAGGGTTAATCCCTTTTTTATACCCTAAACAGGCAACGTGACTCAGGAGTCACATACATTTCAAAACGTGCTAAATAACAACATGAACAACATATTACTGAATTTTCTCCTTCAGCACCTTAAGACAATGTTCACAATTAATGTTAGCAGTATTCTTTTTTTTTTCAGAAGAGAAGTAAGTTTAATATATATTTACTTATCTCAAAATAGGAATGTTCTGCACCACTGGCAGCCATGTTGGATTTAGGTCAGTCTGACTAATTGATCGCAAAAAATTTGAAGCAAATCATGTGACCAGCATACTCAAGACAGACCAGGCTGAAGAAATCGTTCTTATGCCCTCTTAAGACTTGTGAGTCACGTTGCCTGTTTTAGAGTTAATAAGCAAAAATGACTTTAGATAAACATCCCATTTGTGTTTCATATTTTGTTTTTATTACTGAAGTAAGAGCGTTGAACATGCTTCTCCAAGGTTTGTTTGAGCTGTGCTCTCTAACTGTACAGGCGTGAATTGGCATTCCCTTCAGCCTGAGGCTTATTCATTTCACTTTTAGTGAAAGGGCTTGTAATAGCCTTTAATTTGCCAAAATTAGAACTCTTTTTGTTAATAAAAACAAATAAGCAAGCCTGGCCCAGGTTAGAAAAAGTAACGCAAAAGTAGTCCAACATTACTTTCCATAAAAAGTAATGCAATTAATTACCTTTTTTAGGGCGTAACACAATATTGTAATGCATTACTTCTAAAAGTAACTTCCTTCAGTTCAAATTGGAATCACATGTCTGCAACCTGTTTCATAAATCAATTCAAATGCAATTCAAATTCAGGAATTTAAAAGGCATTTTTGATTTATTTCTGATGCACACCTGCACTTCCATCTGCTTTCAGAAACACACAAGATAATGTGTGCACGCACACGTGCACGTGCACGTACACACAGACACACTCTCACTCTCTCTCTCTCTCTCTCTCTCTCTCTCTCTCTCTCTCTCTCTCTCTCTCTCTCTCTCTCTCTCTCTCTCTCTCTCTCTCTCTCTCGCTCTCTCTCTCTCTCTCTCTCTCTCTCTCTCTCTCTCCTCTCTCTCTCTCTCTCTCATTCGCTCTCTCTCTCTCTCTCTCTCTCTCTCTCTCTCTCTCTCTCTCGCACACACACATACACACACACACACACACACACACACTGATCTCCTCAGTCTCTCCCTCAGTCTCTGCTGTAGGTTGATTAATGTTAGCTGGCTTTGCCTCATGAACTTTCAGCGCCTCCAAAGTGCTAATAACAGTGTGTGTGTGTGTGCACTGCTCCAGTTCAGAGCCAGTCACTGAATTGATTTGCTCATTTATTTAAGGCAATATGAGCAAATTTGTCCAATAAGGCAGAGGGAACAGACCTTTTTCTGTTTGTGCTGGATCCACATCCCGTAATTACTGTTTCACTGTGCGAGATGGACTCCAGGAATCTGGGAAGCAGACAGTGTTATGCCAATCAAATCGCTCTGAAAGAACATTGAGGTTGATTTATAGCAGAGCTGGCTAACCATGACTGTACATGCGCCATATATATTCACACAGGATCAGATCCCATTAAAGAAGCTCAAGTATATGACATTCATTAGATGACAGGACTCATGAAATGCTCAGAAAAATCATCTGTTGGTAATATGTGATGACATCTTGGCTGCTTATGAACTTTGTTGTTTGTGACGCTGTTATTTTTTTTACATCCAAACATTATTGCAGGGTGTGCAATGCTGTATGTCCTCTAATAGTGGTCTGTGAGGAGACCTGCAAAGAATTCTGGGTGATGTTTAGGACAAATTAAGATGTTGCAAAGGTGACCTGCCGTGTGGTTAATGGTAACTTTACACTGAAAGCCACAAATAAATGGATTTCATATAAAGCCAGGCAATGAAAGAACTTAATTTTAGCCGTCAGGTGTTTGATTTCCACGCTGGAGAATCTGTGCTTGTGCTGGGAAGGATTTTCTTTGCTGCCTTTCAGAGCAGCTTTGCTTTAAACCAGCTGCATTTGGCATTCGGTTTGTTTTTTCTGTAACGCTTTACATAAAGGTTCATTAGTTAACAATAATGTATTAACTAATGTTAACAAGATTTTAATAAAGTATTAGTAAATGTTGAAATGAACATTGTCAAAGATGAATAAATGCTGTATACTTGCAGTTCATTATTAGTTCATGTTAACTAACAAACCTTATTGTAAAGTGTTAACATTTTTTCTTCACGATTTTACAGGAAAATCTCATGAAACTGGTCTAGAACATGTTCTTCTTTTATTTTAAACCAAAATTACACTTTTTTTTGCTTTGTTACATAATTTTCATGACAGACACGCGTCCTACAAATGTACAAAAGCAATGGGAAAAAATTGAGTAATGATGCTGAAATTTCAGCTTTGATCACAGGAATAAATTACATTTTAAAATATATTAAATTAGAAAATAGTTATTAAAAATTGTAATATCGTACCACAATATTACTGTTTACGGTATGTTTGATCAAATTAAATGCAGCTTTTTCAAAACCATAAAAAAAATCATTTGAATGGCATGGTAATGTGAATTTAGGAGAAGATGTGTTAATTGTCATGAAAATAATATTATGCCATTCAAAAATGCTCATAACGAAAATATTTATACCTATAATATCATATACCTATATTTATCTGTTCTTACAGGAAAAAAAACAAGAGAAAGTGGCAGTGAGAGGGAGAGAGATTGACAAGAGACGAAACCTGCCTTCCATCAGCCTCTAATTGGAGTTGATTCTGGATGGCAGAACAAGTGATCTGCACAGTCATCTAATAAGAGAATGTGTCCCGGCTAATAAAAGACTCCTTTAGAGGTATTATGAAACACAGAAGAATCCCAGTGATCTTAATGCTGCAAGAGAAGCAGGAAACACTCATGCCAATTAATGCTGTTTCTCCTTGCCGCTCTGTCCACATCCCCCATTACTGCTGTTTTCGGACACAGAGGCCCAAACCCCTCGTTAAGGGCCAGAAGTGTTCAGCCCACCAGTGGAGGCACAGCTCAGCACACGACGTGTGTCAACCGCCAGCAATTAGCAAAGGTGTGGATACGGGACTTTGGGCCATTACAATGCAAGGGCCGGACCTGATCATGGCTGCACAGTGCAGACAATGTTTGTTAACCCTGGAGGTCAAACTTGCTTCACTTTAGCTAGTAAAAGACAGTGTTTGTGTAACTCAAATCAGCACCATGGACAGAGCTTTAACTCACATGAACAGGAAGTGCAGGGGTTTTGTTAACCTGACTAATTTTGTAGACTGAATGAATTGCATAATACAAAATGCAACATTTTATGACAAAATGGAGTTCAACTTTAAAGGCATAGTTCACCCAAAAATTGTAATTGTCATCATTTTCTCAGCATCATGTTGTTCCAAACCTGGTGACGGTAGCCATTGACTATCATGATATTTTTTCCCCCACTATGGAAGTCAATGGTTACGTCAACTGGGTACAAACATTCTTCAAAATATCTTCTTGTGTTCAAGAGAAGAAAGAAACTCATACAGGTTTGGAACAACTTGAGGGAGAGTAAGTAATGACAAATGTTCATTTTTGTGGCGAACTATCCCTTTAAAGAAGAGACAGAAAGACAAAGTATCGGTGGAATTGTAAAGTCAGCAGTTTCGTGCACACAATTTTAAACCCAACTTTCTTGCATTTCGTACATCTAACAATATTTATATTTATGGTCCACAAAACGCACATTTCATAGATGGTATATGTATTTTTATGGACTTTTCTTAGAGTGTATTATGTTTATGTCAGTGTAAAAAATAAGTCATGGCAATGTTTTTCCATTACTTAAACCCATCAAAATAATCTAACTAATTTCAACGGCACTTTTTAAGTCACAAGATTCAAACAGGCAACATTTTAAAATATGAGCTGAAATAACTTGGTAATTTTATTATAGTTAAAAATTTAAGGAAGCAAGTTAAGCAACTGAACGTAAAGGGTTAGTTCACCCAAAAATGAAAATTCTGTCATAAAGTACCTTTGTTCATCTTCGGAACACAAATGAAGATCTTTTGGTGAAATCTGAGAGATTTCTGTCTCTCCATTGACATCTACTCAACAACCACTTCGATGCTTCAAAAAGTTCATAAAGAGAATTAATTCATATGCATTGAGCGGTTTAGTCCAAATTTTCTGAAGAGACTCGATCGCTTTATGATGAACAGATAGAATTTAGGCTTTTATTTCCATATAATCAACTTACACATCAGAATCTCAAGCATGTTCGCTTGACGTGTGAGAACCGATGAGGTGAGATTTAGGGGTGGACTAACCCTTTATGTTGAATCAGGGAGATTTTTTACGAGGGGGGGCAAACATTGTTTCAAAACATTGCCCCCCCCCCCCCCCCCCCCCTCAGAGTATGTGTGAACAAGTGCGCTTTCCCTCTTTAATGCAGGCAGTGATGAATCTCTTGACATGCTTGAGACGATGACGCGCAGCACCGATGCGGCCTTAATTTGTCTCGGGAACGTGTGAACATCCCGGGGCCGCTGTTGTTGTCTGTGATGGCCTATCAGTCCTCCTGCTTATCTACAGTTCTACCGCGGAGAAAAGAATCAGTCATTTACATCCTCAGGGCCGATATCAGAGGGGTAATGAATGACTCTAGTCCAATAAACTGCGTCTCTCTCCCTCTCGTCTCTGTGTGGAGTAAATTAGTATCAGCGTCGGCACACTGTGTCTCGGTGTAAAAGCGTCTCTCTGGCGTTTTTCCTGTTATTTGCCGGACAGGCGTCTGTGATTTCATTAACACCACTTGTCAGCCAAACACAATGGGGTTCCCACCTGGCAGCATTTTAGCACGGACACAAATAAACGTGCTCATTCACTCGCTCTACTGTATGGCAAACACAAAGTGCATGCTGCCCCTCGCGCGGCGCCGCACAATAATGTACAATTTATTTAATGTCCCTCCTGTTTCAAGACAGCGAGTGACGCATGTTATTTGTGTTCGCCACAGACGACACAATGGGGGAATGTATCCGCGTGCCAGGCTCCGTTCTAAAGGGCTGCCTTCCAATTGATTAGGTGGCTTGTGAAACAAACCCGCTAGAGAACGGCAACATGCCACTGGTGAGTGTTGGGAACGTTGCCAGAGTCGGCGGGCGAATCAACGTTCTGCCAGCGCTACGGTGGCAGCTGTGAATGGAGAATATGTCAACTTCTTGGTTAAAGCCGCAAATCCCAGAGTCTGAGAAACTACCAGACGTGCTGCTTTAGCGTCTTTGAATTTGGTTGCCGTGAATTTGCCCAGTAAGAAAAACATATCCCTTCCCCTAACCCTAACCATAACTTATCCCTAAAATAGGAGGAAATGTAAATAACACTGATGTAGATGCAGCTAACCATAGCTGTAAGCCTAATACTGTAAACTAAAATCGGATTGATTGATTGTAATGTTGTTCCGGGATCAAAAAGATGTTGATCAGGAACATGTTGTAGTTCTGCTGTTCAGTTTATGGTTAAGGATGGGAGTGAGCACTTTGGGTAATTTTGTAGTCAGGTATTCTATTAAAAGAATTAGTTGAAATAAGCTGTTATTGGGAAATGACATGCATGTCAAATTTTATGCGTACAATAAATGTTTAACTTTTTTCAAAAACATTAGAGGACCAATAATCAACATGTCCTTTGGGAATAGATTGCACCGATAAAAGCATCAAGTTTTAATGCTTATCCAAAGCTTACATACAAACCAATATAAGTAGATGGCCTCTATTAAGGTAATGCATTACCATTGCATTTTTATCATTTGACATGTTCTAGCCAGACAACCAAGGCCTTATCCATGTCTTGAGTTGGCCTTTTAATTAAAGGAATTAAATAAAGGATCAAAGAGGATTTAAGGGAATAAAGAAAAATAAATAAGAATGGTAAAAGTTCTACGTAAGTCTAATTGTAGTTATGAAGTAAATAATATTTAATTTTAAAATATGCACACATTCACGCTTACTTGTATGTTTTATATGTCAAAAGTTTGAAACGTCTTGTCTCGTTCAATTCGGTTATGAATAACATGAATCATGTAAATAATAGTGTATTTTCAATTCAAAATGGGAAAAAAACGTACTGGATATTGCTGGTGGTCGTTTAACATTGCTATCATAAAACAGTTGTCAAATATTAATAATTTAACTAACATCTTACCACGCACTCTTTCACTGTTAAAACTAAAGCGTCACACCTGTTCGTGTTCCTGCAGATTTAAGGAAGAACTAATCACTGGATTTGCCAAAGTTTCTCAGGTTAGTGGCATCAAATCTTTGAAAAGTTTTCAGTTTTATTTAATACTTTTAGTAGCAATTAAACTCAATATCCATGAGTAGGACTGTATATTGTACATTTTTTGTGTTATGTTTGTGGAATAAACAGGACTTCTTATTTTTAAATATACATACATTTCATTATCACTCTGTTTGTTTTCATCCAGTAGTTGCCGACCACTGGTGTACAGTTGCATGAACGACTGGTATTTCCCTAAACGGCGTGCACAAATCTTCTCCTCTCATCAAGTGGACGATGCTTGGCCAGAACAAGCTGCAATGTGGACTAGACGCTTTGCGTAAGTGTGCATAAGGCTAGTGTTTAGCAGACACCTTCTCGCTGCAAAAAAAGGGGATTTTTCTAGGAAATACCCCCAAGGGCAACCTGGGGTTAAGTGCCTCGCTGGAAGGGGATGATGGTGGGAGAACTGGTCTTTGCTCACAGGAAACCCCTTTACATTGTGGGTCACTTCTACATGGAATTGAACCTGCAGCCTTTGCATTTGCAGACTAGATCCTTAATGGTTACTACTGGGCCCACACAGAATCTGCACCATAGGAAGCTCTACATCACTGAAAAAAATTATTTATTGGTTTAACTTAAAGGGATAGTTCACCCATAAATGAAAATTCATTAATTACAAAAAAAAACATAATTTACTACTTTATTTACAAAATATGAATCTCCAGTGCTCCTGCACGGTAGCACCACGACGCATGTGTGTTGTGTTGATGCGAGAGCAGGCGTTAAACTATCCCTTTAAAGTAAGTAACCTGTGTGTTTTAATTTTGAGTTCATTGGAAAAAAAAGTTTGAGTTAATGCAAAAAATATATATTTTATCAGTGCACAATTGCAAAAGAGATGTTTTTTCAACCATCTACATCCACTAGCACTGCACCAGGTCACATAATAAAGGCAACTATTAGCCCTTTATTGGAGTGATTTTCCTTATGTTAACTAAAAAGGTTCTCAAGGCGAGTGAGAACATCTCAGAGTTTTGGTCCGAGCAAAGCAGCATTTGATTATAACCTTTTAAACACAAATCAGTGAGGGCACCCGGCGCCTAGTTATTATTGTTGTTTTCCCCCTCTTTTTATCATAGCAATGATATTCATAACGGTGAAGTATTCTGGAATACACTTTCCACATTTCGCTTGAGATTAAGACACTTAGCAATTAACAATCAGTAATCAGTCTGTTTTTACAAATTTTACTTTCTGCAATGATTCTCAGACTATTAATTTAATCACATATCAAAATCTGTGCCACAGGATGTGATAGAAGTGAATCAGGAAGCACTTAAAATATTGATTGCCAGAATTAGCCCACAGGTCAGCCCAGGGCCAGAAACACAACTCGGGGCTCGGAGAGGGCAGCGGCGCGCCATAATGGGGGCCAGGCACTTCCAGACTACACTCGAGTTTGCAATCTGTGATTAGTGGCCACTTCAAAATGCGTGCATGCTTCGAAGCACAATCTCTCTTTCTCTCGCTCTCCAGCCCTGGCTAGTAAAATAAAAGTTGGTGATTGGATAAACAGGACCAGATTACTGTGCTGGAAAATGAAAACATATGCGCTATTTGCATGTTAATGAGCTGGTGAGGTCTGAGAAATAAATGGCTCTGGAAATGCACAGGCGATAAACAACAACAGCTCGGGTCTGAATAATACACTAAATGACCATGTTGGTTAGAAGGGCTGGGCGATATAGCAGAGAAAAATATCTCAATCATTTTAGCCATTTTATATACGGATATCTTGAATTTGGCTGTGAAATGGCTTAAAAGGGTGTTTTTTATTATAAAACTTTCTCAGAAACTTGAAATATAAAATACTATAAATATAAAAACATAATATATGCGCATATATATTTTTAATAATAATCTTAAAAATAATTATAATAATATAGATATATAAATATTTATGGAAAATTAAAAAAAAGTTTCTTTCTTGAATGAATTTGAAAGTTATTTTCACCCAATACATAAAGATCTGTTTTTTATGCCACACAAGGACTTCTATGAACATTTTTAAGTGATGACACAAGCTATCCATTGAATCAGTTTTGAATTGATTAGTTGACCTGGACAATTTAAATCGATTCCTATATATGTATGAAACTTGCCAAAAAGGCATTTTTAAAGTTTAAAGACAACATTTTCATAGTTGCATAAATCATTTTCCATAAACTCATATATTGGGAATATTCAGTATCACACAGATAGATAGATCAACAAAGATAAATAATGTATGCATATCACTATTCTGTCCATATATAGTAGGCTATAGTACACTGTTTATAATGGGAGTAATATGCACATGCATGTGACATATTTATTGCTATAGTTATGCACATCTGCAGTATGCAAACAAACTTACTGAATGTTAAAGCTTCATGTTTCCAATCATTCTGAGAATATCACGCATCAATAAGCCACGCGTGAAATTAATGCAGGGCTAAACAAGAGGCGGGTGCGCGTCGGGAATCGCTGTTCAATTAAACGCAAACGAACGGCGTCCAATGCAAAAGAGAGTATGGACGCGTACACAGAGTGACAACGTCTCTAATTCAGAAGCACTTCATGCTATACAATTTAGTTAATACATTTTCTCTCGCTCTTTAAAACAGTCGTGCATTCAAATGTGCCAGCGTAATCTCTATGACAGAAGTCATTAATTATGGTCGTCAGACGATTGTTTCTTCACAACATCTCTGATTAAAATTTCACACTTTGCAATGATGTGCGATGGAGCCACTAGCTGTGAAATTTCCCAACGCAGTCAATGAGCTTCACTCCGTATCCTTCAGAGATTCATCAAACAGAAAAAAATGATGACTTACGGCCTGCCACAGTCAAATCAAAGCCCTTAAGTGCTTGAGGAAAAGCTTTATTTACATGCAAATGGTAATATATCTGGAGTTTGTGTTCATTAAAATATTGTGCAAATGAGGGAACAACAAAGCAATAACTTCTCTTCTTATTCATGGGTTCAAATTTCATATTTGGGAAGTTTAATTAAGCAATAGATTACGTTCTGAAGGGAACGTTGGACCTAATGAATCCCGTGAGACCGCCGATAAACACGGCAATAGTATCAAAGCATCCGTCTCTTTAATGGATGGGTAAATTAGGGATGTAAATGCTCTTGGGTGCTTCTTTGCATTGCTCGTGGGAATGTTTACCAGATAAAGATGACACTTACATAACCTGCATTATACGAGGCTTCTTTATTTATTTAACTGTTTGTTTTGAGCTTGTGAGTACTATTTTTGGTATGCTAATGAAGGACAAGGACAAATGACACTGAGTTTTGCCATCCTCCTATATGTCATTTAATGAGTGTGTTAAAGAAACTATCTAAAGCTGGCTTTAGCATTCTTTCAAAAAAAATTCTTATATGGAAATAATATACTTAAGTTCGAACTGAATGTAATGTTTTCAAACACAGCTGAGTGTTATTTACAATTAAATGAAAATGTATTATTGTTTAAATTTATATTAAATTCAATTTGTTCAGTTAGTTCTTTTGTAATTTCATATGTAATTTCATAATTACCATATTGTCTTTGAAATATGGTTAAAGTGTACTGACTGAACGTATTGACAAGCATTTATGGCCAATTAAATATACTTTAATGTCACTTCTATTGATGTCCTGTATTTAAATATATTTGTAATTACTCATGTGTCATTTTTAAGCTGCCGTTTATTATATATCAGCTTTAAATGTTATCAAATAACACACTAAAGTTAAAAATTATACATCAAAATAAGTGTACTTCTATTTATTTACTGTGTGCATCTTAGGACAAAACAATCACTGACATATTTTAAGATGTCAGTGCAAGTAACTCTCAGTTAAAACAGCTCAAACATTCATATTACTCTGGATTAGACTTAAGCCTTTATCTCTGAAACCGTTGGTATAAGTTCACAATCAATATCTGTATCTGTATCTCTCTTCGCATCTCATTAACGCTCCAGTGCACGGGGCTAAAGACGTGATGATGTAGAAGTAGGCGTTGATCTGATTCAGCCCGGTCTCATGAAACTGGGTATCTATACCACAAATTTTATTTCTTGTGCCATTTATACGCTAAAAATAGTTTTTGCGTGTATGATATGCAGTTTTCACGTGCATATGATACGCACTTGCACTCAAAACCCCTAATCCTACCCAAGGGGTTTTCAGTGCTAGCATATGCACGCAAAATACCATTTTTGGCATTTACAGTAAATGGTACGAGAAATTTAATTCGTGGTATAGATACCCACTTTTATGAGATCGTGTTGATCTGATTCTGCAGAGGTGGTGTTTCATCGCACTATTACGTCATATTGTGACAAAATCCGGAATGAGTAGTTTTCAGAGCTTTGTTTCAATAAAAGCTGTTTTTGGACTATTAGGAAATTTTGAATTTTGAAACTTACAGGAAGTTTTTATAGTACAGTGACCTCTTACATGTCAAAACATCAAGGAAAATTAGTAATCTCAATTCATGACCCCTTTAACTTATTGCAGACAAGTAGTTTATATACTGTGTGTGATTTGAAAACATTTCTATCCATCACACTTACCATCTAAATTCATGAATAAAAACATTTTAAGCCGATTCTCACTGTAAATAATGCAACTTTTTTCTCTTTTAAAACCCCAGGCCTGAGGATTGCGGGAATCTGGCTTTCCATCTTCATCTTTACCAGCTGGCAGAACAATGAAGTCCACACCTCTGTTTGAATCCATCCTGCAATTTCTGAAACAGTGGAGTCAGTGAACCCTGCTAGACCGCGTGATGGAACTGTGCGATACGTGCCTTTGGTGTGGAGCTCTCATTCGTGAGTATTGTTTATCTCTGTAAGGCCCAGTTGATTGCACGGCTCCCCGAGACTCGACAGCCCCCGCTGCGCTCAGCGGTGTGAAGACGTCGAGGCCAGCTGAGTGGTGGTCAGTAGCTGTCAATCACAATGCCAGGGATCAGGTACTTTCCATCATTCTGAAGCCCTGCGTTAGATTCTAGGCTCTTCTCTCTCTCATCTGGTGTTTGAGACGATATGGTTGAACTGCTCCTAATGGATTTGGCTGAGGGCTTGATTTTTCACTAGACTTCCTCATATGTTTGGACTACAGTGTGCTTTGACGTTCCACTCTCATTCAAATTTCACACTGAAATATTTCGACTATTTAAAGCTCTGTTCTGAACTCTTGTGTGCTGCCTTCATAGAAAATATTTGTAGGATTGCTAGGCTGTTTCATTCCAAGATGGTAGATGATATGACTATATATATATATATAATATTACACTAATATATGAATATTATTGCTGTCAAAATGAACGCCTCAACGCACACAAATAATTTTTTCAGCTTAACGCATTAAAAATATTTAATCCATTGCATCCATTTAATCCAGCATCTTTTTTCCCCATCATTCTTTGGCTAGCGTCACATTATATTTGATCACGCTTGTATTCATACAAGTGCTTTAAATGCATTCAAGCGTGATAAGACAGAAAAGAGAACTCAGGTCCAGTACTGGCGCGCGCCTGTGAATCTCCTGTCTGTGTGACACACGCGACACACAGCGCGCGACACACAGCGCACAGAACGCTGTTTCGGATAACGCTTGAACGGACAAAAACACAAAATTATGTCAAATTGCCCGTTTTGTTGAGTATCCTCGCAAGCACAGTCTTATGAGTTTAATTAAGTTTTAAATGAATTTAAAGAAAATCTGATGCGTGTCAGATCTGTCATGTGCAGCAGGTCTTAAAGTGACAGCAGCCTAATAAACCTGCTACTGTCTGTCAGACTCATTAATGTTAATCAAAGAACAAAAGAAAAAGAGAAAATCACTCTCTGCTCTTGACTGAATCACTTTTGTAGCTTTAATAAGGATTAATCTATATTTAATTATAATTTATGCAGTGAAGACTGTGAAGTGTTTGATAACTTTATTAAAGTTAGACCTACCTGGAAATCTTAAAGCACTGTTTACAAGGTTATAATGGTTATAAAACTGTGCTGTTAAAAATTTCTGCATTTTGACAGGGCACGTAAAAATCTTAACTCTGACTGGGCCACTAGAAAAAATGTAGTCCTGATATTTTGAAGGGAATATGTAAAAATTGCATTTATTACAATGAGTTTATGTGAAGATTGTTTTAAGTGCACTTACATTAAAAGTTGTAATATTTAAAGCCTAATAAATGTAAAGATTGATAGCTCTCAATTATACTGTAATGCTAAATGGCTATAATTAATGGCTAAAACTAAGAGAAAAAAATCTATTTCATAGAGGCGTCAGTAGCAGTATTAGTATCGGTGATGCCATCTTTCATAAAAAGATGCCATTAATCAAATATTTAAAATATAGGCAACTGTCTTTGTTGTTTTTACATTAATTTGGAGAATAAACAATCTCTGTGCTATGTATTTTATTAGAGTATCATGATATTAACTTATTAGCATACTAATGTCTAGCTTTATTATTGATTCAAGTTTGTGTATCATGCAGAAGTGTTCCATATCAGTCAATTATTGGGATTCATGACTGCAGTAGACAGCAAGGCAGCTCACCAGGTTCAGCAATGCAGTGCAACTTTTGAGAGTCAAGCCGCTAAAAGAGGGCATATGTTTGTTTGATTGAGGATGACAGGTTGTTTTTCTCTATGCGAGCGTTTGAGGTGTCCGTGCTGCTGTATGCAGTGTGTGAAGTAAGAAGTGAGGCAATCTATTCTTTGCCTGCTGTGGTCTCGCAACTGGACCCTTCGAGCTGGTGAAAACTCCCAAACACACACACATCCTCACCAAACACGTTCCCAAACCAGCTACAAAACTCATTGATTATTTTATCTATACGGCGCTGGAAGCCCACGAGACACTGTTTTTGTTCTTGAAATGAAGTAAACAGAACGTCTGACAGTAGCGTCGTCCTTTGTGTTTCATTTGCGCCGTGGCCTTTCCGACGCCGTCACTGACCTCTTCCCTCATCTAATTTCCCCCATCACATTCAGATCAGACGGCCAGCGGTCAGCCTCATTAGGGCCAATGTTTTAAATCACCTCTCGCATGGCTCTTCGCCGGCCCGCACCCTGTCTCTCCTGAATCATCAGCATTTAAATTTGGCTCTGGTGATTGCGGTTGCAGGTGGTAATACATTAAGGGACTGAGGCGGTTGGCGACGCTGGGCTGAAAGCACCTTTTCCTATTTGCACTAAGTTCGGCTGTGCATTCTCAGGCATGTAGCCTCCTAATTAGGCTGCTAGTTTCGCCTGTTGTCATATTCAGCCAGGGCAATTTGGTCTGTGTTGTACAACTCGCTGATTCTATATCACAACAACAAATCTATAGGTATAAGACGGTGAACTGGTAAATTATGTCATGGGCTGGGGGAATTTCAAGGAGAGACTGCCGTAATGCCAGGTGGCGGACGCCACGGTTCATTTTAAGCTTTACGCGCTTCAGAGCCAACGGGGACTACTTTAAACCTGCTCTTCAGACTAGAAAAATAGACCTTCAGTATAATGCAAGGCACTCAAAATGGGAAATGAGATTTTACAGAACTGTTAAAGTCACAGAAGAAAACAAACAAAAAATTACTTTTTAAAGGATTCAAGTCACTAAATTCCCATATCGATCAACGTGTAATCCAGTGGTTTACAGAATATTTTATTTTGATAGTATATAAAATCATGAAGTAAATACATTTATGTCTTTTATCTGTCTAATTTCAACCAAGTGACAGATAATTTTTTGCCAAATTTAGTTATTTTAAGCAAAATAATAGTTTATTTGGATGCAAAACCATTCACATCATCAGCAAAAGATATGAGAAGTGTTTTCTCTCAAAATGAATCTTCATTTTGTTATTTATATAAAAAAATATAATGGCTATATATAATATAGTGTGTGGGATGAAGAAACCCTTTCAAGCACCGAAATGGCAAAATATATTAAATAAAAGTAGTCCATACAACTCTGTTCCTCACATAAAATATTTGATGGCTTAAAAAAACTGACCATAATTTAGTAATTCTGTAATCGTATTCACTGAAAAAGACGTTTTTGCGCTTAACCAACCACTAAACATCTATGATGGTGAAAGCCATGAATGGATGTGCACAAAGATTCATTTTTCCACAGTTACTTTAGAAAACATGTCACATGTTTCCCCAAATTGACTCCAAGTGCGGATAAAAAGTCGCCTGACATCCAGCCAGGGGAAAATCCGCTTGAAATGACACCAATCAGTGTGTGTGAGTGTCAGAATCTGCAGTCTTAGAGGAAAGAGAGAGTCTTTGTCCAATAGAGCTCTATCTCGTCCGCCCTCCCGAGGCTCTCTGAGGTGAAGCGGATTACGGGTTTCCCCCAGCACTCGGCCTAAGGCCCATCCAGGCGCCAATCCCTCGGCTCACAGCCCATGGAGCAACCCACCAGGCAGCCAGAGAGCAAAGAGACACTGGGGACTCATCTAATTGTCCATGCTCTCAGCCGCGCTCGAGCAGCTCAGCGCCAAACGCACACTCCCCCCTCGTCTCCCTTCACCGTTCCCAAGGCAGCACCGGTCCTTCTTTCTTTTTCCACCTCTCCTTCTCTCATTGGATGGAGAGATTTAAAACGAAGAGCTTTGGTTTGAGGTTCTTAGGGACCGAGGCCCCCAAGTCCACCTGGAGATTCAGGAGAGAAGTCCAGAAATACTTCAATCAATATGGCTGCCTGCCAGTGCCATAGCAGAATAAGAAGGTCAGAGCTCTCCACACTAGTGCTGCTGTGGCTCTGTGCGCTGCCCAAAGGACAAGCGCTCTCAAGCAGTTTGTATTCATATCTCAGTCTCAGCTTTAATAGAAAAGACACCTCCCCTGATAAACACACAGTCTAAGTTACAAACCAAGCTAACAAATAAACAAAGTAAGTCTTAAAGCAGTAGTCCACCCAAAAATATGTTATGCTCAGCCTCATTTTCAATCTTCATGCATTTTACCCTATATTTCTTGGACCAAAAAGGAGGAGCCATACCATAAAGTCCCAATCACACCAAGAATGATACTTATAAAGAAGAGAACTACAATGATAAGTATATTAGCGATAACGGACAATAATGTTCTGTTTTGTCATCTGTCTGACGCTTTAAATGGTCGCATTTGCAGATGATGGATTCTGATTGGTTGGCAATGTTTTTTTGAAAAAAATCACGAAATTGATTCCAATGATATTGTTTCTATGTGCTGTTATTGTTATAGTTGTGGTATGGATTCTCCTATTCTTTTACATTTAGAACGATTTTTAAAACTATCTTAATCATTATCATTATAGTTAATGTCCTTGGTGTTAACGGGCCTCCATATGACTTATGCACTACATTTCAAGTCTTCCAAAGCCGTAGAATTGAATAATGTCTGTTCCTCATATAAAACGTTTTTTGGCTTCAAAAGCTTTGTGCAAAGTATATTCTGAATAGTTGCCACATTTGGTTATGTCAAATGCCAATTTGTGTAATGATGTCAAACCTGGCGTAGCATGTTGCAAATGAAATTTCATTGCTATGGCAGAGGGCAAGATTATCTGTGAATAATTACTTAAAATGTTTGCCTAAAGCTATTGTATGACTTCTATACAAAGAAACTGGACACTTTCAAGAAACAAAATGACAAAAAGTGCAATAGATGTTAAATAAAAGTAGTCCATAAAACTTGTGCACTATATTACTTTTGAAGTCTTTTGAAGCCATAAAATGTTTTATATGAGGAATAGACCCTAATTTATGACATTAATCACTGAATAACTTCTCTCTGCAACCGTTCTCAATTCTCATTTGCATTCATTAAAACATGCAAAACTTTGCAACAGATTTGAGCCACCTAAGCTAAAACACATCCCACAAAGGTATAGTTTATCCCCTTAGTGTCCAATACTAATTTGTTTCTGTTAGCTATAAATCACATGGAAGACTGAATTGATGCAAGACTTAATATTTACATTTACATTCAATTATTTAGCAGACGCTTTTATCCAAAGCGACTTACAAATGAGGAGAGCAATCAAACCAACAATAGGGCAACAATATGCAAAATGCATTTAGTCTAGCACAGTACACA
This sequence comes from Meda fulgida, assembly GCA_030578275.1. Classification (NCBI taxonomy): domain Eukaryota; kingdom Metazoa; phylum Chordata; class Actinopteri; order Cypriniformes; family Leuciscidae; genus Meda; species Meda fulgida. Next base: position 3,671,385 of record CM060624.1, read on the forward strand.
TATAGCAAGTTTTTTTTTAAATAGATAAATAGAATAGAAAGTGTTAGTATTAATGGGTCAATTGTTTATGAAAAATATGTATCTTCAGCCGTTTCTTGAAAATTGCTAAAGCGCGGGTTAAGTTAGGCAAGTCATTTCACCAGTAGGGAACAGTCCAGGTAAATGTCCGTGAAAGTCATTTTGTGCCTCTTTGGGATGGCACAACAAGGTGCCGTTTACTTGCATAGGTCCTAATAAATGAGTTTTGGTATAGGGGTGCAGAGCCAGTGGTTGTTCCTCAGTGCCTTGAATTTGATGCGCGCGGCAATGGCAGCCAGTGTAATTTTATGAGGAGAGGTATGACGTGTGTTCTCTTTGGTTCATTAAAGACTACTCTTGCTGCAGCATTCTGGATCAGTAGCTGAGGTTTGACAGTGATGCTGGAAGGCCTGCCAAGAGAGCATTACAATAGTCCTGTCTGGATAGAACAAGAGCTTGGACAAGGATTTGTGTATCATGCTCCGATAGGAAGGGTCTGATCCTCCTAATGTTGTATAAGGCAAATCTGCAGGACCAGGCAGTTCATGAATGTGATATGTGAAGTATAACTGATCATCAGTCACAACTCCAAGGTTCCTGGCTGTCCTGGAGGGAGTTATGGTTAACAAACATAGCTGAATGGAGAAGTTGTTATTGGCTGAGACCACAAGCAGTTCTGGCTTTGCAAGGTTGAGTTGAAGGTGGTGGTCCTTCAATCACCAAGAAATGTCTGTCAGGCAGGCAGAGATGCGAGTAGCTACCGTCAGATAATCTGGCTGTAATGAGAGGTAGAGTTGTGCCATCAGCATAACAGTGAAAAATCACCATATGAAAAACCATGTTTCTGAATGACAGATACTAGTGATGTCATGTAGATGGAGAAGAGAAGTGGTCCAAGCACTGAGCCCTGAGGCACCCCAGTAGGTAGATGTTGTGAATTAGACACCTCACCTCTCCAAGACACCCTGAAGGACCTCCCTGAGAGTGCGGTTCCTGAGATGCCCTTCGTCATGAGGGTTGACAGGAGGATCTGGTGGTTAACTGCATCAAAAGCAGCAGATAGATCAAGGAAGATGAGTACTGATTATTTGGAAGTTGCTCTTGCCTTTCTCAGAGCTTCAATAACCATAATAATACTTTATATTATTTACAGAAAGTCAATTACGCTGTTTTCCTTGCATGAAAGTGCAGGGCGATAAAGGACACCACTAGACTATCATGACTCACAGTCTTAGGAAGAGGTGCCAGAACTGGCAAAAAATGCCACTGATATCAATGCTGTAAAATGTCATTGGTTTGTGTGTCTTGTGTCCAAGTGTGATAAAAGTGTGTTTGTGTGCATTCTTCACTGCATTAAAATAAATGCATACCATTTTTTCACACACACCTTTTTCATGGCTTCACAAGAGTTTGCTGGACTACTCTAATGGTGCTTCATTTTTTTGGATTAAACAATTGTGAATGTACATTTATCTGCATATTTTGTTTTATATACGTCATATGGCTTTTGAACAATAGACAATGGCATTATGAAAAGTTCTGAACTTATGTGTTAGTGTCATTCAGACGTGATCATCTTAAGAAGTTTGATGGGATCTTGAGAATGAGGTGCAAACGTCACAGTTGTGACATCTAGGTGATGCATGGATAAAGGTCTCAACAGCGATGTTTTCCCATATGAGACCGCCCTGATTAGGGTCTTTGGTTGATCTCTATTGAAGCATCACCTGACAGACTACCTGCCACCAGGATCCTCTCAGCGAGGGATAAAATGAAGAGACATTTGTCCTGGACATATTACAAATATCACCATGTTTCCTGCTGACTGTCACACGCACACTACCTGGACCGCACGCTGACACGGTTGCACACAGCGGATTGTGTGCAATGATCTGACACTCGAGTGTGTTGAATAGTCAGTACAGAGAAGGAGCAGCACATATTGTTTCCCGGCGATGCTGCTGGTCTCCTTCCTGTTTTATTTATTGTATCAGAAATAATACCTGCCAATGAAGAGCTGGGAGGGTCAGGCCAGTGTGGCGTTTTCTCTGTGTGTTTGTTCACTGACGCAGGTTAATGTGGAGAACTGGAGAGAAACGCTTTTGCGCTTTTTTTGTATGAATATGAATATCCGTGCGGTGCAATCGGCCAGAAGTATATTAAACCCAGTGAGTGGAAAGAAAGCCACGAGCACCGTTGTTTTGCACTTTACGCTCCAACATCTTTAAGAACAAGCAGCAGTGCTTCAGTTGTGATGTGTGTGAGTTGCTAATGATGAAATAAAACAATAAAAGGCACTTGATTCTGTACGTTATAGTGCTTTTACTATGTGTACGAGACTGCTCATGGAAGCCCTTTTCACCTTAGAGTAAAAACAAAAGCTCATTCTTGCTAAATACATATTTTTACAATTGCATATATATATATATCATATATAGTTAATCTCTTAACTTAATTTCTCAAAATTCCCGATTGCAATTCTGTATTGACTCAGAATTGCAACTTTAATTGACTTTATATCTCACAAAGTGATTTAAGTTTTACAATTGTGACTGTATCTCACAATTGCAATTTTATATCACAATTTTTCACCATGTGATTTAAATTCTCATAATTGCAACTTTATTTTTCATAATTAATGATAAGATGACTTTATCTTACTGTCACGTCTTTGCATCTTACAGTCATGACAGCCCCCCACCCGGATTATTTTTTTTATCAAAATTGGGACTTTTCACAAATGCAATTCTATTTATGTAAATTGCAACTTTGTTTCTCACGCTTTTCTTTTCTTAATGTAAACTTTATTTCAAAGATGTTTTATACTCTGAGATGGAGACAGACTTCCATAGGTGTGTGTGCTGAGGCAATCAGAATTTTAGCAAAGATACTTTTTTTTGATAACTGTTCCTCAGCTTTCTTGTAAAAAAAAAAAGAGAAAAGATCCAAATGAAAAACTTCATAAATAGATATTTTTCCCAACAATACAAGATGAGCGGCCACTTTTGCAAAGGTCGCGAGAGGCCGAAGCTCAACCAGAGGTCGCATTAAATCCGCTCGCTCGCGCCTTCCCCTCGTTGATCCAGAGAGATCCTACCGCGCCGGAGCCTCTGAATGGCTGACACCACCCAAATTAGACAACTCACATCTTCTGGTACAGCTCTTATTGTCAGACTATTGTAAAAAAGAAAGAGAGCTAAACTACGTGAGCCTCGCGTGGCCGTCACGCCGGAGGCAGTGCAGCGAGAGGACAGCTTCACAATACTCGCTAACTGAGCTATGACAGGCTAATTATTGGCCCACTGTTGTAAAATTCTCTCTACATAGGTCACTTGGACAGTGTAATTAAAAATGCATTACAGATTCTTTTTATTGAAGCAATTAAATCAAAAAAGCAAAAAGTAATTAAGCGCCGAGGTAATGATAGTGTTAGTCAACAGCGTTTATTTGAGAGATGAGCTGTGTTTGCTCAGCCTCTTAACGCATTGCGCTGTTGTATTTATAGCTGGCGATTTGATGAATGTGTCACGCAAGCCTTCAGTAAGAGCCAATTATGTTGATAATGTCAAATTTTGAGCAAAATTACTTTTATGGCTGTATTGTCATCTAGGAGGTAATTGGAGGAGCGGGCTCTGAGCACGATTCAAATCGTGAAGTGTACTTTAGCGTATTACGCCATTTGAAAATACTGCCGTTCCATTTGTGCCACCAGGTTTATAATTACATTAAATTGCTTGTCTTATCAGCACTTAAAGAGCCGGGATTATCAGAGTCGGGGCTGTTCCGGCCTTGCCAAATACCTCGCGGGCGTTTGCCCACAGCCCGCGGGAAGAGAGGAAGAAGAAAGAAGATAATATTCTGAGGTTAAAAACCACAATTTCCTCTTTAAAGAGGGTTCTGTGTGGAGGAGTCATCATATTAAAGCGCACAAAGCTTTGGGAGGTAAATCAGTCTGACTTTGAGTGTGGGAGGCATTAACATCCACTTGACTTTGAGTGTGGCTGGATCTTGCTGCCAACGTATACATGAAGCTGACACATCAGAGCCCCACATCTCTGTTATTATGTCAGGTAACTGAATTCTGATGATATGGAAATGCCGAGAGGCGGCCGGATCGTCGAAGCTGGCCTAGTTAGCATATGGAACCGGTCCTCGCGGTCCTGGGCCGCCATTAGAATTCATCATGCGCGCTGTGGCGCAACGGAAATACTAATGTAATTGTCAGGTGTGGGGGGAAAAAAGAAAGCTGTACGGCAGCTATTAAGGTAGGACAAAAAACCCTCCAACATTCACGGTTCTCAATGGTTCAGATGTGTATTACAAAATAATAGGCTACTGTAAAACATTTTTTTTTACTGTTCATTTTACAGTTTTTGTGAAAATGGAAAAGAATAAGTCACCATGTGATTTACTGTGGAAACTGTAAATTGACATTTCTAGAATCCCCTGCATTCTTAAGAAATCATAGAAGAGACCAGGGCTTATTGTCTATAGGGCTTTTTTTTACTACAGTGTATATTTCTCAGAGTAAGAACATTTTTGTATGTGCAAAACCTTGACTATCAAAAAAAAAGTATTGACATATTTTTTATATACATTATACATTGTATAAAATCACATCATATAAAACACATTTGACAACTGATTCATGAGTGACTTGCATTGCATTCAGCAACAGTTTAAAAATAGTTAAAAATAGGCAAAAATGGCAAATGTAACATAAAAACTTGAATTCATTGTTTTCACTGCACAGATACTAATATACTGTATAAAATCTTCTAAAACACATTCGACAATTTGCAAAACAACATGCAAACGCACTTCTAAATTTAAAAAAAAGAAAGATTTGTTTTTTGTATAACTGGATTTTTGAATCAATCCTGAAATAGATTGTGTGACAACTTGCCCCGGTCTCCCCTACACAGTTGTGTTTACTAAAAAAGATGAATGTTGCACACAGTGGAATGGCACCAGATGAGCAGACGCAGGTGTCAGTAATGATGTGTCTCTCTACGAGTGTTTGTCTCCACACACTCAGCTCCATGAGAGAGACAACAGGTCTGCTCAGCTCTATTGTTATCAACCTTTGTCTTGTCATTGAGACAATCAACAGTAGAGGGCAGCTTGAATACACAAATACATACTTCTATCAGTTTCACACACACACACACACACACACACACACACACACACACACACACACACACACACACACACACACACACACACACACACACACACACACACACACACACACACACACACTGTTCTCCAGAAACATCAGCGTTTACATGAAGGCACAGTGATTAACATTAACATTCCTGCTAAAAAGTAGCCTACATAAATGATGAGACAATAATAAATTGTATTAAGTTCCTTGGCTAAAGCAATTTTCTAACTTTTAATGTGTGCAATCCACTTAAATGTTTTAAATAGACAACACTTTCCGTCCTGTTAGTCTTTTAAAATCCCTTTAACAAAACAGAAGCCAATTCCCCATTGACATCATCCTACAGGAAGAGACATTATTTTGGAGGGAAAACAACAGCACAAACGAGTGAGTATAAGCAAAGGATTTGATTAATTCTGTGGTGCTTGTTGGTTTGAGTCTCTCTAAAATCTCAAAAATGTTTGTTTTGCTGCTTGATCAATTTACTTAATTAAAATGAACTCATTTTAAGTAAATTGAGCAAGCAGCAAAACAAGCACTTTTTTGTGAGAAAGGATAGTCGGATGGATGATTTTTGTTTGCATTAAATGAAACTGGCCTGGGGATTTCTAGTTCCCAGCATGCTTTATATGGGACTGGGAGAGTAAATATTGAAATTAAATGTTGTTTTGAAGATGAAAATGGATGAAAATTTGTTGTTAGTGTTTTAGCTTGAGTTATGTGATTTAGAATAAATTTCTGTTGTGCTTTGTGGGTTTGGATCTTGTGCTTAGAAGTATAGTAGATTTAGTGAGATGTCTTTTCTTTTTATGAGCTTTTATGACCATAAGCTACACTACTGTTCAAAAGTTTGTGGTCATTTAAAAAAACAACAAAACTTTTGTTCAGCAAGGATGCATTCAATTGATCAAAAGTGACAGTGAACACATTTATAATGTTACAAAATATTTTATTTCAAATAAATGCTGTTCGTTTGAACTTTGATTAATCAAAGAATCCTGAAAAAATGTTTAACAGTTTTTTGCAAAAAAAAAAAGGCGCATAACTTGTCAACCTTTATGAGCAGCAAATCAGCATATTAGAATCTTGTGACACTGAAGACTGGAGTAATGATTAAATAGGAATGAATAGGAAATAGGAAATTTATTTTAAATTGTAATATTCACAATATAATATTGCTGTGTTTTGATCAAATTTCAGCATTTCCTAGGATTGTGCATCTTGATTGAACAGGGATTGTACATCCTTGATTACAACACATATTCATTTACAAGTTACTGTAAGTAACTATGTCTTGAACGCAGTGTTTTTGTGCGCGGTCACAAACCGTTCTCCGCGCACGTGCACGTCTCCACTCCACTCCGCAGCGCGCGGCTCAGGATGAATCTGCGCGTGTGTGTTTGCGCGCTCCATCACTGTCAGGCGCCTGGCGGTGGTCTTCCTTTCTCCCCGAAACGGCTACCAACTGCTGACCAGAATTATCCTTCACGAACAATCCCACGCCTTTAAATAAATAGAGCAATCAGTTGCTTCAAAGTGCAGCCCATTCATCTTTAAGAATGGGAGTCACTTTTTCACTTTCTCTGAAGGCCGCCATGTTTAAGAGCTGTCCTCATCATATATTTCGCGGGAAGATACTGTAATTTGTTGAACAAAGGAGCTCTGTAACCGACACCATTTACTGTTTACAAAGCCTGACAAAAGAACATTTATTTTTTTACTTCTTAAATTTAAGAAAATCTTCCCTCTTCTCCTATATGAATAATGCTTTTTATGTATTTACTTATAGAAACTGTGAGGTGAGGAGACAAAACGGGAGCACAGGTAAGAATGAACGTAAAGTCGTTGTTGTGGTTGTTTCAAAGGAAAGAATAACGGTAACACTTTACAATAAGGTCTCATGTGTTATCATTAGCGTTAACAATGAGCAATATAGCCTACATTTGCTACTGTGTTTATTCATCTTTGCTAACTTTGCTAATAAAAATATAACTGTTAATTGTTTGGTAATGTTATTTTACAGTTCATTAACTAATGTTAAAAATACAACTTTTGATTTTAATAATTTATCAGTCCTCAAAATATTGATATTAACATTAACTAAGATTAATAAAGAAGTATTTTGAAGTAGTAAGTGCTGTAGAAGTATTGTTCATTCTTAGTTCAAGTTAACCCTAGTGAAAAAAGTATACTTTATTGTATTTGAAATATATTCCCTTTTTCAATAGTACACTGCAATATACCAACAAAAACTGTACTATTTTTAAATATGTTAAAAGTATATTAGCATCATGCTTTTACATTTTCACAATACAACTTTTAACACTTTGAAATTGATATTTTAGAAAAATTTACTTGAAGTGAAAATTCCGTTTTTTTTTAAAAGTGTATTTATTAGCACTTTATTAAAAATATATTTGAGGTATTTTTTAACTGTGTGCTGAAAATTATAATTGTAACAATGCATTGAAAGTAGGCTATACTTTAGTATTTTGTACAAAGTATAGCTTTATTTGTCTAATAATGTACATTTGTTATTGAAGACATAGTATGCAATTTGTAGTATTTGGAATAAGCCAAAAGTATTAATGAGCCTAAAATTTTCTCAAAAATATCACACCATTGATAGCCTAGTGGGCAAGTCTCTCTCTCTCTCTCTCTCTCTCTCTCTCTCTCTCTCTCTCTCTCTCTCTCTCTCTCTCTCTCCCACCTCACTTCCTGTCTAGCTACTGTCCTATCCTAATAAAAGGCGAAAACGCAAAACATAATTAAAAATATATACATACACTTATGGTATATCGTTTGTATGTTTCGAAGACACTCGTAATGAATTTGTAATGTACTTAACACAAATAAAGCACACTTTAATATCATTAATCAATCATGTAATTAGTCCCTACACATACGTATACTTAAAGTATACTAAGTATACTTGAAGTTGGTCCAATAACACACAATTACACTAAATACACTTAAAGCTATGCTTTACTACAATTTAATTACAACTAAAATATACTTAGTACAAAAATAGTTGTTTCAAAATAGCACACTTCAAGTTAACTAATCATTAACACACATGAAGTATACTGATAATTAGTCTGGCTGCAAGTATACTTTGCATATTTTTTTCACCAGGGAACTGATGTAGTTAAGTAACTAATAAAAACATATTGTAAAGTGTTAGCAGAATAACAAATGGATTGGTTTGGATGATATGATAGAATAGAATAGAATAGAAAAAGTGCTGTTGCACACCAACAAAGGAGAAACAGATCTATAATGACAAGTCACATTTCCCTCTAATGATGGGAAAACTCTCTGCAATTTTAAATCTTTTATAAGTATGTTTATTTAGCCATTGAATCACAGTGACAGACACACAAATGTATTTGCTGTCTTAATTAGAAACCTTGTTTTTCTTATCATTTTAAAAATACAGTTAAGGAGATATCTTAGTTTTAATAAATATGGTAATATTTTCCTGGTGAGTGGTCAGTTATACAGGGTTACCCTGGTAAATTTTCATGCATATTGTTCTACTGAATGCCACAGCTTGCCAATCAAAATCATGTATTTTTAGTATATCACAAACTCGTGCTTTTAAAACCAATTTAGTATAAAATATATCATTTTATTTGTTTAGCTATTGTTTTAAAAAAAAAAAAAAATCTAATTAAACATTTCATATTTATAAAGTAACTGATACATAAATCATACATAACACTTTACACAAGTTTAGACATTGTGTAGGTTACATTAGCTCATTAATTTAAACCAGAGCCATGTATCTGATCTTAAAATAGCCTGTCTGTGATTTTTATCAACTAACTGTGCTTGACGCATGTGTAAATGAAGTAAAAACACTTATGAAAAGACTGGTCAATTGAATTTTGACTCATTAACAGGCCTGCGAAAAGGTAAAAAATGTGTGTAATTTGACTGGTGTAACAATAGTACTAGCTGATTTTAAAGTCTTACTGTAATAGAGACACGATTGATTGGATAGCCCCAGCAGCCATTAGTGAGGAGGTGCTGAGGTAAAATGATGGAGCTCCCCCCATGCAGAGGCCCTCGCTGTGGGGTGGGATGATCCCTGCGAGGGGGTAGCAGGGCCAGCGATGCTACATCTGATGGCAGTTTGAGAAACTACAGGAGGGATCTGTGTTAATTAGGCATTTTTCAGCACACTTGGCTCAGCCTGGCTGTGATATTATTATCCGAATTTACTGGAGCATTTAATCTGAAATTTTCTTTACAGTTCAACATGAAATCAAAACCCTATTTACTTTTTTAAATGCATAATCCTGGTTTTATTGTGCATGATTCATCGTACATGTTATTCTGTGTAAAAAAAAAAAAAAAAAAGTTTGTTGATTCATTTTTAATGACTATGATTAATGACTAATCTCCATTTCTGTCACAGCTTGCTTCCCATCTGACGTCACAAATTTCTCCTGCTTTTCAACTTTTCCAGTCATCAAGGTCTATTCTGGTATGTAATGTCCGTTTTTTACAATCCAGTAAATTGCTGATGGATAAATTTAAGTCTGTTTTTTTTTCTCTCCGTTTTTTATAATATCCTGTTTTACTCTTGAAGTACATTAAAGTCAATCAAGCAATTAAAAATATTTAAAATAATATATAAACTTAATGAAACTCAGTGTACTATTATACTTCCTGTACATGCCAGACATTAAAGGGGACCTATTATGCCAAATTCAGTTTTTGAACATAAATGTGTGTGTACACAACCAGTCTATAATGCTAAAAATCCACCACCTCCTTTTTTTATATCATCCATGAGTTTAACTAATGTCTCAAAATGAGGCGTTGTGTGTGAATGGCCCTGAATGGGTGAAAAAACGAATGGTCCGTCTAGCGCGTTTACATAGAAAATAATGGAAAAGCAGCGCAGTGGAATGCAAAAACGCATTCTGTGGAAACGGCCTCATATTGTTTCTCCTGTTTTGTTGTTACCAGAGTATCAGAAGCATGAGCTGTAAAGGCACAGCCCTCTTCTGGAAAGGGGGCGGGGAGCAGCAGCTCATTTGTATTTAAAGATGCACACACGAAAGCACAAGAATGTTTTTGCTTCCATCTAAAAAGGTGCATTTTGGGCATGCTATAAATAATCTGTGAGGTATTTTGAGCTGAAACTTTACAGACACATTCTGGGGTCACCTAAGACTTAAATAACATTAGAACCGAAAATGCAAGATTTTCGGTTCTAAATTTGAAAATGAAAGGGGGCCATTTCATTTTCAAATTTAGAACCGAAAATCTTGCATTTTCAAAGACCGCCATTTAGAGTCGAGTCTGTTCGGAGCAGTTTAGATGACTTTCATCTTATTGCTGGAGGTGGGACGTCACAGTCACCTGTGGATGAGGAGGGACAGTGATTTAATTGCCTGTTAGTGGGATATTATGCAAAGCAGCAAGCGTCTCCTCCATGCCAAATGCCTCATGCTCGTTGGCCTTCGACAGCTACAAAAACGTGATTTCTTTTTCCTCCCCGACTCTGTCAATTTACCAGACCGACTTCCGTGCACGTTTTGTTTAATGGTTAGAGATAATGCAGCACGGGCTCTGTTATATTAAGCTAAATGAAAAGAGCATGGATTCATACCACACAGAAATTAAACTGCAATATGACAGCCATAAATCACCTTAAAAAGGAACCCACCTGGAATACCTCTTGATTAGGAGTTAAATAAAATGACCCAGAATTCTAGACCTTTAGTCAATCTCATATGAAAGTAGGCGCTCAGATCTTTTCCATCCCCCCTCCTCCTTTTTCCTGCTCGAAACAGTCCTCGATCCAAATATGCACTTATTAAGTTCCCTAAGTTCAATTTGAAATGAGTTTCTAATTAACAAGTAAAGCCAAAGCTTTAAAATGTCACATTTATTGTATTGCTATATCTCTGAAATTCAGAACTGAGGCCGAGTTCTACAGCGCGGTTGATAAGAGGCTTACACGGGCCGAATCTCAATGCTGATCACTCCGCTAACGACTTTGGTGGCCACTAGTAAAATTGGTTTCACCCTCATATTTGGGCCCTTTTGGAGAGATATCGTTTTTCAATGGTGGTAAGCAGTTTAGCTCGTCTTACAGGCGGAGGCCGATGCAAATTAACTCAGTTTCGGCCTGCTTTGTTTAATGTCGAACATTACGCGTTTTATGAAAATCTACATTCAGCCCACCCGCCACGTTATATAAGCTTAGCTTAGACACACCTATCTTCCTGCACGTTTGGTCTTTAAACCCTCATTGCATATCAAGGACACCGGAACACAGTATCTGATAATGCCATGCATTCATTACATTTAATGAATCTAATATGAATAAGTGTCCCCCCATCAAGCCATGCTCATTAGCATAGTCATTAATATTAATATCAATGCAGGTTTGTGTTAAGGCAAAGGCTGCATTCACGAATACAAAGAACTTCCTCCCAAATGCTAAACGCAGTAATCTTTGCCGTTGCAAAGTGTGATTTACGTAATATGAATCAACAGAGGAAGGCGATTGTGTTGGCTGCGTTGCACACATGAATATTACTCATATGCAGATCAGGCTAGGGCGTGCTACGCCTCGACCGCTCATTTCAAGCCAGCCAGAAGGAGGTGTGGGAACCCTTTGACTCCGTCCACAGGAGATTGAGCATCCGAGATCATTCGCTCTCTCTGACAAACGGGTTATTATACATATGAAAATGAAAGAAATGGGCAATGCACTTTCAGCTTTGAGTGTGTGTTTGTTTGAATATGTGTGAACATTTTATTGCAGGAGCTGAATTGAGTTTTTAATTATGTTTCATTTAAGTATATAATTTGTCTCAAACGTGTGCATTCCTCTAGTTAAAATAGTTGTACATGACTATCATGCAATTATAAAATGCATTGACGCAATAGTTGAAAGCATTGATAATAATTGTAAAATGTGCAATGCATACATGTGTTTTAAAATAAGTGTTTCTCCTCAAATTTCACAGAAGAAATAAATACAGAAGTGAGACAATTGTTGTCAGACAGTAAGTGTATGAATAGCATAGCTCAAATTATTTGATATTTTGGTCTTGATATACATAACTTTTGATTACAAAATTTGAATAGTCTCCACATTCTATATATATACAGATCATTTCTAGGGCGTGCAAACATTTGAGACATTATTGAGAACTTTGTGATGTCTATTTCCTGTGGTTGTGTGAGAGTGCATGAGTGGTTGCATGTGTATGGTAAGCAAAAGTGTGTGTGTGTGTGTGTGTGATCCTGGTAATCCCAACAAAGATGGCAATATTCAAAATCCTTGTTTTTATGGGGACATTTTTGGTCCCCATAAGGAAAACAGTGACGTTTTTTAAAAATGCAGGAAGTTTTCTTTGATGGGTTTGTACAGAATATACAGTTTGTACAGTGTAAAAATCATTGCCTATGGAATGTCCTCATATAACATGTCCCAACATGTGTGTGTGTGCATTGCATGTTCATGAACTGCTCTGGTTCTGCAGCTGTCAGGTGACATTTAAAAGGCCTTTCATAGCCTCCATTATATAGCCGAACTTCCCCATCATAACATCTTAAAACCATTTAACAGACATACTGTTTAGTGAAAGCATTAAACACACACACTGTCAGAGCAGCTGTAGTGAATACATTGGAGCAATCAATATCAGTTAACCCTCATGTTCTGTAGGGGGTCCGACAGACACAGTCCATTTTAATATCTCAGAAACACATTTTACATTAAAGGATCTAGTTGATACTTCATGACTTTTCTTAATCTTCTGAGAACTGATTATGAACAAACTTTCAATGTGACGGCATACGTTTTGAATTACATCTATTTCTTCTTCTGCCAGTTTGCATTTATTGTATTTTTCTACAATGTTTTGAACTCAATCAGAGCAATGTTACTGTATCAAAAACAAGTTCATCTGAAAAGTGCACAATTGTTAACAACAGAGGGTTAAAGCTTCAATAATATCTATTAAATCGTTATTGATTAGGTCAGGGGAACATATTAAAGAATTTGAAGAGGTTAATTTAGTCATTGAAGGGGTAGAGGGAAAAAAGGCATTACTATTTGCCATTATAAACAATACTTATTTTGAAAGTTTTCTTGAAATGAGTTATTCATTTTTTTTATTCAAGACCTTTAAAAAAAAAAAAGTCAGCATGAAATGGAAGTTATTTAAAAAATAAAAAAAATTTTTAGGGTGGGACTTGATTTTCTCCATGGGAACTGATTGGATGCTTGTGGCTTGGTTGTCCTGCCCTTGTGCCAGTAAACACGTCATCGAGAAGAGATGTCGCTGCAAGAGGAAGGGGAAGTTATTTTGATTAAAGATTATGAGGCACAAATAATTTATAATAAATAATGCAATATTCCATAAAAAACAAGAATTGTCAATTTTGACTTTAATAATGTATGACTGCAAACAGCGGATTTCTACAATTGCATCAGCAACATAAAGCTTTTCAAGCGTAAGACCATGGTATCAGTTAATAAAACATAAACAAAATGATTGAGTATGTCTTATTTTTTTTTAAACAATGTTACTATTTTAGGCATCAAGAGACTTGGCTATTTGGGTGGTGGAAATCATTCCTTCAGGTATCTGAAGCCGGACGTCTTTGAAGTGCATCGGACAGAATCTGATCCCTGTGGTGTATCACAGGAGGGCTGTTGGTACCATCCAGCGCCATGGCCCAAGGGTTCCTCTTTGCATGCTTTGGGTTTGGCAGCTGAAGAGATGCGCTTTCACATGCCAGCGGAGGTCACCCAGATTTTCCAAAGTGGGCGGCCTCCCTCTTTTTTCCCAGCTGTTTCCAATCAGCTGGCCTCTTCTTGGCCCATATTTTCTCACTCTCTTTATCTCTCTCTCCCTCTAAACACAGGAGTTTTAACTTGGTGCGGATATTGGTATTTGGTGTTGTTGATGCAGCCAAGACGTGACAAGCAATCTCCTTATTAAAATATCAAAATATTGAGATTTTATTTAGATATTTTGATTAGTATATTTGATATATGTTTCTGAAAACACTGATCTGTTTGTATGTTGTCATTCTAACACAGGAATGACAACCAATGGCGTCCGTTTGGGGGCGGGGCTAGCAGTTTTTCAGACTAGTAGCAGAAAGGGTAAGTGTTCTGAAAACCTGTTTTATTTTTGCATCTTGGTTTGATGCTTCACTTTCAAATGAACACATTTTTGCTTCATGTCCATTTCGTTCAATTTTCTACAGTCCTTTTTTAAACAATATTTCATAAAAAAGTTGGTGTAGGATATACTTAGATATACGCAGAAATTGCCTGTAAATTTCACAAAGAAATGGCAAGTAACACTGAATTAAGCGTGAAATTTTGAAGAAGACTGAAAGAGTATTTTCTTGTAAAACATACTCCAATAATCTTTGTTTTATTCTATGTATATTCTATGTGTATATGTACATTGTTGTGATTTTTTTATTTACTGAATTTAATAAATTACTGTATAAGGTATAATAAATAAGGTGTTAACTGTAATCTTACGCTGCAAGTTGATAACTTACAAAGGATTTAATTCATAACAATTATTTAATGAGCGAAGCACACAAAAAATGTATGTCAAAACCCTAAAACTTACACTTAATCAACATCACAATTATTTTTCAGACAAATAATCGTCAGCCAAATTTTATAATCGTGACAGCCCTATTTACAACTGGAAACGCTCAGAAGACAATTATCGAAAAAAGAGTGATCTACTTCAACAATTGTGACATTTCAATCTTGTAATTTAGGACCATATTCCAGTACAAATATGAAATGATATCATTTAACATAATAGTCTGGTGTCTTCAGGGTCATTTTCCAGTCCACCCCCCCCCCCCCCCCTTGAGGCGCATTCATAAAGACGTATATTAAATGTGACGGTTGGCAATATTCACTAAAGAACAGTTGTACCTCAAGGATCAGAGATGATTCATCACAACGGCGAAAAAAGCGCGAGACGAGGCGTGCTAAAACCGTCCAATGCAAATTAGTCCGATTTACAATCGTGTATTCTTCTGCAGACCATTGCTAAATGGTCAGGCTAGCTAGTCACAGATATTAAAATAAATTATGTCTAATTTGAATTTTAGTCACGGTACATTAACTTATAGAAAGTTATTAACATTTCAAGAGAGGAGAAAAAAAAAGCTTTTGCCTGCAAAATTAACAGTGGCTGGGCCTGACCTGTGCCGTGCACAGTTTGATCACTGTAATGACAGCCTAATGGCATATTTACATTTAAATCTCTGTAGCTAATATGGGATTCAGAATGGGACGCTAAGTCAAGGATTATTTGGTGTGGCCTGCTGGCCCCTCCGAGAGAATTTCTTCACTTCAATCCTTGGCAGAAACTTCTTATTTCATGACTATTTATACCAGAAGCCTCTGCGGTCTTGCCAGCCCCTCCCATGTCCTAATATGCTCTTTGGTGCGTATCTTTTATCTTCGCTCCTCTCTTCTCTCTTCCTCAGTCTTTAAAGGCAATTATCATCGGCCCGCGTGCTTCCAGAGCCTTGTTAGATGAATGAAATTGCACACGGAGAGTGACGGCTGTTCGTTCGTAGCCCTCTGTCGCCCCCGTCCTCCAAATCCTCGAGCCCTGAGAACAGCACAGGAGATTTTGCTTGCATTTTAAACGCTCCTGTTTCTGTTTCTATCTCTGCCCCCTCCGTTCGCGTTTCTCTGTGTTTCTGCACAGATGATTTGAATTCTCAACTGAGAATTTTGAGGTGCTGCGATAAAAAAAAAAAACCTGTGATCTATATGATCGGCAAAATACTTAAACAACTGAGGCTTGTCAAAACAGCCTGATTTGTGGCAGGTTTCGCAAAACGTGCGCTGTGAACACGACCTGTACGTTTAAATGCAAAGACAACCAGATAGATGTGAGACATTCAAAGAGTCGACAGAATTTCCTTGAAATTTTTTAAGATACATGATAAAATGAGAGAGGTCAATTGGTAAAAAGAAGGTTATCGTACAAACTGGAGAGGGAAATGATGTGATATGAAAAACTGACTGGCGTTAAAAAAACCCATCCTGTCAAAACTTTAAGTGTTTGAAATCTTCCTCGGCATGGTTAAAGATTAGATCCATCAACATCCTCTCATGCCACAAAACCTGATCAAAAAAGCTCTCCTTAAGCTTAACGGTCTGACCTAAAAAAGTAAATTGATATTTGAATGTTGAAATCGAGACAAGACGATGACTAGCTTAAACACTTTAAAGCCTGGTTTATCTATAGAATATCTGGCTGATTCATCTTGTTTTCCCAACATGCTCTTTGCGGGAGGCATTTTAAAATACATCTATTACAGGGAGCTGTGCATCCGGCTGATGCTATCAAACTCTGACATTCTGCAGGTGGGGGGATGTGACGTGTATTTAAAAATGCAAAATGACATCTAGTGTTTGCGTGCTAGCGTGTTCCTCAGACCCCGAGTGTAGCCGGCCATCTGTTGATCTGGTCACATGAGCTGAGAGCTGGCAGAGCCTCTGTTCACATGCTCATGTTCTGAGTGGATAGGAGGAGACAAGATGGAGAGGAGAAGAGAAAGAGCCTAGAAGAAGAGAAATGAGGACAGAATTGGAGAAATGAGGAGCATCAAAGAGGTTTAAGGGAGTGAAGAATGAGGAAAAAAAGAACATTGGAAAAAAAGAGGAGAGGGGAAGAAAATAGAAATGAGCAGAGGAAAAAATAAATCAGGGGATAACAGGAGAAGTAAGGAGAAAAGAGCATCAACGAGGTGAAAGGAATTGGAGAAATAAGGAGAAAAAAAGGTGACATTGGGAAAAGAGGAGAAATAGGGAGAGGGAAGCAGAAGAGAAATGTGGAGAAAAGAGCAGAGAGGAAGATAAATGAGGAGAGAAATAAGGAGAAAATTGCATCAAAGAGGTGAAAGAAAGAAGAGAAATGAGGAGAACAAATGAGAAATTAGGAAAAAAGGAGAAAAAAGAGGAGAGAATAGGAGAAAAAGGAAGAAAAGAGCATCAACAAGGTGAAAGAGAGCAGATAAATTCTGAGAAGAAAAGAAATTAGGGAGAAAAGACAAAAGGACAAATTGGGAGAGAGAAAGAGAAGAGAAACGTGGAGAAAAGAGCCCTAGAAGAGACATGAGGAGAGAATAAGAAAAATTAGGAAAAAGGTGAAAAGACAAGAAGAGAAGTTAGGAAAGGGCTATAGAAGAGAAATGAGGACAAAACAGCAGAGAAGAAGAAACATGAGGAGAGAATAGGAGAAATCAGGAGAAAATTGCATCACAGAGGTAGAAATTAGGAGAAATTAGGGCACAAAAGAAGAAGAGAAAAGTATAGGAATAAATAAGGAGAGGGAAGAGAAGTGAAATGAAATGAGGAGAGAATAGGACAAATAGGGAGAAAGGAACATCAACATGGTGAAAGGGAGTAGAGATAAAAATAGAAATTATGAAACGAGAAAAGAAAAGAGGAGAAATAAGGAGGGGGAAAAGAGGAGAAATGAGTGAGGACTAGAAGACAAGCAGAGATGAGAAGGAGGTGACATAGGGACTCTATGCAGAAAAACAATATGGCTGAGGAGTCTCCACAGCGGTGAGACAATGTCACATTACTGATTAAAGCTCTTCAGAAAACACTAAAAATTAATACCATAAGCACACACAGAGTGGCCATTAGGGTGCTGTAATGTGACTCAGGAGGGACATGATGGATGTCCAGTGGCTCGAGGGCCTTATTTGCACACAGGCTGTTATTAGGCCAGCGCTGGAGGCAGAGGAATAGAAAGATGGCTTTTTATTAGTGTAACATGCACAGAGGTGGACTATCTATCTATCTATCTATCTATCTATCTATCTATCTATCTATCTATCTGTCTGTCTGTCTGTCTGTCTGTCTGTCTGTCTGTCTGTCTGTCTGTCTGTCTGTCTGTCTGTCTGTCTATGTGAAAAATTGATTAAATGTGTTTGAACATTAATAGAATAAAAAAAAGCCAAATATGTTGTGAAAAAAAATTCTAAGCCAAGATCTAACTCCTTTGCATTTTTACATTGTTCAAGACTTTTCAAATCTATGTTGTAGAGCTTTAGAACAATATTTATAGTTATTATTAATAATTATTAATTAATATTTATCCATCTATCCATCCATACGTACATACACACATCCATCCATCCAACCCAGGAAATAATAATTTTGCATATTCAGCCTATGCAACAGTGGTTATATTAATATGTTAAAACATTTTAACTTTCGTATTTTTTAAAAACTTTTGTACTTATCTGGGTCCTGAAGTAAAACCAGTTGAGGAACGCTGTTTTAGAGTGCAGATTTTCCCATAAGCCATTATTGGCTACGCTTCTTCTCCTTCTTGATCAAAGTGTGAGTCATATCGAATAGTCTCCTAAACTAAAGCCATTTCCCTGTAAAACACTTTTTATGTATGTTTTTCACATACTCAAACATAGATTTACTCCCTGGCTTTGCTCTCTCCCCCTTTGACAGCGCTATTGCATTCTCCTCCTTTTTATCTTCTCACATTTTAGGAGAATGAATTGCCCATCGCTGTCATTGGGCTCTGGCCGAGAATTCATTTTTGTGGGTCAAGTGTTTCAGAATGTCATCTCTGACAGGAACCATCCAACACGATGAATACAGGGACAGACCTTGGCTCGCCTCATCCTCCCATCACAGAATACACAAATACAAGGCCTCTGCCACGAAGATGTCCACTCGATGGTGGGCAGCATGCAGAAAATAACCACAATAAAATACAACAAAGAAGGGAGAATTTATATGTAGAGAACGAATGACATATTTCAACCTCGCCTTTGTGTAGCTGCCAACGAGGCTGTACATTGTGAAGAACCTTTTAATGAAAAAGTCCCTTTAAGACTTCAAAACCTTTTTTGATTTTATTTTTTTAATAGTAGTTTCTAGACTGCACTGTATTGATTAAAAATGGGTCATCATGGTCTTGACTTAGTCAATTAGCGAGGTTAACAAGTTTAAACATATTGCATCATATACAGATCCTTCTCAAGAAATTAGCATATTGTGATAAAGTTCATTATTTTCCATATTGTAATGATAAAAAATCAATGTTCATATATTTTAGATTAATTGCACACCAACTGAAATATTTCAGGTCTTTTATTGTTTTAATGCTGATGATTTTGGCATACAGCTCATGAAAACCCAAAATTCCTGTCTCAAAAAATTAGCATATTTCATCCGACCAATAAAAGAAGTGTTTTTAATACAAAAAAAGTCAACCTTCAAATAATTGTTCAGTTATACACTCAATACTTGGTCGGGAATCCTTTTGCAGAAATGACTGCTTCAATGCGGCGTGGCATGGAGGCAATCAGCCTGTGGCACTGCTGAGGTGTTCTGGAGGCCCAGGATGCTTCGAGAGCGGCCTTAAGCTCATCCAGAGTGTTGGGTCTTGCGTCTCTCAACTTTCTCTTCACAATATCCCACAGATTCTCTATGGGGTTCAGGTCAGGAGAGTTGGCAGGCCAATTGAGCACAGTAATACCATGGTCAGTAAACCATTTACCAGTGGTTTTGGCACTGTGAGCAGGTGCCAGGTAGTGCTGAAAAATGAAATCTTCATCTCCATAAAGCTTTTCAGCAGGTGGAAGCATGAAGTGCTCCAAAATCTCCTGATAGCTAGCTGCATTGACCCTGCCCTTGATAACACAGTGGACCAACACCAGCAGCTGACATGGCACCCCAGACCATCACTGACTGTGGGTACTTGACACTGGACTTCAGGCATTTTGGCATTTCCTTCTCCCCAGTCTTCCTCCAGACTCTGGCACCTTGATTTCCGAATGACATGCAACCACTGAGCAACAGTCCAGTGCTGCTTCTCTGTAGCCCAGGTCAGGCGCTTCTGCCGCTGTTTCTGGTTCAAAAGTGTCTTGACCTGGGGAATGCGGCACCTGTAGCCCATTTCCTGCACACGCCTGTGCACGGTGGCTCTGGATGTTTCTACTCCAGACTCAGTCCACTGCTTCCGCAGGTCCCCCAAGGTCTGGAATCTGTCCTTCTCCACAATCTTCCTCAGGGTCCGGTCACCTCTTGTTGTGCAGCGTTTTTTGCCACACTTTTTCCTTCCCACAGACTTCCCACTGAGGTGCCTTGATACAGCACTCTGGGAACAGCCTATTTGTTCAGAATTTCTTTCTGTGTCTTACCCTCTTGCTTGAGGGTGTCAATGATGGCCTTCTGGACAGCAGTCAGGTCGGCAGTCTTACCCATGATTGTGGTTTTGAGTAATGAAACAGGCTGGGAGTTTTTAAAAGCCTCAGGAATCTTTTACAGGTGTTTAGAGTTAATTAGTTGATTCAGATGATTAGGTTAATAGCTCGTTTAGAGAACCTTTTCATGATATGGTAATTTTATGAGACAGGAATTTTGGGTTTTCATGAGCTGTATGCCAAAATGATCAGTATTAAAACAATAAAAGACCTAAAATATTTCAGTTGGTGTGCAATGAATCTAAAATATATGAAAGTTTAATTTTTATCATTACATTATGGAAAATAATAAACTATCACAATCTGCTAATTTTTTGAGAAGGACCTGTGTATATATACATATACCAGTGTCTTAAGAAAATTTACCGGCAATAAATATATTTACCAGCCATTTACCATAGACTAATCCTTATTAAAGTTACAAAAGTTATTCAGTCAAGAACAATGAGTATTGTTTTTTGATTAACTGATTAACTGCTGTCACTTTAAGAGCTAATGCCCAGATCCAATATACTGTTACACATGCGTTTTAATTCTCAGCTGTTTACGTCCACTTAAGACATAACTGACTATCTTATGTTTACAAGGATACTTGCCAAGACGGGCATTTTGACATAATTTGTTCAATCTGTTCAAGCGCAAGAAGAGCTGAAAGAGAGCTGGATTCAGTATTCACGCTGTCTGAGACGAGGATTTCTGGGCGCGCGCTTCGGATGTTTGCTCACAGAAAACTGCAAATGAAGTGCGAGTAACATTGATTTCCCTTTCACGTCTTCTTGAGCTTAAATTTTGTGGGCCTTGAGATTTCTACGTCTAGGTTCCACTACGTGAAATCTCAAGGCCCACAGGGAAGGATATGAGTAGTTGAAATAAAGTCGTTATTTTTGTTTGTTTTTTGCGCACAAGAAGTATTCTCGTCGCTTTATAAACTTAAGATTGAGCCACTGTAGTCACTCGGACTATTTTAACGATGTCTTTCATAACTTTTGGGCCGACCAGTTTCTATCCCTTAAGAAGCCTATGGACTCGTATGGAGGAGTGATCCAACTCTCAGATTTAATCAAAAATATCTTAATTTGTGCTCCGAAGATGAACGAAGGTCTTACGGGTTGGAACAACATGAGGGTGAGTAATTACTGACAGAATTTTCATTTTTGGGTGAACTAACCCTTTAATGCAATTATTTCAATAATGCTTAACAAACCACATTTTGAGGTTAGAGTTCAGATTAGCATGTTATGCTTTATTCAATACATTTATTTATTAAATAATTATTTGTTAAATTAATTGATTAATATTGCTGAACTGTAAATCAATACATTAATAAAGCTTAAATGTTAATAATAGAAGTCATTCAAACTTTGTTTTGCTGATAATTTTGGCCTTATGTTTTTTTTTGCAAACATTTCCCCCTGAATTACAATGATAACATGTTCAGCTTTCAAAATGCACCCAACAGCGATGACATCATCACATTTGCATATTGAATTGTGATTGGTTTTCCTCGCAAATATTTAATCATTTGTAGCCACATTTAAAATATATGTTGAATCTTGTGAGCAGCAGACAGCATAGCACATGCTTAGAAAAGCATGTGGCAAAGTGGCTCTGATGTCGTTTTTTTTATTATCGGCAGAACCAAAGCCCATAACCTAAACTTACCTTAAACGTTTTAAAACTTCTATTGGAATTGCATATGTAGTTGTGTTTTTGATGTCTCTGCTCCTCTGCTTTATCCCCTCGGCGCTGGTAATGAAGCTGAGGCTATGTGACAGAATTCAGCAATTACATCGGGCATAGTGTCGCTTTAGACATAGCACGACGTCGCTAATGGAGAACGCTCTGCTGGAACACGGTTCGTTCTGTGAGGAAACAGACGCACCGCCAACAGGAGGCTGGGGGGCTTCTGAGGGGCTACGCGCTCTCTAATGCGATCGGACTGTAACGGACAATCTATTTACAGGGGGCTCTGGGGAACTAATAAACAAATGTTGAGTAATTTCAGCCAGCAGTAATTACCCTTGCAGCTGACAAGGAGAGTGTGATAGTTTCTCCTTCACCCTGCACCCTGAGCAGGAGGCTGAGGTCCCAAGCAGTGAAACATGCACATGGATCTGAGCCAAAAGCCAGTCCTGCAAGATCACTTGACTTACCACAGCCGGGAACCGAGACCGACCAGAGCCCGAGATATGGGCGGTAGCTTTGTGCTGAGAATGTGCATTTGTGAGTGAACAGCACAGCAGTATTAGCTTGAATTCTTATTTTCCTGTGACTATATAAATATTAATGAATCAAGTGTGCTATTCCAGCTGTCCCGAAATGACCGTTAGGGCTGGGCGACATGACGTTATTTAAATATTTATATATCCCATTTATACGGTGTTAAAAAAAAATGAAAGCATGATATAATTAAGAAAACATGCTTCCAATAATAAATAACTTGCTTTTATATTGTCACCAAAGCCACAGCAAATTAAAATATTATCTATCATATTTTGCCTAATGTTTCAGTTAACACCGTGACACCTGATTTTCAGCTTTTTTCACATTTTCCACTATGAATATTGTTATAAATATTGTTCTAAAGCTTTACAACATAAATTTTAAAAAGTCTTGTACGTAAAAAATGCAAAGGAGTTAGATCTTGGCCTTAGAATTTTTTTTCTTCACAAAACATATTTGGCAAATGAATTTTTTTACTGTTGAAATACAGTTAGTCCCATTTTCATATGTAAATGCATACATACTGTATATACAGTACTTCTAGACAGGCAGACTTAACCTACTTTTTTTGTGAATACTATGAATTTGGACATACTACTTGGCCCCCATACTGTTTTTTGCCTACTATATAGTATAGAAATATGCATTTTCGGACACAGCGAGATAGTTCCGTCTCCAAACTCATGCCATTGGTTGAGCCGATGTTGCTGTGTTGTAGTGATCCAAAGGATTGAAACTGACTCACAGAAATGAACTGAATGAATTTGCCACTTGTTTAAACACTCCCATCAGTATTTGTGCATGGCAGGACGAGAAATAATCGGGAAATTAGTTAAATGATGCGGCCTTTAGGAAACTTAATGGTTAAACAAAAAAGCACATTAAAATCATGAATAGGGCCTATATGAGCCAACATGGTCCAGCCCTAATAATTCTTTGTAAAGACATTGCTGTTCACCTCTGTCTGTTGTGGAGGTGTTCGTCTTCATCCCCACAGCTCACATCTTGATCCTGGCCGCCATTCGCACAAGCTGCCAAATAGATTTTTATGCAAATTTCTCTCTATCGATTGCAGCGCCTCTCATTGACGGACTGGGGGTTTGTGGAAAGCAGCAGTAATTAGATTATGTGATAATGATTACAGCGTAAACTTTGGTGGATAAAACCGATTACATGTATCTGTGGGGCAATCTGGCACAAACAATAAAGCATCTGAAATCCATGAAAATGTTTTCCGCACTTCTCTCTCTCTCATTTTCCCCCGACTCTTTTTTCTCTCTCCCTGTACTGAATAATAAGTGCTGGATGGCGTGACAGGCCAATATGATCCGCTGACAGACGGGCAGAGGGGTCCGCGAACGCCTCCCTCTCTCAGACAGGCAGATGTCGTGCGTCCCCGTGCGGAGCGAGTCGAGGGAGAGAAATGAGGAGGTGGGAACTTGAGCGCTCCTCGGGGGGTTGAGTGGTCATTTGATGTCCGGCACAAGGGCAGCGTGTGATGGAGAAAGATCCGGGCGTAGAGAAAGGCAGATCTGGCGTTCTGCTGTAAAACTGGGCTGGCAGGAGGGCGAGATGGACGGGGGGCATAGAGCAAATCACAGACAGACTTCATTGAATGTTTGGGCTTGTTTTATTTATTTATTTACTTTTGGTCTTTTTTATTCTGACTGCAACGCACGAGTGAATTCACTCTTTCAGACTGTTTAATGCTAAAGACCCCTCTGCAAGGGATCCCTTTATAGAATATAGGTATTATATGCATTTCCTGTTTATATTATTTGAAAAAATTATATTAATATTACAAAAATATTATCTGTAATATTTAGCATATTTATTAGATTAACAGTGCTTTTTTTCAACCAGTATAATTCATTTTCAACCTAATTTAAATGTATGTGTTTAGGTTTTTTTCCCACTATATATATTGTTCCAAAGAAGTTTTACAACACTAAAACAGCAAAGGAGCGATAAAGTCTTAGAAATATTTTTTCCCCATAAAACATATTTGGCATATTGCTTTTTTTCCCTGACTGTTTTGATATATATTTAGCCCAATCTTCTTTTTTTCCCCTCTTTCATAGCCCCTATGGTCAGAAGTTTTGATGTAAAACCAATTTTCATGTTTAATTTAAAAAAAAATATATATATTTCTTTTTAATTAATTGTGAAATGTACCTGCAATTTCTGAGTAAAAATCCTGAAATAGTATTTTCTCGTAAATGTACCTCAATAATCTGTTTTATTTACTTTTGATTTCAGTGCAAAACCCATTATGGATTATACCCAAGCACATTTACAGAATGCCATTTTAAAAGAAGAATTTGGGTGTCTTGATTTGCTTACATGTAGTTTCTTTAGAGCTTCACATTTATACTTTTAAACCCTCTAGAAGGTCCATTTATGTCCATTCTAAGTATATTACTACTAAAGCAATTGTTTTTTCAGTAGTAATCAATAGGTATTATGCTTAGTTTATAAAAGTGTAAAGTTGACCTGTTTCACCATCAGCTTTTTTGGAAGTTTGTTGAGGCCCCCTGATTGAGAACCACTGGTATATCATATCATGGCACTCCTTAAAGGGATAGTTCACCCAAAAATTACAATTCTCACCCTCATGTTACTCCAACCCCGTAAGACTTTCATTCATTTTCGGGAACACAAATAAAGATATTTTTGATGAAGACTGAGAGCTTTCTCATTCCTTCATAGGCTGCATGGTAATTTCATCTGCCGGCCCAGAAAAGTTAGTAAAAACATCGTTACAATAGTCCAAGTGACTCAACACTTAAGTTTATCAAGCGACGAGAATACTTTTTGTGCACAAAAACCCCCCCAAAATAACGACTTTATTCAACATTTTATTTTGTTTTGTAACTCATAGTTTGGTATATGTACATCACTACACTGTTGACGTAGTGTAAACAGTGCAGCGTGTGTTCTACGTCAGAACGAAGGCTCACTATTGGCCAGCTTCACACGCATGACCAGCGTTGGCCAATAGTGAGCCTAGGAGTGAGAAAGCTCTCGGTTTTCATCAAAAATATCTTAATTTGTGTCCCGGAGAAAGTTGTGTTGGAACGGGGTTGGAACAACATGAGGGTGAGTAATTACTGACAGAAATTTCATTGTTGGGTGAACTATCCCTTTAATTCTTTTGCGAGAGGCTTAGATGAGCGGAAGGCCAGCGTGGAGAAAGAAGATCATCACCGCTCGGCTCTCAGTCTGTAATTAATGGCCAGTGATCGTAGGTGTGGTCCTCCGATACCCGCTCGTCTCCCACGCGGCCCAGCTCACGGTCAGCAGACGTTAGGCTACATTAACTGCCTGCACGGTTTCTATTTCAGAGAAAGAGGGCGAGAGAAGAGTAGGAGACTCATGAAGGTGCTTGATCCCTCGGAGCTTAGGTACATGAGACGGTAGCTGTGTACCTTTCATCTTAGCAGAGATTTGGAGAGGGTTCACACCACAGAGGCTCCTTAATTCTCACTAATTCATTTGCGCTCCAGATTCGCTTGGCGGTGGATAACCTGAGAATGATAATGAAGAGGAGAGAGTTTGGGCAGAGTCCCCTGCCTTTGAATGTGCCTGGAATGGATCGAGGGAATCTTTCTCTTTGAATCTTCGCAAGGAGAAACTAATCTTATTAGTATATGTCATCAGATGTCCTGGAGACAGAGTTTTAGAGGTTTTAAAAGGCATAGTCCACCTTAAAATGAAAAAAAAATTATGACATTATATTAACTTACCTTTATGTTCTTCCAAAATTATATATTTTTTCCCTAATACAAAATAATATCAAGCTCCAAAATTACAAGTAGTCCATAGGAATCCTGCACTATATTATGAAGCTTCTTTGCATTGCTCTCTGATGTCAATTTAATTAATTTCAGTTTCAAATAATAAATGCAATATAGCTCAATCTCAAATGGTGGCTCGTTTATATCATCAACATATATTGTCATAAAGTCCAACCCTAAAACTGATGTTAAAGCTATAAGGCAAACCAATACAGACAAAACCATAATTGTATTTTGTTTGTTTTTTCAGGCATTGGTCAATTTGGAGATTTTGGCCTATTTGCTCCATAACTTGTCTTTTTTTAGATTGGTGGAAAGAAAACATCCAAAATACAAGTGTTCATTTAAGTGTTCATTTTATTAAAATGTTTTGCATGTGTAGATTTCAATCACAAAACATATCTTTAAAGGCCATTTTCTCAAAATGAGTTTTTTTTTCATCTGCACTGAGCTAGAAATCACCACTTACATACACCAAACTTTGCCATTTTATTTCCATCTATAATTGGATGGTTTTTACAGAGGGGTTTGTTAATATCATTCACCGGATTCATTTTATTCCTAAAAAATGTGGTGATTTTTTTTCTGGCTGTTGACGGTATATTCTAATTTATGGAGTGATAAAATTAGATAAAACCTTTATACAAAATAAAACCATTTCAAATCTGGCTTTATCCAATGTTCAGATTTCTGTTCTGTAAATTGGTGTAAATTAGTGCATATTCAATTAGACAACGACTGATTTGCGTATTTAAACATTACATTTCAGAAAACTTGTAATACAAAACAATTATCCTAATATACTATGATTAATCGATAGGAGAAAGTATAGTGATATCTGTTTTTTTTTTTTTTAATTATCTTTTTTTTTTTACCATATTCACCTGTAATGTCTTGCTTTAAGGCATTATATACATTCAGTAACAGTAGTTTTCTGTATTGCTGCTTTGAAACAATATACACTGTGACAAGTGCAATACAAATAATGGACTATATTCCAAGTCTTGAACTCAAATGATAAATTGGTGTGAAGAACAGACTGAAACTTTAGTCAATAACCTGATAGCCTTGTAACCTTCCCCTTTGCCGAAGCTCAGAAATCGTGCATCAATCCAGGTTTAGTTCACTTAGAAGACTTATGGTGTTGCATAATCTACTTTTACAGTATTTCTCTGTCATTTTAGGAGCTTGACTGACGTAAACTGTCGCTATATATCGCTAAAAAAGTCAGTATACGGATGAGAGAGGGTGAGTAAATAATGAGTTTCCATGTTTGGTTGAATTGTCCCTTTAAGCATTCAAGCTTTTTCATGTTGAGGTTTTTTTCAGGCCTCCCGTGTGAATATAAAGCTGTGGGTGAGCTCATGCGGTAACAGCTGTGGTCAAGCAATTACGTCCGCTGATGTTCAGGGATGGAAAGCGATCTGTTCAAATGCTGATCACCATTTCACAATCAGATTCTGCAATGAATATTTATCACTCCAGTGCTGTAGGAATTCTCAATCAATAGATTTTACCCACTAGCAGAAAGTTCTTCTTTTTCCGTCTCTCTCTGCTAACACCTACACAAAAGTGGTACATTATCATCAGAGATGAGCAGCACCGTATTTACATTTATGGATTGAAATGCCGCATTTTTTTCCCAGCAACACTGGAGTGAGTTGGTTTATTCCTAATGCGCTCAGTTGTGAACAGGATATACAGTTTTTTTTAAATCATCAACAATATGTCTTAGTTCACAACAGGCCATGAAAGTGCTCTCAAAACCCCTGAACTCATGGACCTGTATATCACTGAAATCTGACCTAAGATTTAAACAGAAACTTTGTAAAAATGTCAAGGAAGCAACTGCCATAAATCGACAACAGCAGCACATTTAACATGCAATTGAAACGTCTAGCACTAACATTTTTGTAAGTGACCTTTGTTCTTAGCAGATGTGGCTAGAAGTTGCTGTTACTTCCCTCCTTTTTTGGAAGGAGAAAATTCATCTAGACTTTTTACATTTGTCAATGCTTTTATTGCAGAAATGTGTATTTTCTGTTGCAAAGTGTCTCTAAATAGCAAAATTAATGACCTGCAATTGGTCAAATATACTTACTCTTAAGAGGAATTCCTGGTGCCATTATAAGGCATGACTGAGGCTACAGTATGTTAGAAATAGGATACTATTTCTGCAGTATTTATGTTTTGGACAGGATGGAAAATGTCCATATTCAAAATTGTACCTGTTTTAGGCATTTATTGTGCAATATTCAGCAATTATTAAGCTAGCCAAGCAGACTGTACATACCGATTAACAAAAAGCATGTACATTTTTAGGTTGATATATTGTCAGCATTATTAATATACTTGATTTTTTTTTTCATGCAACATATGTAGAGGTCAAAGCATGAATTTATATCAGAGGCATATCCAATAAAATAAGTGGCGGATCCAATTCCAGAGCTGTACAGATTAAGCCCTGCATCCTGCTAAATAAGCTCAAGGAGGCAGAATCTGGTTCATTTAGCTCTCTAGGCACTCACGCTGAGATGCCGGTTATGATATGATGTTGAGTTATATACTTTAAACTAATTCCCTGAAGCTCTCGCTGTTCGTCCGCCAGTTTGGCAACACGCTGCCGCAGAACTAAGGCAGATCAATGAGGTGTAATGACTCTCCAATCTACGTCAATACTCAATTAATGAAAAGGATGGAGAAAATATCAACACACTGCCAGCCAGCGCTGCTCCAAAACTGTGAGTAATGATTACTCAGGAAACACTTTACAGCCGGAGAGAATCCCAGCAGAGCTCTGGACACCGGGCTCCTGGGAGGTTTGGCCATAAACAGGGAGATTCAGCACAGATTTACAGCTTTGAGAGTTTGAGAGCAGAGCCGTTGAAAAGCTTTGCTCACTCAAATTGAAGTGAGTCTAATTTGTAGCTCTGCTGGGAGACTTTTAAAAGAGAAGTTTTCTCCCTTTACAGAAAATTAAACTGGGCTGCATGAGGGTCAAATCATGATTCTTTTTTTCCCATATGGAGTAAAACATGACAATTAGGTAATGTTAGAGGCAGTACAAAATATGAACGTTCTTTCATTACAATAAATACATTTGAAAAAATTACATTTAACATTAGGCTATTTATTAAAACAGTCAATAGTGATACTGACACAAAACCTGCTTTACTGAAAACACTGATAACCTGCCGTTCAGTAATCAGACATTGATTCAGTAACCGCTCTATTCAATTCAGTGATTGATTCAAATTAGTAATTCGTTTGAACTATTCATTGAAAGAATTGGCTCATTAGAATCATTATTTTGAGAATCAATCTACACTGATCATGCTAATATTTTTTGATTTAGTAAAAGAACTGGCTCATAAGAGTCATTAGTTTAGGAATCAGTCTTCACTGATCGCGCCAATGTTTTTAATTCGCTAAAAAGGATCGGCTCATACAAGTAATTTGTTTAAGAATCAGTCTACACTGATTGCACTAATGTTTTTGATTCAGTATAAAGAACCGGCTCATATGAGTCATTTATTTAGGAATCAGACTACATGGATGGTCACAGCCACATTTCCCAAAAGCATAAGCCTAAGTATATCGGAGGCCATTGGTTTCAGTGGTTTCTAAGATCTAGCTTCTGATGCTTTTTGAAAAACACAGCCCACACTATAGGTTTTGATTCATTTTAACTGGCTCGTAAGTGTCCTTCGTTCGGCAATCAGACAATATGGTTGCGATGTTTGTTTTGATTCATTGACTCATTTGCTCTTGAATCGGACTACTCAGTGGTTGCATTGAGGTTTTTTTTTGCGTTCAGCCTGTGAGAACAACTTATACTATAGAATGACATTTCATGTCATTATTTCGCAGTGCACTGTGATTTTATTGCGTCATATTAAAGGGTTAGTTCACCCTAAAATAAAAATGACCCCATGATTTATTCACCCTCAAGCCATCCTAGGTGTATATGACATTCTTCTTTCAGACAAATACAATCTGAGTTATATTTAAAAATGTCCTGGCTCTTTCAAGCTTTATAATGGCTTTATAATTCTGACCTGTAATGCTGCCTGAATCATAATCATACACTGTTTGTATCATACACAGAGGAGAACTGGTCCCCAACTGAGTCTGGTTTCTCCCAAGGTTTTTTTTCTCCATTCTGTCACTGATGGAGTTTTGGTTCCTTGCCACTGTTGCCTTGGCTTTTGGCTTGCTTAGTTGGGGACACTTAAATATTCAACAATATTATTTATCTGCCTTACTTAAGGTGGATGATGATGCAATTTTTTTCTAGAAACAAACTTTGTTGTATTATTTTCATGCTATCACTGTGAAGCTGCTTTGATACAATCTGTATTGTAAAAAGCGCTATAATAAATAAAGCTCACTTGACTTGACTAATGGCAGTGAATGGCCGTTTATGTTTTGAAGTCCATCAAAGTGCATCTATCCATGATAAAAGTCCTCTACGTGGCTCATGGGGGGTTAATAAAGGCCCTCTGAAGCGAAGCGATGCGTTTGTGTAAGAAAAATATCCATATTTAAAACTTTATCGCCTAATATAGCTTCGGGCAGATGGCCTACGCAAGTCGACTTACGCCAAAAGAGTTTAATATAACTCAGATTGTATTCGTCTGAAAGAAGAATGTCATATACACCTAGGATGACTTGAGGGTGAGTAATTCATGGGCTAATTTTCATTTTTGGAAATGTAACCTGCAAAATCGTTTTTTAATCTTGCTTTCAACAAGAGAGGCTGTGTTAAATGGCGGCCATAAAATTTGTGACCCGAAGTGGCTCGCTCAGCGAAACAGCGCCGTATGAAAGTGAAAGCGTAGCCGGCCTGCTGTATGACTGTATAAACATAACAGGTTGTGAATGAATCAGAGGTCATCGCCTGTCTGCTGGTTAATACATAATTTATGTCTCAGCATTGCTTCATTACAGAGCATCAAAGAAATCAATGGCCCAGCGGGGTTGCTATCACAGAGTATACAAGAGCGTGCGCGCGCACTCGTATAGAAATCTCACCGTAGCCCCGTCGCACCTTGAGCTGTAACTCTCCTG
This sequence comes from Meda fulgida, assembly GCA_030578275.1. Classification (NCBI taxonomy): domain Eukaryota; kingdom Metazoa; phylum Chordata; class Actinopteri; order Cypriniformes; family Leuciscidae; genus Meda; species Meda fulgida. Next base: position 3,702,945 of record CM060624.1, read on the forward strand.
AGTGGCTCTGCATGCGCGCCGACACACTGACAGCGAGGAAAATAAATCCCCTCCTTTATTCGGCACAGAATTCAGCGTACAAGTGGCTGTAATCAATAAACACACAGTCGAGCGGAGTGATTTACGCGGCCCCGTGTTTCACGCACAAAGAAAAGCTCAGTTCCCCCCACAGGCTGGCACCATAATGGAGGCCTTTCAATCTTAATGGACGGCTACGATTGTCATGCTTATTGTAGCAGTATTCAAAAGCGCCATCCGATCAGCTTGCAGGACAGCGCAGAGCAGACAGATGATTAGGTACTGCAAACGAGCCTTATCGCCAAGGGAAATTGATGACTCAATCCAGGGGAAGATGGACGACTTCATTTGTGTCATATAAAGAGCTGTATCGCTCATAACGGAGTTATGATTGAGCTTTAAGGGAAGCGTTCATAATGACATTACATCCAGATATGCCTCTCCTCTTCATCTGGCATCCATCCATGCGTGTGTGTGTGTGAGGGCTGGTAGGAGGCAGAGAGAGAGAGAGAGAGAGAGAGAGAGAGAGAAATAAGCTTGTATCTATTTTTCTTAGCTCAGGAGACCTAATGGAGATCTCAGCTGAAGTATCAACATTGTCTCAGAATCAAATTCTTGGCATACAGTATATACTGTAGTCGCAATTTTCTCTCCATTCAATCCAATCTAGTGGTTCTTAATTGGTTCTGCTTCAGGATCCAGGTTTTAACTGGTGACCCATCACAGTACTCAAAACTGTTTTCAAAAAAAAATATAAAATTATATTTTGATATCATATTTATACACAATTAAAAAATTAGCTGTCCGATCAGCCCGCAGGAAACTGTACAAATATTTTTTTTTAAGTATGTTTCTACCTCAAAATGTGTTACTAGCAGTTTCTTTATAATTCGTTGTGAAAATTACTACACATTTCTGGGTGAAAGTAGTTCCTACACCATTTTTTTTCAGTGTTTATATTTTTGCATTTTAGCATTATTTCAGTTTTTGCATTTACTGTTCGCTGCTGTGCTCAGAACACCTGCGACCCATCGGTTGAGAACCACTGGTTTAGGGGAAACAATTGAGATATTGAAGAGATCTCAATTGACGTTTTTTTCTTCATATCTTATAGGAGGACTAGAGCAAGTACAAACGAGCCAGAGATGGAGGAAAGTGAATCGGCGAGGGAACAAAGAGAAAACACTTGAGGCGATCATTCCTGGCAGAGAGCTGGCAGCTCTCTGTGCTTTCTTTCCCTTGTTTTCCTTTTTTTCCCCTGTAATTTTAAAATGTTTCCCTCCACCTCCAGCAAAGTGCAATAACAGTGTACAGATTGCTTATGTCATCACATTTTGACAAACCTCCCAATCCAATTTGACCTTCATTTTCACCCATCTGCTTCCCCTTTATTTCACTGTTCCAGCACTCTCTTTCTCCAGATTTCCCTTCCTGTCATTCAGTCGTTCCATTTTAATTCCTCCTTTTCTTGTCAGTAAACCTATATCCTAACCTCTCATGTCTCGTACAGGGTTAATGTTCACGTTTTAAAGATCTGTAGACAGGAACATGTCTAATGAGTGTTTAATTATGAAACCGCCCTCTTTGACTAACGGGTTGGACTGTAGGCGTCCATGCTTCTTGTTTCGAGCTACTATGGTTATCGCTTCATCTCAGTTTCAGGACTTATGTGAATAGGCTTCTATTTGATTGAACACTATACTTGAGTACTTAAGACTATGTTGCTGTCGAATTAATGTTGTGTTTTCTGAAATACAGGTGTGATTTCTGATGGAAAATCATGAATTTAGATTCAGTCAAAACACAGGATCCATTTGAGCTCTGTTCTAAAACTATTGACGGCATTTTTGGGACAACGTGAAGGCTACTGCGAAAGGTATTGCATAAGCAGCACATGACACTATCAAACATACCTTGTCTTGGTGTTGTATTCTTTGCTTTGTGGATAGTCACTTTCTAATTGCATTGTTGGATCACTCTATTTTACCGATTATTTATGTGTGCTTTTTATTTTTTGTGCTTATAGAGTGCTGTAGGGAAGGTGTATTTGTAGGCCAACCCAGAAGTTTGCATCACATTGTTCCCTTGACAGGTAAAACATACATCCTCTCTCGGCATTGATCAATCAGACCTTATACCTGGCACTAAACTATAGTACTTTTTTATTTTTATTTCTTATACAGAAAATTATTGCAGAAAATAAGCTCTGTGACCAACAAAAGTGTACAATTCTTGCACGTTTTGTTCCTCAAGATAATCTTCAAAGTAACTAAATGCCTAAATGCATTTGCCAGAAACAGTTATTATCTTTAACAGGGTTATTATCGTTAAAATCATAAAAACAAACACATTTTCATTACTTGCAAACAAATAAACATGAACTGAAATTAAATATTTATTAATAAAAGTTAAACTTACTTTATTTCAGCTAGTTGCCAAGACATGTTACGCTGTAGGCAGGAATGAAGCAGAGAGCGAATCCTAATGCAAGCACTTTAATAATCCGGGGTAAACAAAGAAACTCAACACAAAGCTACAGGCAACATTAAACAACAACCGACAGCAAACAACTGAAACACAGGGGTTGAAATACACAGACAAACAAGCTAAACAAGATAACAAGGGGGCGTGGTAAATAAGAGACACCTGGGGAGACTAATAAACCTAACGGGGAACAGCTGAACATGAAAAGACAGGGAAACACATGACAGACAACAACAAGGAACAAAATCCAAAACTCACACCGTGACAACAACATTTCTTTTTTGTTTAGTTGAAGTTGAATACTAAAATAACTAAAACTAAATAAACTAAAACGTAATAAAAACAATATGGACATTTTTTAAATTAAATAAAAACTAATAAAAATGAAAAAAATTCACAACAAAATTACTAAAACTTTAACTGAAATTAAAATGAAAGCAGAAATATAAAAATAAGATAAAAATCTAAATATTAACAAAACCTAGTACACAAATGATAAAATAAGGCTGTGCAGAAGTAAAAAGCTCAAATTAGGCTATAAGATATGTTAGGCTTTTTAGCTTTATTTAAAATCTACAAGTTTAAAAAGTTTGAGATGTAAAAGTTAGCAAGAGCAAGATTATAAACACAATGGGACTGTAAAAGTGTTTAGCGGTTAATAACGCAGACAATCTCTGTAGTCGCATTTAGACAGTCTTTTTGAACAGACACGTAAAACATGTACCGCTTTTTATTTATGTATTTTAAACTGTACTGATGTATTTCATGTTGTAGATTAAAACGTGAGAATATCTTGAGCTTGTGTTCAAGATCATAGACCTTATTTCAGGCATTTAAACTCAAAAACCCATTCAAAAATACCATTGACTTCAGGACGATGGAACCAGAAATGATAAAGTACAAACTCCTTTTCGAGTCTTACACATTGTTATCTTTAGTATCACAATTCGACTAAAGTTAATTGTAAAACTAGTCTTACTAAATGAGGTTTTATTAGAGTCAGGATACTCCCCGATTAGGCAGTTCCCTTCGTAGGCCATTAAACGGGCAGATCACAGAGCATGCAACAAATGTGATGTTATTTCATATTTCTCTTTATAAATAGTCATTTCAAGTGTATGTGTGCTTCTATATTAACCCAGGTACGGTATGAGTCAATCACTCATCTGATTTTCATGTGTGATAAACAGAGCTTGCCATATCAAACACACGCCTGTTTGCGCTGCAGTCTGTGAGAAACACTCACCGCGGGAGATAGAGACTGACATTTACCTGTGATTCTTCCAGTCGGGCCTGAAATGACAGAGCGCGTAATATGCTCAGGCCCTCAAAAAAATGCCACTTCAGATCTGGAATCAATTTGCATTTCCCCCGAGCCCATATAACACAGCCCTGTCAGAGGAGGATTTAGATCCGCCATCAATAATGATGTTACGGGAGAGGTTTGCGGAGGGGAGAGGGATCAAATTGAAAGACTGATGCTATATGTTTCAAATGATTGGCCTGTGAGCCGTGTGTTTATGTGTGTGTGGTTATTGGAGGCGCTAGCGTAGCGCACCCTATTAGCTCCTCTTGTTCTTTGCTCCAGGTTAAGACTAGCAGGAAAAGATGCGTTAGAGCTAAGAGATGAACATGTCAGCTGTTGTTTTTGAAAGCTGTGATAAAGCGCAACAGTAGCCGGACACTTTTACAGAGGCTTTCCCAGCTAACAAACATATGTTCTAAGAACATTTTGCGAACATTTCTTTAAGTAAAAAACAAACAAACTGTATTTCTGAATGTTCTCCAGGTGAAAAAGACGTGCTATTAAATGTATTAAAAATGTACTGGAGAATGTTTTTAGTACAATACAAATATACTTTAATGCATTTTTAATACATTTAACAGTACGTCTTTCTCACCTTGGTTATGTGAACATTAAGGGAACATTTGATCATTTTTGATCGTTATTTCTCGGAACATTCTGAAAAAAGTATTGGTAACATTTTATAATAAGTATAGTGTAATAAGTACTTACAAATCATTTGCAAACTAGTTTATAGTTAGTTAATAGTTTATCAACTGTAGTTATACATTAATAGACTATATACAAATAGTTAGTTCTTCATTCATTGTAATTAACAAATTATTATTTTTCAATTAGCTCTTATTATTTTGTTAATGCTTTGTTAACAACTTAAATAGTTCTAAATTTAAATTTGGTCATGGAAAATGGGGAAATTACATTTAAGTGCTTTAAACCAACCTTTATTAAGACATTAATTGCTAAATTCACATTTTTACAATTTCTCTTCAATTTTGCAATTAAACAACTTTTTTAATATGTTAACGCATCTTCTATAGAAGCAAATATCATCATTTAACATTCCTGCGTTACAACACCAAGGTTGTGTGTAATGAATGCCTTGAATGCAGTGTTAGTCCCTTTGGATAAAAGCGTCTGCTGGATAAAATGTGTAAATGTAGCTTAAAATCATGGTCAGAGGAAAGTGAAAGGTTTATACATTATCTCGAAAAATCAGTTCCACTATGCGAAAAATGAAAGGGATTTTGACATCTGGAACATTACTGTTGTGATTTATAGAAAAAGAATGGAATAAATGATTAATTAAACAGCGGGAAAACAATAACCAGAGATTCTTGTGCTCTGTTACACCAATTTCTATATTTGAAATGACCTACAATCAATAGAAGTTCTAAGTATTACAGTCAATTAGGGATTTCCAAATAGTAATTAAGATATTAATAAGAATGTACACTATCAGAGTTTGAGCTGGAATGCTGTAACAACTTCATTTATTGTTGTAATTAAAATGTTACTTGGATAGTCGGATCTTAAAAAAAGAAGGAAAAAAAGATAGATAATTGCCACTGAATTAGAACAGAAAATTGTGTCGCTCTACAGATCAAGAAAAGGAGGCTTTATTAAGTCATAACTTTTAAATAATGGGCCACTCTTTTGGTTTCTTGACATTAATGAGGATATTTATTGCGCAGTGGCAGAGGAACAGGTATCAGCTGTTATCAGCACATCATTAAGTTCTTCCTGAGTACGCTAAAGGGGAACTACATGACACTTTGGCCACTTTGTGAAAATGTGCAGCCAATGAGGGATGATGGTATGATTATCTGGCATGTTCCACCCTATATGCGATGGGGGTCGTCCTTGTGTATATGAAATGACAGGGAGAGTTAGCTGACCTCAAGCCATTGGTATTTGGATGGATATCATTGCTGGCCTCTTATCAGTGTGAGATTGGGATGATCCATTTTTCGGGGTAAAATGAGGGAGAAACAGTTGTTGGGGTTTGGCTGGTTTGTTCGGTCAGTGTCCCTGCTGGTAACTACAAAAAGGGTTTGTTTTTTTCTCCATTGGCTATGTTTACATGCTTATGTGATTTAGGTAGAGTACTGTGATGTTAATTCTGTGATTATATGTGATTAGTACCATAACCATGGCAAAATATGAAGAGTACACAAGCATGGACATTATGAATGTTGGAAACACTTATTAAGGAGACATTTTAGCCATGTTTATCCAACAATCAGGCCTTTTTGTTCACCCCTGGCTTCACAGACAAGTCTTAAGTCTATCCCAGACAAAAATGCCTGTTTTAACTGAAAGCAACTTGCACTGGCATATCTTAAAATATGTCAGGGCCATTGTTTTGTCTCAAGATGCACACCAGTAATGGCATGTTTATAAAAGCTACTTAAATGTCCTAATTGAGCCAAGGCCTAATCTTGGCTTTATCAAAGCCCTGTCTGTGAAACCAGGCCATTGTGTTGTAGATTGAGGTACTACTGAATTGTAACAGAATAACAGTAAAAACAATAAACAAACTGACCTAACTTAAAAAAATAAGGCCAAATTGTTAACTCAACTAACAGCGGAAAATGTAAAAACTTTTGTTCATCAAATGACCTTAAATTTGAAATTTGTTTAGAAGTGAAAAAATCCACTTTTTGCAGTTTTACACATTATTGTGCAAATTTTTCTATTTCCGGAAGAAAGGACGGAAAATGCTGATGACTCTTCCTGCATTGACCAGATTTTTCTCCAATCAAATGGTGTGTTGAACAGGGTTAATATAGTTAACAAAAACTTTAACTAAACTATAACTGTTAACAAAAACAAAAAAACATTTTAGTTACTTGAAATAATGAATAATAAACATTAATTGAAATAAAAAGAAGATATACATAAGAAAATTACTTTTTATTTCAGCTAGTTGCGAAGGAAACATTTCTATGGAAGCTTGTTTCCACCATAGAATAAAAATAAAAAGGGAATTGCGACTTTTTCTCACAACTTCAAGTTATAAAGTCAGAATAGTGAAATATTAAAAATCTGTATTTTTTTTCTCAGAATTGGATGCAATTGTGAGTTTATATCTCGCATTTCTTCTTTTCTCAGAATTGTGAGATCAAAACTCGCAATTGCAAGTAAAAAGTCAAAATTGTGAGAAAAAAAGTTATTATTTTTTATTCTTTGGCGGAAACAAGCTTTCATACATTTATAATTTTCATTTAGTTTAAATTGATGTACTAAAATATCTTAAAGTTATATAGACATAAACATTTAAACAGACATATTTTAAAACACTTAACAGAATTACTAAAACTTTCAAATGAAAAATCTATAATTGTATCTCACTGATGCTGAAATAACAGTGGTGTTGAAGGAGAAAGGCCTTCCCCCCAAGACATTTGACTAGAAAATAGCATGTTTGTATATGCAGGATGAGTCCTGCACTCTTATATTTACACCAAGTCTACTCGGGAACAACACACATTTCTCGTCCGCGTGTCAGGTGTTGTTCCTGCAGACACAGGTAGCAGAAAGCATCCGACTTGACTCTATTTTAAACTCCTCCCAGAATGAACCAGCAGGTGTATTCGCCGATCGGCAAGGCTAAGCGAGGTTGACGTCAAACATATCTATACACAACGCAACCGCTGCGAACTCGGCTCTCAAAATTCAGCATGTTGACCTTTCGACCCATACCCCGACACCTCTTCTCCACCGTGATGGAGGAGTGAAGGTTGTGCGTTTTTAACTCTATGCAGCGAAGTCAAGTGCTAATTTGAGGTGGGCTGTTTGTCGGTTTGACTGGAGGCCATAGCCACCTGCTCTCTCTCTCTCTCTCTCTCTCTCTGCAAACACACACACACACAGATGCAGCTCTTGCGTTCTGCATGCACTTACGCCTTTGCGCACACACTGAGTCCTGCCTGCAGCTAGACAGCCTCAGCGGTCTCCGCATCTCAGTTTGGGCCGAGAAGCTATTCCATATCGATTTTTCAGAGGCTCTTTAAATGCATTTATAAATGCATGAGTGTGAGAGCGTAGTCGGATGCTCTTTGCAGTCTGCAGACACTTTTTTTTGTTTCTCTCTAATATATACTGAATATATATATATATATATATATATATATATATATATATATATATATATATAACAGCAAATAGACTGTTAAATCGCTCCCCTCTTGAAACAAAGTATTTTGGTGAATATTACAAAATCTGTTAAGAACATTTCTGGGTCAAATTCTCCTCTGCCTCAGAAAAAAAAGAAAACAATAGAAAGAAAGATTTTTTTTTTTTTTAGAAATAAATTCTTATTATTTTCTTAAAAAGGCCAACTGCATTTTTTTTTTGAAAATAATGGCCTGAGATTTTTTACTTTAAAATTATTCTTTTATAATTCTGAGTACAGATTTTCTTTGTTGTAATGAGTATTTTTTTTAATGTATTTACAGTAAGAAACACTAAAACAAAGTTTTTATTAATTTAATCTAAATGATGCATGATGTCTGATATATATATATATATATGTGTCTTTTTTAATATATAACTATTTTACGATTTATTGTTTTTTTCTCTTACCAGTTTCACTGTACTCATTCAGAACAATGTCACGAAGTTTATTAATCATATTTTAGCACATTGTGAAAATAAAACAAATATTTTAAATTTGTATAGAATTTGAACTTAAATATATAATATATTTGGGTGTGTGTGCGTTCTTTTTATACCTGGACATGTTCTTGAGAGGTTGATATTCAGCAATATTCACCCAAATGTATTATATATTCAAGTAACACAATTCTATAAAATTTTAAATAAAATTGTTATCATCACAATGTGCTTAAATATGAAACATAAACTTCATGACATTGTTCTGAATGAGTACAATAAAACTGTTCAGAGAAAAAAAAAACATGCGCACGTTTGCAAATGTGCTGGAGTGCAAGAGGACTATTACAGGCACGTTGTCTGATTTTATCAAGTAATTGCAGTAGTGCTCAGATGTGGTAAGGCAAACTACACATAAAAAAAGTATGTTCCTCTTTTTTAGAACATGCACTACACACACACAAACCATTAACAAATCCTTCACTTTTTTTCCCCGGAACACACACAGGCGTCAGGGATTGTGTGTATGGCTTGTTAGAAATGAGGAGATAAAACTTAGCATAGTGCTCCCAATTAGTGCAGCAGTGACCATGCGCTGTCTCAGACTAACACACTCTCCTGACGGCACGCGCGAGAGAGCGATAGTGGAGGAGAAGAGAGAGAGATGAAAACGGCTTAAGCATTCATTCTGAGTAGAGAGACAGGTCCTATTAACATTTAACAGCGTTTGTGCAACTTGGTGCCGAGGTTATGATGCAAATGAAGGAGAATTAAAAGTGGCCAGGGGTTTGGCATTGATGGATTGCAGTCTGGCAGCTCTCACACTTTCCTGTGTCCATCAGAGGCGATTACTATGTAATTAAAGCTTATTTCTGGACTCTCCGCCGCATAATTACTTTGTGAATGTAACCATCATCTAAAAGCTAGAGAAAATGCTTTAGCGTTTAGTTGGCCAGTCATTTCCGCTGGCTTGTGTCAGATATAGCCATCAGACGGTGCAAAAGAACTGTCACTTTTAATAAGAGGCAAAATATTAAATGAAACAGTATGCTTATTACTGAAAAATTAGGCTTTCAAGAGTCCTTTCTGTGATTTGCATAATTTATTCTTTTCCCCCCTCCTCCTCGCCCGGAGCTTTAGGCAATTTCCCTCACATTTAAATCGATTGCACATTTAAGGCTACTTAAAGAAAATTATCACTTTGCATATTTTAATTGTTATGAAGGAAGTGATTTGAGAGAGGTCCGTGCCTCATCCTCTTGAGCAGTGTGTATGTGTGTGTGTGTGTGTGAGAGAGAGAGAGACGCGCTGTGGCGTCAGATAACCTCCGAGTTCACAGACTTTCCACTCCACTTTCATCAGAATGCTAATGAGGAAGCTAACGCTAGGACAAGTGGATCTTTGATATTTACAAAATAGGCCCTAATAACTGGAGTGTAATTTGTTTCACACAACTTTAGTTTTTCCTCTTGTCTTATCACCACTTATATTTCATTTAATTTTTTTTTTGCCAGAAATAAAACAGAATTAACTTCACAGACTTTCCACTCCACTTTCATCAGAATGCTAATGAGGACACTAACGCTATTGTGGATCTTTGATGTTTACAAAATGTAGGTCCTAATAACTGGAGTGTAATTTGTTGTACATAGATATTTTTTCCCCCTTTCTCACTCCTTTTATTAGTATTTTTTGTTTGTGAATGGATGTGTGTTTGGTCAGTTGTTTTTGTGCAGAAATAAAGACTAGGTTGTGTTCACACTTGGCATGTTTGGTTGGATTAAAACAAACCCTGGTGCGATTGCTCTGTTAGTGCGGTTCATTTGAATAAGTGTGAATGCTGCCTTCTGAACCCTGGGGAAAAGACGGGGCTCGATCTACTTCCAAACCAACTCTGGTGCGGTTCGACTGAAATATGAACGAAACACGGACCAAAGACATGTAAACGAACCAAGAACAGGAAGATGAGACCCTAAACAGGACAGAACGCTGAAGCGTACCAGTTTTTTTCTCGTCACAGTCCTGACGTTGTCACAGTTCAGTTCAGGCATGCATCAGAACCGCGTCTCCTCACAGCAGATCTTGGTTTGTGTGAGTGTGTGTGTGTGACGGAGGGATTCCTGGCGCTGTTTTGACTCCTAACACATTTTATAAGATCTTCACGAGTTCTCAGCTGGTCAAAATAGCATCATATGTACACTGTAAACCCAAATAAGTTGGCACAACTCAAAAATTTGAAGTAATCAGTTACATCATTTTTTTAAGTTAAGAAATTTTACATTTAAGTAAGCGTTTACATTTAACTTGCAGATTTTTTGTACTAGTACATTTTAATTGCTCTTAATTTGAAATATTTGAGTAAACTAATTCATACACATTGCTTAAAATGATCATGTAATCTCAACTTAAATATTTTTAGTAGTGGAATTTGGCTATAACTAGCTAATTCAATAAGTGCTACCTTGCTAATTGATAACACAGTGCTTTGGTAGCATTAGCATAGCATAGCATTTGCTGAATGAGTACAGCAATATAAAACATTTAACATACTATCTGTTCTCAAACTAAGCTCATGCTTCACTCGTCACGATGGTAACCCCCAAAAAACCCAACATGACAAACTCTTCTGAAGCTTCTAGCATAGCAAAATATTAAATCTCCCCTTTAACATTAATCTTGCACAAAAACATTATATAACAATTAATTTGAGCATTTACTCTCCCTTTTTGAGTGTCATGGCAAAGTATGCTGGAAAATAGAAATCCCAGCCCACATTCTATTAAAAAGTTTTGTGAACTTTAAAGAAAAGAAAGTTCTAAGTTGAGTCTAAATACTCAAAAGTTCATTTGATTGAACAAATTGTTTAATTTGAGTTAGCTCTACTCAAACCTATTAATTATTTTGAGCATTAGGGTTTACAGTGTGAAGCACATACAACAAGCACATTTAGCCCAGCAAACAGCTTTGTTTGGATGTTCGGTAAGTTCCATATCAAAATATACATCATAAAAAGCTAATGTGAACACTAAGTAGGGACCAGAAGTAAAAAAAAATGTTTGCCTGGATCAAATGAACCGAACTGCAAGTGTTAACACCCTTATGGTTCACTTTCATCCAAATGCTAATGAAGAAGTTAATGTTAGTATAAGTGGATCTTTGATATTTACGTGGAGTGCATCTTTCTTTTTTTGTTTCCTTTCCTCCTGATTTTTGTTTTGATTCAGCTTTACCAACCATCATTCATCATGATAATCAGGAAGCTTGTACTGATGATCACAAAACCGGCCCTAATAATTGTCATTTTATTCAACTTTTACTTGGCTGAAGCTTGGACAAGCAGATTTTGATGGCCCCATATTTACAAACCCCAATACAGTGTAGTTTTGTACTCAGCTCTTCCTGTATATATAAATATATAGTATTAAGTGCACTAACAGATACATTCAAAGATCTCACAGATACATACATTGTTCTACAGGCTCACTTACACAAAACACACCAGACGATCAATATGAGGAAGGAAGAGTTTTCTATCAGTCTCTGTTTGTTTGAAACTAAGAAACAGAGGAAAGTGAATTTCTCATTCATCATACTAAAACTGATGACAGCAAACCGAGGTCTGCTGTTTTTTTTTTTTTTTTACAGCCCGTCTGTGTGAAAGGAAACATTCTCAAAATGTTCTCTATTGAACGTTAAACCACAAAGAAGAGATCGGTTTCAAAGGGAATACAACACTAGTACTTCATGGACTCAAAGCATGCTGTATTATACTGTAGTGTGTAAAAATCAATGTGTTCTAATCAGGTTACATTGACATTCATTTATCATTTATAAAATAAACTGTAGTATTGCATTCTTAATCCAATTTTGTGAAAAATATCTTAAACTGTTGCAGTTCGATTTAATGAGTCAAGAAAAAGAAAAGAAATCCCAGTTGATGTTTCCATTAATTCATCACATGGACATGAAAGGTCAAGCATTGCAGTATGCTCTGTTGTAGACATTTGAGCAGATAGAGTATGTATTTATAGGAATTTGTATAGGAACACTTTACTTTGTTATCATTAGTTAATGCTTCAGCAAACTAAAAATGAGCAATACATTTTTACAGCTTTTATTAACCTGTTATTTTGAATAAAAATGTTCATGCTAGTTCACATTGCATTGACTAATGGTAACAGATACAACTTTTGATCTTAAAAATAGTAAATGTTGATATTAAAGGTACTCTAAGCGATGTCACACGTTTTTTAGGCCAAAACATTTTTTGTCACATACAGCAAACATCTCCTGACTATCCGCTGGCTGCCTGTCCCCTGAACACACTGTAAAAAGACGCGGTCTCTGCAGACACCCCAGGCTCCACAAACGGCAACAAAAACAAACTGGGCTAACCCGCACCACGAAACATAACAAACTGTTCCAGCCAATAACAGACAAGAAGGAAATGGGGGTGGGGTTTGGGGGGTTAGTGCGTGGATGAGGAGGAGGGAGGGTCGAGCTAGCCTCCGTTTTGTTTGACAATACTTTAAACGTCAACAAGAAGTGACGTCACCCGACATCGCTTAGAGCACCTTTAACTAATAAATGCGGTAACTTTACAGTAAGGTTTCAGTTAACATTATTTAACAACATTAGTTAACGAACTAAATAATGAACTGCACTTCTACAGCATTTATTCATTTTAGTTCATGTCAATTTCAACATTTACTAATACAGTATTACAAATCAAAAGTTGTATTTGTTAACATTAGTTAATGCATGTGAATTAATATGAACAAACAATTAACAGCTGGATTTTTATTAACTGTTAACAAAGATTAACAAATACTGTAACACATTTATTGTTCTGTTAACTATTTTAAACCTTATTGTAGTTACCAAAAATACTTCTAAAACATTTATTAATCATAGTTATTTCCAGCATTTACTAATACATTATTAAAATCAAAAGGTCTATCTATTAATATTATTTAATGTACCTGAGCTGACATGAACAATTCATTATTTTTTTAAGAATGAACATTGACTAATAAATATTTGAACAAATCTAGTGATCATTCTTAGTTAATACATTAACTCTTTCCTCGCCATTGACAGACTTTTCCGTCTTTCTGTGTTTTCACTGTTATATGGTAGGGGGCTCTATTACACAACTGAAATAATACTGAACCGCAGATCAAAGTAGAGTTAAAGAAGCAGAAACAAGCAATAGAAGCATGTATATTACACACGGTCGACCAGGACGAGCTATAGGACTGTGAAGCTTTGGGTGATGGACTCGATCTACTCCATCTGTGTTTTGATCATCTGGATGAAGTCTTTGACAAAAACACGATCGTATCAGCGTTTTGTTCAAATGTTCAAACAGCCACAAGTGTTGATATATATATAAAAAATGCATATAGCTAGAATTTTGTTGTTTAAAAGTAGAGGCTCATTTCAACACAAAATATATTGCATTTTTGTGAAAATGATCAAAAACGCTTTTTAAACTGCTGGCGGGGAAAGAGTTAAGTGAATTTAATTCATGTAATCTTATTGTAAAGTGTTATTAGTAAGATGTATTTAGTATGCTACTTTTAAAATACCCAGACTTCGGACTATGAAAGCATTCATTTAAAAAAAAAAAAAAAAAACCTTACCAATAAATTTAGATGTAGAGCCACATGGACTTTTTTCCCCGCATCAAAATCAATCTCAGAATGTATGGCAGAATCCATTTAAAGTCATTACCTCAAAGTTTATTTGAATAATTAATTTACATTTTACACATTCATTAGCCTAATCATTTGAATAAATAAAATGTAAAGCACTAAATGTAATGAACACAGCGCTGAGCAATACTGTGACACCTCAGCTGTGACAATGATGAGCTTATGGTCAAATAAAAAGTGACCAGAGAGTTTTGATGGAGCTAAAGCCTCGTGATTATCAGCTTTCATCAGTCGATGCATGACTCAGCAACACTAGCCCGTATCGGCTGCACACTGTGACCTATATCGAAGTAAAGGAGACTCGCACACATCAACCGCAGAGTTGCAGAATTAATTGCATTTTAATGAACACTGAGGCAACCTTCCATGTATTTGAAATAAAAAGGAAATGTACAATCAAATGAGAAAGAAATTACAACGTGTCTCCCATTAATGTCAGATTCTGAAGGCGTTTGCGTGAATTTATCTTCCAACGTCATAAACACACACACCGCGTGTGACTCCAGCACTGTGTGTTTGAGGTCCGCTCGCCTTCTTTCTCCATTTAAGACATAAATTACATGTGAACACGAGACGCCCCAATAAAAAGTACATCTCATCGTCCCCTCGTTGTGATTTGGCCCGAGCGCGTTCCCTGTGTTTCTGTGGAGGACCCTGTTGAATTGCATCCATTAAGAGAGTATTTGAACATACAGCCATGGAAACGACACACATGAAACAGCCATGGGCACCAACTTCCCAATGTTAATTGTACTGCAGCTTCCCACGCATAGACCATCCAACTACATAATTACGCCATCAAAAAAAAAAAAAAAATCCAGGGCATTAATGGAATGTCTTATTCGAAATGAAGAATAATGAAATATCACAAACAATGGAAACTATTTAAGAAATGCAGCAAATGGTTTTGGAAACAGATGCTAATGGTCATCTTTCAGAAGCGTAATTACTGGGTAGACTCTGGAAACGTGCCGCTTAAACTCCAGGTATTGTGCTTTAAAAGCTTTAGTTTTATGCACAAGTACTCTGCCTTTTAAATGGGTTGCAGTGCAAAAACTTCACCAGATAACATCTTCAGTGCTAGGGCTGGGCGAAACAATGAGGAGTCAATAAATTCACAATGATTAAGTAACATTGTAGGCCTACAGGTAAATGTAGTGAAAACCAGATTTTCCAAAAACTAGCTTTTTAAATGATTTATTTTAAAAACCAATTAACTATTTGTTTACATCACTCAAAGGCCCTATCCCAAAAAGTGCACCGTTTTATTTTTTTCCATAGTATATCATATATACTTTTAAGCCAAAAAATCTAAATGTACATACTGAATATTGCAAACAGGCTGAAAAATAAAGATTTAAAGCTAGGGTAGGCAATTTCAGAGAGCCTAGCAATAGCAAGCTAGCTTTGATAATGGTTCACAATGTCATAATTACCGTTAATAAGAGATGACAACACGTGACTCTAATTTGAGCCGTTCCTCAGATTGAGACTTATAGCCATGTTTCTCTTGCACTATAAAGTCTGAGGACGTGAACCGCTGCGGTTAAAATGACATGACGTGAACGCAGCATAAGCTCGTTGTTTTGGTTCAGGAGGAGCTGTAAAAGGCAGCTGCTGTTTGTTTGGGTCACTGTCTGTGTGTGTGTGAAGTGTGTTAATAGCCACAAACATTGAAATCAGACTGAATGCAACGATTGGATGATTTTTTTTTTTTTTTTGGTCTTGAGACTTTCAACCAGTAGCCTTAGTTGTTTTTGTGAAAACCATTGCCTACTATAGCTTTACTTTATTATAGAAAGCACATTTTATTTGTACAGCACTTTTAACAGTGCATGTGTTTCAAAGTAGCTTTAACTAAAAACATCCTAAAATCTGAACATTATCAAATAATTTAAGCTGTATTTACGGCACATTAAGAGAGTGAAATATTAGAATTTCCTACCATTTAAAGGGGTTAACAGTTTTGTACAGATATTAGATCAGACAGGCTGGCACCTGAAAAAACCATTAGCATTATAAATGTGCACATTCACACAATGAAGAAGAAAGAAAAAATAAATAAATGCAAAAATTGTGATCTGATTGGATGTCTAAACTGGTGGCCGGTAAAATGTCATTTCATGGTAGAAAAAATAAAATAAAAAACACTTTCATGTTTAATATATTGTGCAGTGTATAGGTCTCTCTCAAATACATCTTTCAATTAACCATTTCATTTCAAAGCAGATTTACAGTTTATAGAGAGGTCTACAATTGTGATGCATGAGGAATGCAACAGAAAATAAAAATAAAACACGAAGTTTCAAAAGCATTTGAATGATCTTTTATTGTCCTTTGCCCCTATGCATACATGAAAATACATTTACGTTGAATGTAATTATGGCAATATTGTACATACACACACATATTAACATGTATGTGGTGCGTTTCAAAATGTTATACTAATAACAAATGTACATTAAGTACACAAATGTGCAAGTGTATCTAATGTACAAATATGGTATATGAAATGTACCTACATTTCATATAGAATTTTCATATAAAAAAATGCACACTTACACACTTCATAATAAGTGCACACACATCCACATGCACACTACAATTCACAAGGGGGAAAAGCGATTTACTTCAATTGAAAAATGAAAAGAAAAACTTGCATGTAGAGACCTTGGAGAAGACCTATACAGTCCACAATATCCCCGATCACGGCGGCGTAACGAAAGGTCCGAGTTGGTGTGGTCAGTGTGCATCGTCTCTGCCTAATGCGTGTCTTTTCAGTATGTGCAGCTACTCCACTGCTCAGTGTACGGACAGACAGTCTTTCTGAGGTAGACTGCTCAAGTTAACAAGCTTCTTTTTTTTTTTCTTTTTTTTACGTTTTTCTTACTTTTTTTAAATTTTATTTTATACAAATGTGTGACATTCAAAAAAGACAGAACATAGGTACTACATGTCAATATGTAGCAATGAGGTAGAAATGGTCATAAAGAATAATGGTTGAAAAACAAACACTGATGACAGTTACATATTGGTGAAAGAAACATCTATAACAGCGCTGAAGCAAATGAACAAACCCGAGAATGAAAACAACACAAAAAAACAAAAATCAAGTGATATTTTGATTTATATCTACATAGGAGATGTGCTTTAAAACTTGTACTTTTTGGATTTTCCCAGATTTCTTTCCCCCCTCTTTCTATTTTGCAATCAATTAAAGGAATGTTCTGGTTCAATACAAGCTAAGCTCTATCGACAGCATTTGTGGCATAATATTGATTACCACAAAATATAATTTGGACTGATCCCTCAATGTTCAAAATTACAGTAAAAGTTACAGTAACACAATGGAAGTAAACAGGTCAAGAGTTTTGAAGGGTTTTAAAGCTTTTTTGTTACAGCACTTGCATTAATTATGGCTGTGAATTTGTTTAAATTGACCGTTCTGAAGTGGAGAGACTTCTAGTGGATGAATGCTTGATTATCATAACTTTTGTGAGTAAGTTACTAACTTTACTGTACATTTTCATTGAAGTTGAAAAACTGGATTAAATTTATTTTAAATCACGCTAGACTTATGGTAACATGTAAGACTTCGGGCTATAAAAAATAAAATAAAATATATTTATTTTAAATAATTGGCCCTGTGCACTTTTAAATGTGATCTGGTGTTTAAAAACAGTAATAAAATAGAAAACAAGTGATGAGTCATACCAATGCTGTCGGGAACATTCCTCTAACCAATTATAAAGAGCTTTCAAAAATAAATCGGTTTTGTTCAAGGGCATATAGGCTTCAAACATTAGCGTAGATCCCCAACCCTGACAACACCACCAGCAGTAGCACTATAAGATCATTCCTCTTCAGGGTTAATGTGGGTTTTGTTTAGAAGTGCTATTTGGCTTTGAAATCCAGAGTACGGTCATTTTCAACAAAACTGAGAGCAATACTTTGTGGATATCACAGGTTTAACCTATGAAAAGTTCCATACAAATTTCTCTAAACGTGTAAATGTGTGGATGAATTCAGATCTTATGGATCTGAATATTTGATCTAGGAGTTATGGATCAGTTTTGGATCTTAAATAGTTTTGTTCGCTTTGGTTTTGAGGGAGGACAATTAAGTATGATCGGCTTTAACACAAAACATTAAAAGTGCATATGACAAATTGCACAATAGTAACTTTTCAAAACAACACAAAACAAAAACAAGAAAGCAGAATGAAAATACCACAAAAGAAAAAAAAAAGGCTTCCACTTTAGACGACAAAACAAGGCTAGAAATCGTAGTCCTTTGGGCGTACATATCACTTTACAAACATTGTGAAGTAAGTGGTGTCTCACAGCTACTGAAAAGACTATCTGGATGTCTGTCAAAAGGATATGTCATATATATACACACGTGTATTGGAGGTTTGATGCCTCCAACCGCTAAATAAGCACCTTTAAATGGTGTCAAATTAAACTGCAGTGGACAAAAACAAAGAAAGAAAAAAAAAAGTTCAAAACAGAGTGTGCATTCTGAGACACATGATATAAAGGCAGAGAAAATTGACAGAGGGAACACATCGCTTCACCAACTCTCTAGTGCTAGACAAAAGAAAAAAGCTGACTCAAATGATCAGAGAAAGTGAACATCAAAAAACAAACAAAAAATACATTCAAACAGAAGGTTTCGTCTTATGGTTACAAACATCCTGTGCTACCTTGAGCCAGAAACATACTGTAAGCAAGTGAACAAATGGTAAAGCTAAGCCAAAGCATTGCAAGAGCATGATCTTGTTGTATGTAATATTGTGGTTCTAGCAAACCTCGATACTCGAGGGGGCGATAGAGTTTCTTTCAAATGTCTGTGCCGGTAAACTGGGTGGACAAAAATAAAAATGTAGACAGTTTGACTAACTTGCTCAGCAAGATTTCCTAAATAAACTGTTGCTTTGAGTTTTCTTTTTCAGGTCAACAACTATTATAGCAATGTATAAAAGAAAATGTATAGTAATGCCTGCTTTAGCCTCCTTGCATTGCGTTATAAATTGTGATCTGACGCCTTTTGGAATGCAACAATGCTTGAAGTCTTCTAACTTGCATTGCTAGAAGTGCTTGCGTATCTGCGTAGAGTCTGTTTCTGGCTCTAGGCAATGTGGCCCCAATAAGTGGCCCCATAGAGACCCCGTCAATAATGTGCATGTACACGGAGGTGTTTTTAGAGACATCTGGGCACTCTAAGCAAAAAATTGCACAGGTAGTGTGAGAAACGTTTGTTGTATCTTTTTTTTGGGGGGGGGGGGGGGAAGGCAGCTTGTTCTTTATGGAGGCTTCAGAGTGGAGCAAACCTAAAGAGGTTAAAGACACCAAGCTCTCATCTTTCTGTTCTAGTTGCAGAGAAAATAGTGCTAAACTGAGGTAGAACAGAATGCAGGGTACACATGATCCTTCAGATATCTTTACACCAACACCACACAGCAGCAGGACAGAGTCCAAAACAAAAACGAAACGTGTTACGAAGAACGTGAAAATGTTTCCACTTCAAGAATCTAGTAGCCTCTTTGTAAAGTTTTGGTTCACCCCAACATTTCTGTCTATTCTGCAGAGAGGAGACAAACACGTCTACTGCATACTCTGGTGTGGACATGGTTTCAGACAAACCTTATCTACAAAAAAAGACACCGCCCATCTCTCACTCAAGCATTCATTGTAGAGTCTGAACTGTGCTATGCAGGGAGGAACCAGTGTTGTAGCCAATACTGGCACGCAATTCTGCTTTCGAAACTTGAATAAATATCCACAATGGAATTTAAACGTAATTTAGAAAGAACAATAAGAATATAACGGAAGAAAAAGAAACTCCTCATTTTTCTTCCAAACAACCCAGAAATGTTCTGGTTACATTCATAGTCATATCCTTTTCATTTTTTAATTGGTTGAGGTAAACCTAGAGTTAGAAATTAGAAACCAAACCCAATGTTGTCAGCAGTATGTAGTGCTATCTCAATCTTTTTTGAGGTACTGTACAAATCACAAATCACTTTCCTGAGTTTTTGAAGAAAATCAAACACAAATTAATTTCATAAATTAGGATCCAGATTCAAAGTACAACATGGACCTTCTCCTGCCCTTCCTGGGGTCTACAGGTCAGACTTGATTGAGGAATACTGTTGTTCTTTTGAAAGAAGTGTTGAAAACAAGGAAAAGAACAAAAAGCAGAACATATCTGTTTTAGTTTCATGTTAAAGCTCTCTATATTAGCACATGCCACCAATGAGATGGTGAGGCAAACAAATCCAAATCCAAATCAATAAAGTACCACTTCAGGCACTTCATAGCAACAGAATCTCAAAAACAGCAGAATGATATTTACACACAAAGAAGTTTGTCCTCACTTTTAGAGATCCTTTCGGTAAGTGGAGCTCTGCGTCTGCAGTACTGAGCCCAGAAAACAGTATTTCTCTGTCTGGATTATGTGCAAAGGGCCAGACCTTGACTTAAGTACAGTCATGCATCATTCAACTCTATCTGACCGTCCTTCAGGTTCTTCTTTAGGGGTCATCTACATTTGTAATAACCACACTGTTTAACTGCATGTGTCACCCAAAGAATTCTGAATCGTATCCCCTTTTAGAGTAGGGGAGGTCACCCCACCGATATAGTTATGCCCTCGCTCTTTACTGACTACAGCCAAACATCTTATTCCATTCAGTGTATGTATCAAGTTCTTTCTGTGATATGCTGGGCTGGATTTTGCAAAACACATTCTCAAAGTCTTGGTATGATACCGGCCTCATCTGACCCGGCATCATTCCGGAAATGTCTGTACCGGACAAGCCATGGAGAGGGCCAACCATGGCCTCTTGGCAAAGTCGGACCACATCCAGCCCGGAAAAGCCGTCTGTCCGCTGAACAAGCAGCGCAACCTCTTTGTCGCTGAGGCAGTAGTTGTGCTGTGAGATCAGCTGGCTGATTATCTGATGTCGTGCAGTGGCATCCGGTAAGGGAACAAGCAACCGCTTTACAAAGTACCTTCGCAGAGACTCATCAATCTCTTCAGGTTTGCTGGTGGAACATACCACTAGAACATGTTCCTCTGGTGAGCTTAGAACTCCATCAAGCTGGAGGAGTAGTTCGCTCTTGATTCGGTTCACCGGGCTTTCTTCGCTCAACTGGGCAGACAACAGCAGATCTACATCGCTGATGAAAACAACCGAAGGCTGCCGGCAGCGAGCGACAAGGAATGAGGCCTGGACGATCTTCTCACCCTCTCCCAGCCACTTTGTGACCAGTGCAGAGCCACTAAGCAGGAGGAAAGCAGCACCAAGCTGACTGGCCATACACCGACCAAGAAGAGTCCGACCCGTGCCCTGAGGTCCAAAGAGAAGGATGCTGCGAGGTAACGTGGCCAGTCCGCTGAACATGTCTGGCCTCAGAATAGGCCACAGGACCTCATCTTTGATGGTGGCTTTCGTCATCTCCAGTCCAGCAATGTCACTCCAGTCCACGGGGGGCGTCTGCTGTAGAATCTCAGTGGTGACCATCTCTACCAGACTAGCATCGCTGTTTTTTAACTGCTCCTCAGCAGGGTGGCTGGATGAAGTTGTCGTGCCCATGGAATGGGGGAGATGCTGTCTGTTGTCGTCACCATGGTCACTCAAAACAGGGGAACCAAACTTTCCAAATGACTCGCCTGACCGCAGGGATCCCAAGGAACCTTTTGAGGATCCGTATGAAGGAGGGGTTAGTGCCCTGCCGGACTGACTGCCAAACTTTCGCTGCTGATCCGGTGGCATTGACTGCTTTGTGGGCTTAAATGCCAAAGATGATGCGTCAGCATTCCTGTCAAATCCATTCCCTCTGGTTGAGTCAACAAGACTGTTGTCTGGCATTCTGTACATGGGGCTTTGAGCAGAACGCTGCTGGCTGTAGTTGAAATTTCCATAACTGGAGTCCATATCTCCCTGGCCCGTCATGTAAAATGCTTTTCTTTTCAGTGTGTTAGCCGAGCTGCCATTCAAAGGGGTTGGTGCAATTGGCCCATGGTTGTGGGACTGGTAGGAGTAACCGGGAAGGGTGGAAGGGGGTAGGGGAGTGGGGGCAGCAATGCCTGAAGGCAAGTAAGCTGAAGGAGGGGGTGCTCCTCCTGGGCTGTAGCCTGGGGGAACAGCAGTCTGTGGGGGATACCCTGATGGAGGGTAATTGTAACTGGAGAGATTGGGGGAACTTGCGTTGTAGCTGGGCACCAGGGTTGGAGGTGGCGGGGGTGGAGGCTGAAGCAGCCCAGCGCTGTGCAAAGGTGAGGGATGTGGGGACGGGAGAGCTGGTGTGCTTTGCCCACCGCTGTAAGTGGAATGCAAGTACGAGCCATTGTAACTGCTAGCGAATTCCTGAGAGGGGATACCCGAGTGGAGTGCAGTAGATGGATGATTCCCACAGTTACTGCTGGAGTAGCTGGGCTCGCTCAAGCTATTAGCCACTCCCGTGGAGCTACCAACACTTGCCGTCACATCTGGAGGAGGCAGGGCGGGCGTCATGCCAGTCTTACTAGCAGAAATCACATCTGCAGCACAGCTCATTGGGTAGATCCCCTCCTGCCATGCTTCGCTCTCCGACTTGCGTCCATTCAGGAGTCCATGGGCACTCTCGGAGTATGAGCAGAGGAGCGCCCGCTCGCTGGGACCCTCCAGGATACCAGAATACTTCTCTGCGTACTTTTTCAGAAGGTTGGAGGCCGTCAAAGCTGATATATCGTCATTGGCCCAGGCATACTGGTAGGTCCGCTGCAGGTGTCCACGGTACGCCTCTGCTTTATGTGCGGGGGAACGTGTGGTGGATGAGATGTCGAAATGTTGCTCGGCCCACTGCGCATGCTCTGGGGTCCACTGCATCTTTAAGCCTAAACAATCAGCAAACAAAAACAAACAGGTGTTAGAAACTTGATAAACAATTAATAGAGACTGATAGATATGCCATGCTGGTTAATTTGCCAATATTTTTTTTTTTTTTTTTTTTCTTTGGAAGTAGTCACGTGGCTTGATATCAATGGGTAGTACATATATACCCTTTTTATTTTCTATTTTTCAATAGTTCAAAAATCTTTAATAAAATACATTTTTTATGCATATGATCTGTTTTCAAATATTGATTATGTGATTAAATATTGCATAAACTACAAATGTTGTGTCCATTATATTAGACAGAAAAAAAGTACTGGCCATTAAAAACACATTGGACAACCACTATTCAGGAATTTCAGGGTCTTCTTTTTTGTCACATCAGACTCAATGATCCAATAAGCAACTGCAATTGAAAAGAAATGAAATGCACACAAAATGCAACAACAACCGTAAAATATTATTTCCATTTTCCCCCATCCAGCTCTCCAAGAGTCCTGGCTTCATATCGCAGGCACTGCTGACAGTTGGTATCTCAGGAACAGTGCAGATTTGGGCCTCCAACACCTGGTTAGCACAGTATAATGCACCCTGCACACAGCCGAGTGACACAGACATCGCAGGTCACTCTATAATCCAACTCTCATCTAAAGCAGTCCCAGACAGTTTCAAATCTGCTTGGAGGAGTGCAGCAAAGCAATCTCCCAGGCAGCGCTCTACTGCTTTCATCACACAAACTCGCAGCACAGCATGAATTACAACAGCTTTCTGTCTGCCCCCCGCCTCCCGGAGCACAGAGAACTGGAAAAGGGGAAAAACATGCCTGCCTCCCTCTCATTCGCTCTAATGCTCCCCTTTCTCTCTTCCTTTTACTCTGACGCTCTGGGTTCTGCCTCTCTCTTTCTCACTGTCTTTTCTCTCCACAGCCTCTGTCTTTTATTGGCTCCAGGGCTCAAAAGCCACCATCAAGTTTAATCCCAAACTCCATCTGCAAACACAAGCAGTTACATACGCTGTCATCTTAGACACAGCATGGGATTATCAAAGAGACATTTACTCAAGAGCCGACGGGATGACGGGGGTGGTCGCGCGCACACTCTCGCGTCTGTAGATAGACTTCTGATGACAACAGCGCTCGGCCGCAGTGTCTAGCAGGCGTGTTATTGTGCACACACCTCCCGCTTATCTGAGCTTACTGGGCCTAAGCACTCACGGACACTATTCAAGGCACAAAAAGGAAAGAAGATGTCACAGAAAACGATGCCGTTTATGAGCTTTTAGCTATGAGTCCATGTACCTTGATCTTTAAAGTCATATTACATATAGACTGAACTTTTTTTATTACTCAATTGCAAATAACAGAAAATGAGCAACTTAACACATATTTAATAGTTACTCCCTATAGCATGTGCATCACAAATAAAAGATAAATCCTTTATCAGTAAGACCACAATATAGTTTGCATTTGGGGACTGCATTCATTTTCCACCTTCTGAAAATATCATATCTATATATCTTTCTTGATATTTAGATATTTGGTCCAAACTGTTTTTTTTTCTTTCTCTCAAAGTAACCACGATTGGACAATTAAATAAAAAATGTTTAAATGCATGAAGCAAAACATTATAATAAAACCAATCATGTTTATTTTTAATACACCGGTATGAAAGATGGGTAACACTTTAGGGTCCAATTCTCACTATAAACTAGTTGCTTATTAGCATGCACATGACTAGGATATTATTAGTACTAGTTTATAAGAACATATTAATGCCTTATTCTGCATGACCATATTCAACATCTTTTATTCCTACCCAATACCTAAACTTAACAACTACCTTACTAACTATTAAGCAGTAATTAGGAGTTTATTGAGGCAAAAGTCATAGTTAATAGTGAAAATTGGACCCTAAACTAAAGTGTGACCGAAAGATGATGAACATTTTTGAGTAATGACACAAATTAATAATTTTGATTCAATGAAATTGACAGTT
This sequence comes from Meda fulgida, assembly GCA_030578275.1. Classification (NCBI taxonomy): domain Eukaryota; kingdom Metazoa; phylum Chordata; class Actinopteri; order Cypriniformes; family Leuciscidae; genus Meda; species Meda fulgida. Next base: position 3,727,959 of record CM060624.1, read on the forward strand.
TCAACAGGTTTTATAAATGCTGTTAAATTCTTCTCAATGAGGTAAAGGATTGTGAAACTAGTCTAAATACAGTCTTTCACACAAAAGAAAAGTGCACTAAAATCACTGCAATATTCTCAATATCGCTTAATTTTGTGTTGCCAACAAAATCATCACATATATAACATAATATTCAGTATTTCACCCTGCCCTAGTTGTATTTGAGGCATCTACTGTATGATGTCTACTCACTGTCTCTATTAATAAATCCCCTCTGATACCCCCATCAGTGTATTGTGTGTATATCTGAGTACTTTTTCCACAATAGAAGATGGGCATGTGGTTTTCCCTCGCCTGAATCCCCCAGCAGCCCGGCCAGACACCCCACACACACACAGAGAGAGAGAGAGCTAATTAGCAGGATGATGCTGAGCTAATTGTGTTAATTTACAAGGTTTTAGTCAAAGGGATCGCTGCTTTGGCTGGCGAGGCTGTCAGGCCCGCGAGTTAATGACTAAGAAAGGCTGAAGACAAAGAAAGCTGGCAAGAACATGGCAGACATGCCAGCAAGCCCATTAATAAAGCCCAGGGATAAAACCAGTGCTGCAAACCTAGACAGATGTCAGTTCTAGCACGATTATCAACTGATCAGCAATGTAACACCAATGTTTAAGACATGCTTGCAATAAATACATTTAATTATTATCACAGTCCACTGTATGACACTGACTTTTTATGTAGACTCCCTTAATCAATTTTCAAAAGCAGGTCTCTGTGTGTAAGCATGTGAAAGCATAAGTGCAAAATTGCTGCATGCAAATGTAAAAAATAAAACTATTTGGAGCAATTATGCTGTTGCAAGTGACATCTGACATTCAAATCAAAACTAATTTTTTCAACAGATCCTCACTTTGCAGGCAAATTACGTTTCACAAACTGCGATTTGCTGCTTTTCTGTTGCTTTGCATCCAAGTCAATAAAATAAAGTGTGTTTGCAATTGCTAATGTATACGACAAATGTCAGGATAACTGAAAATATTAAGGCGTTCATAAGTGAAGGTGTCCAAACTCCTTATTCACATATTTAATGAATGTCTTTGACTGCATCCATAAAAAATATACATGTGATAAGAATTTTAATATCAGCCTTAAGTTTTATTTTTCAATACAAACATCTGCTGGTACATATTGATTTAGCTCCATTAATAACCTACTAAACACTAAATGCATATTTGCAATCATCTGAGGATAAGCTTTTCATTTTTTTTTTTTTTTTTTTTTTTTTTACTGTGGCTGTAGCGCCAGGGAATATTACCTTGGGAATACAGAGGTTCAGCTTTCTCCTTGCCTCTGTACATCCACTTGTTAATACATTTATTACTCTTCTTTCATGTTCCACTTTCGAATATATATATTTATATATCGCTCCTCTCACAGGCAGGTCTTTGTGAGGAATGTGGGTGTTAACTTGCTCTACAACAAAGTAAGACATTTCAAGAGGTTGAAATCCTCGGCTGCGCACACAGAGAGATTTCAAACAATGCTCTCGTCTCACTGTTTGATGGGTTTTATGAAATGCACTACGCACGAACAAAAGAACAAATTCACTTGCCGTCACTATTACCGAGCCATTACAAAAATAAAACCTTTCTCAACAAGATTAAAACAGTTGGAAATGAGACATCAGGGATTTATTTTACAGATGAATAGCGAGAGTTGCTCTGGACACTTTGAATTACAGTACTCACCTCATGTATGTGCCAGTATTAGTAAATTGCTTCTTTTCTATTCTTATTCAATATGTTTACTTCGACCCTTCACTCAGTCGCAGCCCTGTCGTCCCTATAGCTTGTTTAAACATAAATTGGGAGCTTTGTACGATGGCACCACTCGAGAAAGATTTGAGGAAAATAATTGAGCGTACAAGTGAACTATGGAGGAGGAAAACGGTGGAGAGAAGAAAATGAATCCTGTGTAGTCTGAGTTTATACTCCACTAAATCAACGCTCAAGTTTCAGTTAGCACTGTGACAGAAACATAAATAACACAAAAATCACACCCTTATCGCTACTAGAGTTATAAAAATGTCATTCAGGCCTCTCTAATCTGTCATCGTGAGCTTGCTAACATGTCAACTAGCACTATGATCAACGAGGTTCCTGTGGCCATACCATCTTATGTCATAGTCCTAAATAATAAATGCGTATATATATATATATATATATATATATATATATATATATATATATATATATATATATATATATATATACACACACACACATATTTGTGTCTGTGTTTGTGTGTGTGTGTGTGTATATATATATATATATGTATATGTATATATGTATGTATGCACACACTGCTGTTCAAAAGTTTGCGATCGATTCGATTTTTTATGTTTTTGAAAGAAGTCTCTAAAGCCCCATTCACACAGCGCGTTGATCCCGGGAAATTGCCAGAACGCCTTCTGTGTGAACGCAAGCACGACCCGGGATCGATACCGGGTTGGGGACCTGTAACATTGCCGTGTTCAGTCCCGGAACGTGCGCTGTGTGAACAAAAGCCGTAATCAATGCCGTGTCGTAATGATGGCGCTGAAGCCGGGATCGTTCGCCAGCGAGTTAAACTGTACGTACTGCGCTAGTTTATGATCGAATCAGAGAAAAAAAAACGCACAAGCGTGGTTTCTCGAGAGAGAGATCGCAGCTCAAAAGAAAACTTAAGAAGCTGCTGAGACATTACATGTCACATCGATGTCACGTGTCTTTACAGGATTTTTACGGGTTGTGTGTGAACGCACTTCTCTGATTCCGGAAAATCACTGGCAGTGTGAATGAACCAAAATCAAACGAACCCGGGTCAAATCCAGGGTCACTTTATCCGTGTATTTTCCGGAATCTCTGTATGAAAGGGGCTGCATTAATTTGGTTTAAAATACAAAAAAAATTGTAATAATATTGTTGAATATTATGACAATTTAAAATAACTGTTTTCTATTTGAATATATAATCAAATTTTCAGCATCATTACTCCAATCTTCAGCGTCACATGATCCTTTAGAAATCATTCTAATATGATGATTTGATGCTCAAAAAACATTCATTATTATCAATGTTGAAAACAGTTGCTCTTATTTGTAACATTATAAATGTCTTTACTGCAACTTTTGATCAGTTTAATGCATTCTTGCTGAATAAAAGTATTGATTTATTTTATTTATTGTGTAGTAATATTTCACAATATTACTGTTTTTTTATTTTATTACTTTTAATTAAAAAAAATGCAGTATGGTGAGCAGGACACTTCTTTTAAAAACATAAAAAATCATACCGATCCCAAACTTTTGAACGGCAGTGTATATATATATATAAATTGCATTATAAAAGTAAGTACATATAAAAAATTAGGCCGATATAGGTTATGTAACTGACTTAAAAATGTTAAGTATAAAATAGATGACTAACTTTTAAGACTGGTCTAAGTTGAAGCAAGCAGCTCCAGTTAGGATGCGGTCTATGTAGGCTGTCGACACCAAGGCAGCTCACTGGGTTTAGGAACAGAGCAAATGCCAGTTCTAAGAAGCAGTAATTCTTCTCTGTGAATCTGAATTGTCATATAATTACTTGTATTTGTATTACAGGGATTTTGGAGACAGCCTAAGGCCCCAAAGCTCAATTTTCACTGATTGACTTCTCACAAAACCCCCTTTTGTTTAATTTCTCTCTGTGTGCTGGTCTACTTCACGCCTGGAAAACCTTAGATCACGCTGACCATTGTCACTCATTTGGGTGAGATGCTGATTGATCGCGAGCTGGACTTCATTAGACGGGATATTCTGAAGGTGCTTTGACTCTGATAATAATAATGTGCTACTTTCCAAAAGAACTTTGCAGATGATGTGGTGTCAGTGGGCTTTTCTGAGGGTCACAGACAGCAGGGAAAAGCTATTTTAAATGAATATGATAAAATGCAGAATGCATAGTTAGGGAAGAGTAATAAGTCAAATGTTTAAAAGTATGACGCCAAGAGACAACATCAAACTCTACTTTTGAAGAAATGTATCTAGCATTTGATAGAAACTCATCAAAATAGATACCAACATAGACAGGTTGCTCCCATCCTCAAAATCATGAACAAAACCCCCCTAAGTGAAAGAAAATATGACTCAAAATACATTAAATATGGTTTCACTTGCAGCTGGGATGAATAAGGTTTGTGTTGATGACAATATGCTGAGAATAATGAATTATTGGCCGTTTATAGGCTGAAACATTACATTTGAAACATTTACAAGCCACAATCGACTTTTATTCCATTCCGCCTATGTGATTTTGAATTATAATTAGGCCTATGAAGTTTATGGTAATATCAAAACATATCAGCATTTGATTTGAAGGAATTTTTTGTTTTATACGATAAAAACGTCAACATACTGGGTCCTGAAGCAGAAACCAGTGATTTACTAACACATGCTTTGTACAAACTCCACTATCACGCAAACACAACCACACAACGTCAAAACCAAGCTATAAATTTCAAAAAGATAATGGTCAACTTTATCTTCCGTACATCCAAGCACAGACTCATCTGATTGATTAAAGATACGGCATACTTCCTCACCTATTACAAGCTGAAACCTGACAGTAATTACTGATCATCTGTGCTCGTCTAATGGCTCTTAGTTCTCAGAGTGATCAACACAGCGAGTTGGAATGGAGGTGGGAGCGGGCGAGCGAGCGCGAGAGAGAGAGAGTGTGCGGCGATACACTGCAGTGTGTAATTTCAGACACTGTGATCATGGCCAATGAGACAGAGAAGCTGACCTTTTTCGGATCTATTAATCTGGCTAGCCTCGGCCGATTTTAAGCAAACAGCGGCGAGCTTGCGCTCTGTCTGTCCAATTTCCCAGTGCGTAAATTGGACAGCCGCTCGCACCATTCTCAATTCATTACTGTGCTGCTGAAAGGAAGCTATGAGGTGGCGGAGAGGTGTGTGTCCCGATGTGTGTGTGTGTGTGTGTGTGTATCGACTAGGGATGTGCAGTTTGGTCATTTTGACTGCTTAAATACTCAATAGATAAATCAGATGAGTAACCGGATGGAGTTCTGTCTATATTTCAGTTGTTAATTTGTGCACATTTCCACCAGAAAAGAGAAAACTTGGCCATTGCATTGTGCCTTTTGTCATTTTAATTCTGTTTTCATCTTGTTTTCCAGTAAAATGATCTAAACATCCCTTAAACAAGTTGAATTTACTAAATTGCACAGGCTAATATTTTAACAAACACATGCTTTTGAAAACTTTTATTTTTCTTACAACATTAGCAAATAGATTTAGTCAAGTCACCTTTATTTATATATTTGAAACAATAGACCGTTTCAAAGCAGCTTTACAGTGACAACAGGATTATCGCACAACAGACAATTTTGTAAGAAGTTTTAGAAGTAAACATATATTGTTTTAAGGATACTTAAAGTAGATATTTCTAGTAGAAAACAATACTAAAATGCAGAGAATTAAAAAGAAAAAAATGATTGAGATGCAATGCATCAGCTAGAGACCACAAAAATACTGATTATAAGTTTTATTTTTCCAGTGTGCTATTTTTTTTATACATATGCATCAGATTTCATGATGTCTTCTCATTTTTTTCAGCGTCTCAAACCATATACATTGAGTTAAGATGCTGTCAAGTAAAAAAAAAATCTGCGTTACTGCTCGATTCCATCAGATGTGAGCTATCTATCATTGCTGGCCCAAAATGTACCACTCAAAATGGCAATCACAATTTTAATAAAATATGTAAAACAAATAAATGCCACTATCAAGTCACTATAGTACCAAGAAGTGCTAGTTTAGTATCATTGATATACTGGTATAGTTGGTGTTATTTAAAATTAGATTTTGTTTTTCATTTTCATTTTAAAGTTTAACTCAAGTACTCATGCAAATCCATAGTATATCCATGCAATCTTTTCTGCCAGAATTCCGCCGCATAAAAGGCCTGTTTTAGCCGGTTCTCGTCTGGTGTTTTGCGCGGGTGGATGGATAGATGGATGATGCGGTTGCCCTAGGAGGAAGCTGTCATAATTGAAACGTGGCCTAATCAGACTCATTACCATTTTGGGCAATTTGCACCACCAAAGCTGCTTATTAGGTAACTGTGTTTAATAAAGCGCTCTTTAGAAAGCTAACAGTAATGAGCTCTTTAAAGTCAGCTCGGAGTGCGATTATGCCAGTGGAAGTGTTTAGCCTGCCGCGCACAGACTGCTACATTTAGTCTTGTGCAATGTCATAATTAAGCCATGCAACCTGCTTTCACTGGCTCACAATGGATGCGGCTGCGGCCTGTAAAACCCGGGAAAATATTTATAATTACTGATCATTACAGCCCAGGGATTTTTATCTGTGGATGTAAACACAATTATGAGAGCCTCTTGCTTTCATGTGCCTCAAACAGAGGACTTCATATGACAAGCATGCAAATAGTGTGGACACACATTAATTACATTTATAAATAAAAACAAGCTTGTGTTTTTGTTTCGACGCTCCACAGATCTCTCTCGCACGCTCGCCATTTCTCTTTCTCCTCTTTTAGTGCGAGCCTGGGATGTGCTTTAATTCAATCGCTACTAGAAATTATTATAGCAATTCATCTTACATATCAACTTAAAAGGTAATTTGAAAATCCATGTCGTCTCGTTCAAATGCTGGCGGAGACTAGAGGTCATCGTTTAGCCCCTAATTTACTCAAGAAATGTAGAGGAGGCCCTGTGACGGCCGTAGAGCGGACAGGCTTCCTGACCACACGTGTGCCGAGATGGAGGACGACACTGATGGACGTTTTTTCTCTCATCGCGGTTTTTATTTTTTCCTGTTTCCAATTTGGCTGGACGATATGAGTTTTTATGATATTTGTGAAGTTAGGCAGTGTTGAGCGTAGTAAAAATTATGTTAGCGTTACATTTTTATTAAATCAAACTCCCCATAGATAAAACAGAAGATAGAACCATAAGTTAGATAGATGGGACAATAGACAGAACGATAGACAGATAGATAGGTGGATGTGTAGACAGGCGGAACGACAGAAAGAGACAGACAGATAGATAGAATGATAGATAGATACAATAATAGACTGAACGACAGACAGAACTATATATAGATGAGCAGAACCATGGATGGATAGACAGACAGAATGATAGAAAGACACACAGATAGATCCGCCAGTCCTACTTCACACACACACACACTCACGCGCACACATCCGCACGCACGTGCACACACACACACACTAATTAGTTAATGACCAACAACATCAAATGAAGTAACACACCTGCAGAGTCACACTGCCTTCTGGGCTCTATAATTTAATCAAGCCATCTAAACACAATTAATCAATTAATTACTCTTGAATACATGTCAGAGACTGAAGTCCATCATTTAGTGATTCGGTTAATTGTGGGAGTAAGAGCAGAAACATGACAGGGAAATAACTGGGTCCATGACAAACCCATGAGATGAAGATGAAGACGAGGAATCGTAAAAAAAAAATCTAGATTTCTACAAGCACATCTGACAAGCTCTTGCAAATCTAGTCTTTGTATTCATGTCAATTCCAAGCATATTTAAAAAGCATTTCAATTCAATTCTCACTGAAAATATTTGACTTTGACATATATGATACCAAGTGGCATATCAATCAAGTAAAAAGTAATAATTTTTTTTTTCCTTAGACCTTCAATACTAGTTTTCTTGAGTAATTGAAAAAATGAAAACATGAACTTTACATTAAGTAATTAACTGTTTTTTGGTTGTCTTATCACATGACATACACTACCGTTCAAAAGTTTGGGGTCGGTAAGATTTTTTATGTTTTTAGTCTCTTCTGCTCACCAAGGCTGCATTAATTTGATTAAAAATACAAAACAAACCCGGTAATATTGTTAAATATTATTTCAATGTAAAACAGCTGTTTTCTATGTGAATATATTTTAAAATGTTATTTATTCCTGTGATCAAAGCTGAATTTTCAGCATCATTACTCCAGTCTTCAGTGTCACATGATCCTTCAGAAATCACTCTAATATGATGATTTGATGCTCAAGAAACATTTATGATTATTATCACAGTTGACAACAGTTGTGCTGCTTCATATTTTTGTGCAAACAGTGATTCATTTTTTTCAGGATTCTTTGAAAGTTCAAGAGAAAAGCATTTAATTAAAAAAATAATATTTTGCATTATTATAAATGTCTTTACTGTCACTTTATATCAATTTCATGCGTCCTTTCTGAAGAAAAGTTTTAATTTCTTTAAAAAAACAAACAAAACAAAAAACAAATTGACCCCAAACTTTTGAACGGTAGGTACATTTTTAGTTATACCATATATAAAGTAAAAAAATATTTATTACAATATCCGCACTACTGCACCTCCTAAACATTTTAAGTTTAAGTCCAAATTAAATTGAATTTATTAAACAACAAAAAACATGTATCCGTGTCTCTGATATTATATTTTGATGCATAAACATTTTTGATGTACAAATTGATAGATTCACATCACATAAACTGTACTGTACATCCCTTCCCTGCAAGCCTGGCTCGCTGAAAGCATTTCACCTCAATCAAGCTGTTTTAGAGAGGACATTGTCACACTGAGCCTTTGCTGGGACTGAATAGCTAAAGCACAAAACTCTTTTCTTTCGGCAATGCAGCTGAATTTTCATTCCCACTGACACTCAGACCTTCAGGCTTTTTCCAGCATGTCTGTTTAAATTTTCAGACTGACCTCTCTTCTGCAGATCTCCGCAGATGCGTGTATCTGTCTCGAAACTCCTATAGCTGAAAACAGCAACAGACCTTTAACTCAACGACTGGTTTATGAGCAGCTGCACTGCTGAGAAACACATTCAGAACCAACAGCATTTCAGATCCTGGAATCAGACCTATCCGTCATCAAGTGACGTGAACATTTGAAGATTGAAGACATCCAATAAATATTAAAACCTCCGACAGGTGTCATTACTATCCCATCAGTATCGCTGAACAAAACTGCAAAAATAAACAGGTTGTCCAAACGCTCTGCCATTGGCCGTCCAAACCATGTCCCGCCCCCCAAATCACGCCATTGGTTTGAATCAGTGTTGCCAATGCTCAAATAAACAACTGAAACACTAAATGAATTAACATCATTTATGCAAAAAAATAATTTTAAAACAAATTGTTTAGGTAAAACAAAAGCGGACATTATAATATATTAATATGTGCATGTGATATATAATTTCCTTATAAATAAATAAAAAGTATCAAATCATCATATTAGAGTGATTTCTGAAGGATCATGTGACACTGAAGACTGGAGTAATGATGCTGAAAATACAGCTTTGATCACAGAAATAAATTATATTTTAAATTATATTAAAAAATAAAACCATTCTTTTAAATTGTAATAATATTTAACAATATCACAGTTTTTTTCTCCATATTTTTGTATCAAATAAATGCAGGCTTGATGAGCATTAGAGACCTTAGAGTAATTTGCCTGTGTGTGTGTGTGTGTGTGTGTGTGTGTGTGTGTGTGTGTGTGTGTGTGTGTGTGTGTGTGTGTGTGTGTGTGTGGCTTGGTAAACCCTACATTACTGAGACAAATTATGTCCCCTCAAAGATGGCAATATCCGAAATCCTTGTCAAGCCTTTTTTTGGCCCCCATGAGCTTCTAAATCATACTGTGATGTTTTTTAAAAAGTGAAAATGCAGAAAGTTTTCTGTGAGGTAGGTTTAGAGTCAAAGTATACATATATGTGTTATTACAATTATTATTATTTATTCAAATATAATATATACTACATTTAATATAAATGTATACACAAATTCAATTTAAATGATGGCAAATGAGAACCTCTTAAAAATAATATTACTTTAATACACAATTTTTTTAACACTTAAAGTGGACATGACTTGGGGAATATGTGTGTGGTGTAAAATCATGAATAAAACAATTTATACATAAATAATATATTACGTCACACACATATTTACATGTACTCACACACACAAAATACATTTTAAATGATGGCAAATAAGATTGAAAAATTCTGGCTACAGAAATGGTGGTAACACTACAAAAAGGTTTCATTAGTTAGCATTAAGTTAACTACTTTAGAGAACTAATGATAAACAGCATTTACCAAACTTATTTCATGTGAATTTCAACATTTTCTAATACATTATTAAAACAAAAGTTGTATTTGCTAATATTAGTTGATGCACTAAGAACTAACAGGAACAAACAATGAACAGCTGGATTTTTATTAACGAACATTAACAAAGATTAATAAATACTGTAATACATTTCTCATTGTTAGTTTATTTTAATACATTATCTAATGCAAATAAATGAAACCTTATTGTAAAGTGTTTCTGAAAATGTTTAGGCAACACAATCTGCCAAATGAACAATTATTGAACGATGCGATAACCTAAAATGTCCAAATATCACATTTACGACACAATTCTGCCTTTCGTCAAAAAGAGTCTTTCACAAAAGAACAGTTGGTGCGGTTGACCACACTAACACACCAACAACCTGAAGTGGTCAATCCGTCAATATGTTTGCGAGTCTTGCATATGCGCGGCAGCGAAGCGAAGCTGTACTGAAGAAACTGGAGGCGGATAATGTGATCATTTCGGTCTAATGTACCATCTGCTATTGTATCAATGTCACCGTTAGCATGAAGCAGCTTTACTTTCCGTCTGTAGCCTGATGCTCTCGAAGGCTTTCAGTGTGGACTGCCAAAGCACTTACAACAGCCCTTCACACACACCAAACAACACGGCCTGACGCTTGTTTCCCATACACACCAACAAGATGACTGCTGGAAACCAAAGGCCCAAATATAAGCATACCTGCCAGAGCTGCCGAGAAATGTACACTGTGTACTTATCTTTAATGTGGTCGGGCCTGTCAGTCAAGCAGTCAATTTCTAGAGACAAGGCCACTCTTTGTAAATCAGCGTAATATTCACGATTCAATTCAGAGGGAAGACGAGGCGCAGACTGTGACAGAGCTGTAATCATTTCAATCTGGTAAACACCGATTATGCCTCTCAAAGCGTCTGGCTGTTCAACTGATACAGTAGCCTCGTCTCTTCTCTTGCACGCTCTGTGAAACCAGACGCGCGGCCTGCATTTCAGCGCAGGTGTCGCACACAATTTCAATCAAATCCTGCGAGCTCCACGTTCATGATGCGGGAAATTTCAACTACAGTATATAGGTGAGAATTAGTACATGAATCCACAAAGATAAAGTCAAATCAATCATTTTATCTCGCAAGGGCATCAGACTGCGACTAAAACTATGGTTGAATGCTTCATTTCTATGCAAATCTTCAAACACTGCAATGTATTCTCAAAAAAACGCTTCTAAAATAAAATAAAAATTATCAAATAAATAAAAAAAAAATATATTTTTAAGAAATGAAATCCGATAAAATACACAAATTTTATTTAAAAAATCTAAATATAAACGTAAAATAAATAATAAAAATAAAAAATATATATACACAATCAAAAATATCAAAATAAAGTAAAAGCTCCTAAAAGTTCCTCTGTAGCCATTGCTCTTATTCTAAACTTGCATTAATTCCCAGAGTATACAGTCTCATATATGACTAGAAAGACCAAATCACAAGAGTTGCATTTGAATTATTCTTTTTTTTAAATAAAGTAAAACTTAAGAAAAGCAAAACCATATGGAGATACAAACTTTTAAATATATGAACATTCTGTACACGTCTGTAATGTGACGCACTGAAACGGATTGATTTTATCCATGAGGAATTGATTGAAACCGGAAGCATTTACACTACAAATTCACAAACATGCATGTGATCAGCTAAATACCAAAAAAAAGAAGGAAAACCTGACACCCCCCACAGATTTATAAACAAATCTTAATACAAATCTGGGAAGATGATTGGCGCATGTTGCGTTCTCAAATGCAAATAATAAGCGACACAAAGTGACACGCATGATTTACAGAGAATTACTGAATGAAAACAGTGCTGTGCTTTACTCTGAAACATGCAGCGCGTCAGATGAAACGAATGTAATCACATCAAAACCACTGCGATTTGATGATCACACTAAGCCGTATTACATTCTCACAACCATGCATTGTCAAAATTCATTAAAAACAAAAAGTTACCAGGCAACAGGCGAGTAACACCGTTTCAATGCCGATTTTTACTCGCATTGGGTGCTTTGAGCCCGGGCTGAATCCTGCAGAGGCCGTCGCAACCCTTGCATCATGAAATACATTTATTTGAAAACGTAACATTTTCCAGTTTATTTTGTAATTGATACTATTCAGATCGGAAAATATGGAAATTCGTATAAACGGGGAAAAAAAAAAAAAAAAAAAAAAAAAAATCCCACCCCTGATAAACCTAAAAAGCGTGGAGGTCTGGCCAGCCGGCTGCAGCTGGAGTACATGATATGCCTATTTTCAGCTCGGTTGCCTGTTCTTACGGTGACATTAAGGGCAACAGAATCGTCTCATTTGCTTGGGTCTCATCCATCAGTCTAACTACAGTGAGCTAATTATTTAGCCCATAACCCAGACATGATGCACATTACATCGGCTGAAAGATAAATCATTACATTCTATGCTTTCTGATATTAAGTGGTTTGTAAGTACAGTGGATGCATCATATTTCAAGAGCAGACAATATACACAGACGTGACGGCAGCTAGAGTAATGACCACCCATTATCTTATATTGCTTGCAATAATAATTTTCAAGAGACTCGTTTCATGAAGGGTGGTCCATCAGATGTTTAGGACAAAGACTTTCCTACGTAATCCAAAAATCGCTTTTTAAAGGTCGTTAAATGAAGACACGGATAAAACCCTTGGGGGGGGGTTATTTTTACATCTAAAACGCCAGTGATCACAGAACATCATATGCGTTTTATAAATATATCATCTTTTATACACCACCACCATGTTATTAAAACACTAGCAGGAATAGACAAGAGAAATAAAAATAAAAAGAGAAAAGGGCGATTCAAAATATGCCACATATTCACAATTCTTCTTCTGGCAATAGTGGAAAACATGCATTGATTATTTAAAAAAAAAAAAAAGAAAAAAAAAGATATTTACAAAAAAAAGATATGTATGCATCTTTTTTTACATTAATCAAATGATCAATAACATAATAAAAAAGGCTGAAAATGAATTGCTTTTATTAATAGCTTTAATAAAATACATGTGCAGTTCTGACTGTTCCAAGACCATAATATCCAAAAGCATTGATTTGGCCTTGGCTATATTAACTAAACTACAATATATATACGATACATATATATTAACTAAACATAACAGACACTTGCAGAGACCGCAAACTAATGTCTGGCCTTGATAGCCGTCATCTTAAACACTCTAGACAATCAGATCAGTTGAAAATAATACAAAATAAAATAAATAAAAGATGGTAAAACAGAAAATGCAAATCTAAACTTGTAAAAAAAAAAAAAAAAAAAAAACACCTTGTAAAAACATAAATCCACAAAAAAAAGATTTGATGAATGGTACGGGTCAGATTAACAGTCTTGAGAAGAGCGTCATGCCCTTGCCCCCCACAAAGTGTTTTTTTTGTAACTTAAGAAAAAATATTGAATGGCTTTAGAAAAAGAAAGAAAAATTCAGTACTAACTTCACAACATAACTCCCCCAAACTTTGTTAATTTCATTTAGTTAAAAAACCATTGAGAATGGAAGAATGCAGCCCAAGGACGGTGAATGCATGGGGCAACGGCGCTAAAAAGAAGGGAGAAATGACAAACGGTCATACTTTGACATTTTGGAGTGGTGGAATAATTTTGATAGAATCAAATTAAATTGAAAATATTTCAATAAAAATTACATAAAAACCTTGTATGACAACATAGGCTAACTGATTATTCAGGAATTCTTTAATTTGGTTGAGAAATTCAAATCCAGATAGATGATGTATCCTTCATACATCTCTAAACCATTAAAACAATCCACTTTAGCTTTGCCTGATTAACAGGTCAATTAAATGTCAAAAATAAAATCAATAAGTAACTCATTTACTGGTCATGATTGTTTTAAAGGAACAGTTCAACGAATACAATTGTGTTTTATTATTTACACATTATTTGTGTCATTATTATTGACCCCAATGTCATTCCAAACCTGCATTCTTGGAACACAGAAGAAGAAATTAAGGCAGTGATGGTTAATAGTGTCCACATCTGAAAAGCTCCAAAAAATAAAAAAGGCATCATAAAAACAGCCCATACAACATGTCTGCCATTTTCTTTTTCTTTTTGCAACAATCCCATAGAAGAACCTTTTGTCCCCAAATAACTTTTGAGTGAACAGTTCTAACATTTTTTTTTTTTTGTAGGAATGCACCGATAATAAAATTTTGGTCGATAAAGATAACACTTTATATTTGAAAGCCGATAACCGATATATTGGCTAATAAATCTAAATCCGATTTTTTTTTATTTATTTAATTTTATAATTACAAAAACAAGTCTCACCATTTAAAGCCATGTCCCAAGCACACAATTATAATGTTATCATAATTGTATAGTATGCAGCCGTTATGACACTTGCGGTGCAGTAGTGGACATGTCCCACTTAACTGTATTTTCCTTTTTGAAGTGATTTAAATCAAATTTCAAGCAATATGAAACCATTATGGCGGCCAGTGAGCATCTGAAGTGTCTCAGCTGAAGGAAAAAAAGAAAGAAGAAAATGACATGTACTGCGTTAGATTCAACTAAGAAGGGTCATAGCACTTGCATATTGTTGTCCTACTGTTAGTTTAACTGCTTCTATTGTTCTCATTTTTAAGTCGCTTTGGATAAAAGCATCTGCTAAATTAATAAATGGAAATAACCCATTATTTATCTGCTTTAATATATCGGCCAAACTTTCTTATCGGGCCGACAACATTAAAAATTAACATACCGATATGGTGGCCGATATAACGCGCATCCCTAATTTTATGTGTGTGTTAGTGTGAAAAACATTTTAATAATTTAAAGAATATTTTTGCTATATAAAGAACCATCTGTGGAATGGAAAGATTCAATGGATTTTAAAGGTTCTTCATGGAACCTTTGACGCAAATAAATAATCGTTATTTTTAATATATGGTCAAATAAAACCGACATTTCAGCCTTGGTGCACTATTTCTTTAAATAATGTTTCATTCACTTTTTGATGAACTAAACTAAAGGGAGCTCCGATCAGGATCTTTGGGCCGATCACAGATCACTAGAAGCAGATACTGATTCACTTGCGACTTATTTCCCAACTGTTTATGTTCACTTAAGACTATAGGCATAATACAGTATACATTTTTCTTATGTTGCAATAATAGCTAAAGCTTTTATCACGGTATATGGTATTATCACAATACTGAAATAAGTTGCAACAAAAACTGTTGTCATACTATAAAAGGTTGAATAACTTTTTTCCTTATAAAAAAAAAGAACTCTGAACATATAAAAACAATAAAGCAATACATTCTTAAAATGCATTCCTAAATAAGTCGTAATAAACAATTATTCATGGTATTTTGAAGTGCCCACGATAACAATATTGTGCAGGTTCATTATCGTAAAATAGCGATTACCGTATACCGGCACTTAAGACATAACCAACAGTATTTAAGCGAATACTCAAGGCATTTTGACAGATTTCTGTGTGTCTTTGAGCGTTTAGGCGTGAACCTGAAGTTCAAAGTTCACTCCATCTCGGAGCGCACACAGAAAGCCGCTTGGGGAACAGTATCTCTTTCGCGGCCTAATTCAGTTTAATAACTCTTTCTTAATCGAGCACGTCCTGCAGTTTAGACTATTTTATGACAATCCCTGATCTAGCTGATTTGGACGTGAAGTTTGGGCTTTTATGGAGGAACGAAAGCGTACTGAAGTTGCAAATTTATTGTCCTTTTCAGGCACCTAGTGAAACTGCTAAAAGCAATTTTAGCTGCGCATAGAAAAATTGTCTCTCGAGTTTTGCGTCATCTGATTGGCTGTTCTGATCTGCCATCATAGAGACCACCGATCAAACTATATAAAGCTATTATCGGCCGGTAACGATCTGCGCACGATCAATCAGAGCACTCTTACTGTAAAAGGTATTAAAAAAGCTTTGTAAGAGCAACCGCTGTAGAAAGTGTCATTTAAACTGATAGATTTCAGTGTATCTGGCAGAGCTTCAGGCCAAACCCTGACAAGATTCTGGACATTGCAAAAAATAACAATAAGATATAAAAAAGCAGAGAGATTTTTAACTACACTAGTGAAATTCCAGCTAGTTTGTATAGGTCCAGAGAGTAGGTGTGTGCATTATTTCTGAGCGCTACGTTAGAGTTTTACAGCCATGAATAACCTCTGTAGAAAACACCTCTGCTGAGCCACTGACGCATTACAGAAATCAGCCACATTATCCAGATTACCATCGCATTACGCCACTCATCCTTCAACACCACACTACAGAAGAGCTGGACTCAGTCCAAAACTTACTTCCATCAGACTGTTTAACAAATGTAACTCATTAATACTTGTTTAAAGTTATGCATTTTAGCAGAAAAGTAGAAATGGTCGTAAAATATAAAATTCTGCACACTAAAGTTTGCATCATCACAAAAATATTTTAATGAGAAGCCTAGTCTATAAGTAAAAAAAAAGGAGTTAAATTTAAAGGTGACACGCAAACAATAGAATATGAACAACAAAAAATTGACACTTCAATCATACTTTTAAACTGTTGTAGATAATGAAAGGCTAATAAATGCATGTGTGCATTTCAAGTTCAGCGTTTCTTCTACTTTGTAATATAATGCAATAATGGTTTTATTTAACATTGATACTGCTAAGATATCTGAAACACATCAAGCATTGCTTCTGTAAATACACTTTTTTTGCTTGTAATTTCTTTATAATAACTGGCAGAATTACATGGACAAACACAAAGTAATGTTCAAATGCGAACAGAGAACTGCATGAAAGCTACATGACAGATTCAATTAGTTAACTTTTAAATAGTTTAGCTGGAGCATTGAGAATCTCCAACTTTTACTAGTTTATATTAAAACTAACACAATTAAAAGAAATGAAACAAGACAGTTTGTACTGGATCATGCCTAGAATTCCCCACTCATGTTTTCTGTAGTTCATTTTCCACTGGGAACTTCTCAGAAAGACTTATTTTCAAAGTTTCTTTAGCTGAACGATCAACACCAACGTGGACAACTATATACACTCATTACAAATCTGCCATTCCCCCTTACTAAGATCCATGAGTATTGAGCGATCGGCCGGTCAGGGACAGTATTCAGATGATGTTCTGCATGCTCGGACTGGACCGGTTTCACAGGCGCATTCTCGCTCTCTTCTCTGCGACGGTGAAAGTGAAACACACCTGTCACCTCTCACTCGCTACGGTTACATAGTGCTTGTTTTGCCGATAATTCCCGCAGGTTTCACGTCACACCAAAAGCACGCACCACTGATCTATGTAAGTGGCGAGCACATAAAGCCGCCTCTCAAACAACTTGTGTAACAGTATATTGGATCTGTACTTTAACTCTTAAAGTGACAGGAGTCTAATATTCCTGCTGAGGTCTGTCATGTTAATCAAAGAAAAAAAAGAAAGAAAAAAACACTCTTGACCGAATAACTTTTGTAACTTCAACTGTAAGCATTAATCTGTATTTAATTTCTACAATGAAGTGTGTTATTTTACATGTAATATTTCTTACCTCAATACTAACCTAATGTTAGACCCACCTGAAAAACTTAAAGCGGTTTTATTTCATATCCCGATTTATTAAATTGCATTTATTTGTGCTGCTGTTTGTGATTTGTTTATTTGTTCTTGTTTTATTACTGACTTTTTACTTCTTTCATTTTATGAAAAAAAATGTATATGCTGTCAATTATAGCTCTTAGAAAGAAAATTGGAAAGAAAAATCGGAAATCGTACCCAAAACACCTTGTACATCTCTATTATTGACTATTTAAATGTTACAACCTTAGTGTTCACTAGTGAGTACACTGTAAATAAGTGTTTGAGTAATTGTAAATAATTTTACTAACAAAGATTAGTGGAGTACGTTTTACTACTTAAAAATGTCAAGTTTAATTCACTGTAACGTTGTTTCTTTGTAATTTACAAGCAATGTGCAAGAGAAAATAGTTTCAAAGAAAAATCCTACACCATTCTTGTTGTTCAGTGCATTAGCACTGTGTTTGTAAGTGTTGCTAGCCGAACCTGTCATGGTTAGCCAGGCGTTTCGGTAGCCACCTCAAATTTGTCCTCAGATCAGAGCAGTCAGATTGTGTTCGGCTGGTGAACCTGGAAGTAAGCTGGCCCTGACTCAAACTCTCCGAGCAGTCCATGCGCTGAATAATGCATCCCGCGTGTCACAAGAGGCCCTCTGCAGCAATTTCTAAGCCAGATTTAAATGTTCACACTCAATTGAGTCCAGCTATGATACATAGACTCGCTTCGACACACACACTCATCATCATCTACGTCCCACCTGAACACGGTTTTATGATACTCTCACTAGGGATGAATATAGATCAGAAACAAACACAGATGTAAGACAAGTTAAACAAAAACCAAAGACTTGAAACCCCCGAGGGCTGTTTTTCACAGGATGTTTGCATTTGGGCTATGATTACTGATGTCTGCAGCCAAACAAAAAAAGGCCATGTGCTGGACTAAAATTACATTTACAATTAGGGTCTTTTGCCAAAGATTACAAAGCTTACAAGACTTGAGACAATAAAACTAAACGCACACACCACGCACAATTTACACCTCTTTGACTAGTGAACACCAAACGCTGGCACCTTAACAATGCTTTAGAAGAAACAATGCTTTCTTCTCCCTGACAGAAGAAAAATGATTCGTGTGCAGAATGATAAAATGGTTTTCCTACTTTTAACTGCACGTATCATTGCATTTCTCTACAGCCAACACTAATGCTGCACGATTAATCGAAATAAAAATGAAACCGCAATATGGCTTAGTGCAATTTTCAAGCTCCAAGATTATGTCGCTTTGACATAATTTGCCGCCGCGACATGTTCAAACCATCTTTCTGTACTTGTAATGAGAAGCGCTTATCAATAAAAGAGAAGCTTTAAAGTTTTTGGTTTCAGTCAAAATAAAAGTTGATGGTTTAACGTGTGAAAATGAAATAAAACAGCCATAAATATTAGTATTGTAACTTTACAAAAAAGACCATTTAAGAATAATAATTTTATATTTATTATTAAATATGACAAAAGTTAGTTACAATTATATTGATTTTTTAATACAGAAAAAATGTATTATTATATAGCCATATCGGTATATAACCACAAAATTGTGACCAAATTGTGCAGCCCTACAAACAAGCACAGCAACACTTTATTCCATTTTAAAATTGCAAATCACAATTGTTATCAGAAAAATCAAACATAGCAAACACAATGTCTTTCCTCCAGTGCTAATCAAAATTCATTCTAGGCATTTTCTTCTCTTCTCTGGCTTGCTTTCTAATCCAGGTGTCTAATAAACCAGGCATTGTATATAACGAATATTGTTGGCTCTTTGACGAATTGCCTTTGCTCCTCTTTTGAGAGTCACTTTGGATAAAATCACCTGCTTAATGCATAAATGTAAAATGTATAATATTTCAGGCAGCGTTTAAGCCTTGCAGTCATACAGAAGCGCAATTTATCTTGAATAAAAACCAACACACATGTACCATTAATCAAAAACCTGAGCTGAACAATTAGCTCACACTGGGTAAAACATTCAAATGGTTCACTAAACATGAACAGCAAACAGATCCAAGAGAGAAAAAACCCTCAGGCGAGGTGTTAAGTGAGCAAGTGAAACAATCCACAACACATCTCTGGCGAAATTCATCACGACATGCTTAAAACGTACTCGCGCGTCATCATTCAAATGCAAATTTAAATGCTCCAACCTTTCCACATAATCACAGATGATTTTATAGCTGATGAGTTGCGCGCTGTTGACGGCGCATATGCGAGGACTAATAGCACATGATGCGTTCTGCCTGACTAGCGCTTCGCTGTGAAAAGAGACAACTGTTTCACATTTGGCATTTTCTTATGCAAAGCAATAATTCACGGGGTCCTGCGCATACGTGGGGCGTCACTATTCTGTCCAAGCGATGCTCATTAAGACACGCCACCGGAGGTCAAAAGAGCTGAGCCCATCACTTTACTCTAAAGAACACCAACCAGCACACGAGCAGCGGGCCAGAGATGTTTCACCGCAATGGAGAGACTTCAGCCAAATACTGTCATCTGCAAAACAGTGCATCGCATCAATGCGGCCTATGTGAAAACTTCCAGAACTCAGAGAGAAATTATCTATAAACTATGGCTGGGTGGTGTGACAATGTATACTGTAGCGAGGTCAAAATACAGGTCAAGATTTTAAGATTTTGCTATGCCGTTTATAACACGGTAGATATATTAGCATGGCTATTGCGGCAGGACTGCTTCACGTTATTTAAGCGTGAAAGTGATGGGAAACAATGGAAAACAACAGAGCTGCGAAAGCTTGTCATTTTCATCTTAAGACGAAATTTTGGCCGCTGAAAATTATTGGCTGAAAATGGCATTTTAGTTTTTTTTTGTCTGAGAGAGAATAACAGCCGTGCTCCTCAGTGTTTAGCACTAAGGTTTCACTCTCGCTCAAGCCGTTCTCACTGCGCGGTGTGAGAAATGTCTCAAAGGAATAGTTCACCTAAACTTTTTTAATTATCCTATCATTTACTTACCCTCAAGCCATCCACCCTGTATGACTAATTATATTATTATTATATTATATTAAATAATATTCTGGTTCTTCCCAGATTTGTAATGGCGTTGAATAGAAATAGAGTTTCTGAAGCTCTAAAAAGCGCGTCCATCCATCATAAAAGTAATCCATACGACTCCAGTGGGTTAATAAATGCCTTCTGAAGTGAAGTGACAGGTTTTTGTAAGAAAAATGGCCATATTTATAACTTTATAAACTATAATCACTGGCTTCTGTTCACGAGAGTCGAGTTCTCTGACGCATGACATAGCTCCTCTTCTCTTATATTGAATTGTATTGAAAAAACATCTTGTTTTAGACTTCTAACTCATGCATTTTCTAATTCGTCAGTTCTCACCAAAGCTCACGCTACGCCAACATCATTCGTCAGGTCAGAGGTCACCCTTCCTCCAGAACTCGACTCTCTCGTGAACAAGCGTACAACCGTTGCCGGAAACCAGGGACTATAGTTTATTAAGTTTTGAATATGGATATTGCTTCGCTTCATAAGCCATATATTAACCCACTGGAGTCATATGGTTTACTTTCACGATGGATGGACGCGCTTTTTGGAGTTTCAAAAACTCAGACACAATTCAAAAAGTCATATACAAAGGATGACTTGAAGGGGAGTAAATTATGGGATAATTTTTGGGTGAACTATTCCTTTAGCTTCTTCATTAAGTTTTGTTTGCAATCTATGGAGAAAACGCAATAGCAACGTAAGAAAATCTACAGGCCCGTGTTTCTTCCTGAAAGCGGTACGAGAAAACACTGGCGTGTTCACGTAGTTCTGCAGCATAGTGATGCAGTTGTGAAGATCGAAATCAGATAGACTGACTTAGAGGTTCGGATCAGTTGTCCCACTCCAGAGATTACTTACACACTTCAAAGACGAAGTTGCCAAGACTGCGACCTTGCTACATGAAGCCTCATTGACCAAAATCCACTTCCTCCTCAACACACACTTCCTCAGAGCTCGTCGTAATCTCCATAAGGATGTTCACACACAACTTCTAGCGGAAAAAGCTGGAAGTAGGGCAGGAAGGAAGAGCAGATCTCGTCGAGTGTGTTCTAGCTGTTGTGGCATTTGCTGTTTAGCGCTTCTCTTCAGCTAATTTAATAGCAGCAGTGGGCCATTATTTGAATTAGGAGCCAACAGGCCCGGCCCGCCGCAAATGAACAGATTACCTTGTTCAGTGGTCCGACACAGGATTGTGATTACCTCACACTCTCCCCTCATTACACACACAGGAATAAAAAGCCACTGTGAATGGAAAAAAAAAACTGATCGGAATAATCTGATTGCTGTTAACACGCCGTTGATGGCATTAATAAACAGCTGTGCTGATGATGTTCTGGTTACAGTAGCGATACGCTGTGTGTAAACATTTTAGTCGGTGTGTAAAAGACCATCAGAGCAGATCTGAAGTTAATATCTGGAGTAATAAAAACTACAGTTTCCCCAAAAATACCACAGTTACTTCAGTTCCTGATACAAGACTGAGTACTATAAAAATGCTTTCAAGATCTGTCTATTTACATTTTTTGATGATTGTGGTGGCTAATACTAAATTCACTATGTGGCGAACAGGACGGCCGAGGGACGTGAGAGAACGGCGCGAGGCCGGTGGTGCGATTGCTAATGAGCAACACATGTGAGGCACACCGGTCTCGCATCTCTCACGGAGGAGCGGAAGCATAAAGGAGGAGCGACGACGTTGATGATCGAGAGAGGAACAGGCCTGTATTTTAGTTATTTTGTTTTTGTATTTTACTTTAGCCAGCAGTCGTCCGCGAGGGGCTGCTGGCAGTTATATTTATTTTCGGTAGCCAGCAGTCGTCCGCGAGGGGCTGCTGGCGGTATTTTCGTTTGTTTGTTTTATTTGAAATAAACTATATATTGATGGTTCGCCGGTTCCCGCCTCCTTCTTCCCTGAACATTGCTACACACAAGTTTTACTATAATGATAACTTTAGAAATGTTTAGGTAAATTATTAACGTATGCAAGGGTAAATTAATTAGACCAAATGCACATCTTCAAGGGGAGAATATAATAGAATATATCAATATATTGTGTTATTATTATTATTAATAAAAACAATACAATTTAAATAAAATTAAAATAATAAACAATATTTTCAACATTTTAACAACACATTTTTAGTATTATAAATTAACAACAAAATAATTATTCTAAAATATAATTATAATATATAAAAAGTAAGCAGACCAAACTTAGGGAGAAGATGATGGTTCTTAAACATCACCCATTAAAGCGGATTGAGAGAGAGAGAGAGAGAGAGAGAGAGAGAGAGAGAGAGAGAGAGAGAGAGAGAGAGAGAGAGAGAGAGAGAGAGAGAGAGAGAGAGAGAGAGAGAGGAGAGAGGAGAGAGAGAGAGAGAGAGAGAGAGAGAGAGAGAGAGAGAGAGAGAGAGAGAGAGAGAGAGAGGAGAGAGGAGAGAGGAGAGAGAGACACCACCCATTAAAGCGGATTGAGAGAGAGAGAGACACATCATCCATTAAACTGATTGAGAGAGAGAGAGCGAGAGAGAGAGCGAGAGAGAGCGAGAGAGAGCGAGAGAGAGAGAGAGAGAGAGAGAGAGAGAGAGAGAGAGAGAGAGAGA
The DNA here is from genome assembly GCA_030578275.1 of Meda fulgida. NCBI lineage: Eukaryota > Metazoa > Chordata > Actinopteri > Cypriniformes > Leuciscidae > Meda > Meda fulgida. Next base: position 3,751,451 of record CM060624.1, read on the forward strand.
GAAATACCATCACCAATGCAGTAGTAGTGTGTCTTTCAGAGTTGAGTTCCAGGTGCCACGATCATCTCACATAAAGGAGTGAAACTCAATCTGTGGTCAGCGGCCTCTCTCTCTCTCTCTCTCTCATCCTCATCAGATCCTCAACACCTTCTTCTGTAATGCTACACTTCTCTCTATCACTCTCCTGTGTCCTGGGACGGTGAAGTATATCTTAAGACGACAGGTAAACAGGACCGTCTCCACCAGACCAGATGACCGGCTCATTCAACAATCTGCATCATGTCCAGACATTGATCAGCAGCACAAATGTTATCATTATCAACAAAAACTAGTATGAAGACAAAAACCAGTAGATGATATTTGTTAAACATTAACTTTAACTACGAAGACTGAAATAGTATTTTCTTGTAAAACATACTCCAATAAACGTTGTTTTATCATCTAAATACTAATGAAAACGATAGCAGATAATTACATTTTTCACATATTTGACAGTCTGATTTAATTAAAATTTGATGGTGCTGTGATAAAAACCTAATAACTAGGCTATTGTTACATGAAAACAACTACGAAACTAAATCTAGCTCAAATCAAAGATGCAAATGAAACAAAAAAAAAACTAGTGAGATTTTCAAAACTATATTAACCCTAATCGGCTCCATAAAGAATCTCGCCCTGTCTGTGACGTGCCTCGTCATTTCAGTCTGTCATTCATAAATATGTATTTCTATAAAGCCTCTCCACAGCCCTTCTGTTTGATTGCTTAACATTTGGTTTCTTGCTCTTAGAGACTAATAAAAACTGAAGTATGTGGTGGCTAAAGCGTCTCAGGCTTATGAAATATGTACAGCCAAGTGGCTATTGGATATCTGAATGGAATTCAAATAGCCTCAGCGCCACAGCGGAGCTCCAAAACATCACGCGGCCCTTTAGCTGGCTGCGATCGATAGCCCTTAAAACAGCCTGCGAGAAGGACGAGACACAGACTATCAGTTTGGATGAAATTCATTTTTAAAACCCTTTCTGCGTTTCAAACTACACACCGCACAATTTTTAAATGAAACTTGCACTGTATGGCATCAATATGCATCCATATTTTGCTTTATAATTTGACCAGTATTTTATTTTTGTTTTTTTTTTATCTAGAGAGCATGAATGACTGATATAATACTAATGTTAGCTAGTACATCATATAGTTGAAGTTTGTACAGGTCTGCTTTTTACTATTACTTTATATATTTTAGGATAATAACAAGAATGAAATCAAGATTAATTTACTAATAAAAAAAATAAAAAAAGCTGCAGGTACATACAATGTATATTAGTATACAAAACCAGTGTCAAGCTATTTTTTAATAGTTGTTCTTATATCATAAGAAACAAATTCAGTCAAGCATGTCCAAACTTTTTATAGTATTGTGAATATATATAATTTAATAACAACACATGAGATGTACAAAAAAATGACAGAAATTAAAGGGTCATGATGGGTTGGGTATCGTTTGGGTTTTATAAGATACAAGTGCTAAATCGATACTTAAAAAACGGTGCCGATGTCTAAACGGTGCCTGAACCGATACTTTTAAAAAAGAGCCACAAAACGACGGTGGATGACATTAAAGAACAGATTTTTATTGAAAAAAAACAAAACAACAACTTTAACCTTTTAATATAATGTTATAAGGTTAAAGTACACTTAAATGTATAAATCTAAGTACACAACAAATTTACATAAATTCACAATAAAACCTAAGCCACCGACCTAACTCAACTACAATCATTTAACACTTAATAACAGTTAGAGTACTAATCACAGGCATTAGTGGAGGAATGCAAGCAACCGCGCTATTTTCTTTTTTTTCATAAGGGTATGCCCTTCTCGTTTTACCTGCGTCTGTCCTTCAGGTCATATATTCGTGAAAAAAAAGTTTGCCATGTCCAAGGAAAGCGAAATCTTTGTCGTGTCATCATTTTAGGGTATTTCCCACGAATGGTGTCAGCGCTGCTCAATGCATTAAATCAATGCCACTGATCTCTATGAAGTGAAGCATCAGTTTCACCGTTGCCCATGCGGCACATTGTTGCTCAGCCGAGCCTTGTAAAGTGGTGCTCAAAGTTAAAATAATTTCAACACCTTGTTTCATTACATCACGTGTAATTTTGTGAACGTGTTAGTTGAATGAACAGTTTAACGACTCACTCAAAGACAGTCCCTTGCCGTCACCTCACAGCTCAGGCATTTAACTGGCACCGAAATGAGGCACAGAAATTCGCGTTCTGATTCAGTCCGGCACATTTCAGTCATATACGTACTGTTTCGGTATCCAACCATACTGCGCACACTCAAAAAAATAAGCTGTTAAACGAACTTAATTAAATTAAGACATTCTAACATGAACAATTATTCATGTAGTTTTTACACAAATTAATTAAGCAAACTTCAGTTTTAAATATATTAGGTTGATTGAACAATTAAATTAAGTTGTGACAAAACGTAAAAAATAAATCATGTTACTTTAGCTTATTTTAATTAATTCAATTGAACAAGGAGGCAAAAATTTATTTAAATTTTAATCTTCAGCACACAGCATAGCAAAGCCACGCAAGTATATTAACCATGATAGAGACGGTAGTCCAAAATCTATACTGTTTGACAAAGTTAATCGTGTCTTGACAAATCGTGTCTTTTGACAAAGTAAACTGGCATATCGCCCAACCCTACTATACCGGTGAAACTTGAAAAATTTGAATATCTTGCAAAAGTTATAATATTGATGATTATGGCTTACAGCTTATGAAAACCCCAAATTCAAAATCTCAGAAAATTAGAATATTACATGAAATAAAAAAAATAAAAAGATTTTAAATACAGAAATGTTGGCCCTCTGAAAAAGTATAATGATGCAGTATATAGTTATATATACTACATATATTAGTTTCCCCTTTTAATTTGAATTACTGAAAAACACAAACTTTTGCACGATATTCATATTTTTCGAGTTTCACCTGTATAATGTATAATATACAAAAATGAGAGTTATTTTTGGCAGAGGTATTACTGCCAAATGGCTGAAAAAAAAAAAAAAAACGTTTTACTGTAGTTCTGCTTACAGTAGAAAAACAATCAGAGCATGTTTGGTACAAACGTCCAGAGAGTGACCCAGGGGTCTCCGGCATTGAGGCGAACGTGATGTTGAAGTAGCAGACATCTTTAAAAAAAAGAATTCATCTAGGTCAGACTGAGTGAAGCGAGACTTGAGACAGAGAGCGGGTTAAAAGAAAAGAAAGACAGAGGGAAGCACAAAATCAAAGGCGTCTCGATCATTGCAGACCGAATAAACAGCAATTAAGAATCTCAATAATGCTTTAATTAAGAAAAGAGCTGTGAAAAAAGAGAAACAAAGCCTGGACAGTTATGGTCTCCTGCTGTAAATTGCCCCGTTGTGTCCAGGGCCCGCAGCACTCGCAGTCACTATTGACTGCAGCCACTAAGAAAGGTCAGCCGCAGAATACAGACCGCACAAAAGGTTGAATGAGGCAACCGAAGCAATCTTTGGTCAGTATGAAATAGAAATCGCAGGGCTGTACTCTGTTACAAAGTTACTGAAGTGAGGTAGCCTTGCCGTACAGCAAACTTTTACAAATGAAAAGAGGCTGCTGGGGAAATTGGCTCGCCCACTGGCACTCCGACGTGCCTCAGTCATCCAGACATAAAACAGAGCGCCATCGCCGCTGATTACAGTTTACACATTAGCCATATGGCCCAGATTCATCTGAGCATTTATACTGCTCTTAAAACATTCATTTTTCCATAATTGGAAATTATTTTAAAGATTCATGTTCATATACCACGGCCAGTGCTGGGTAGTAACCGATTACATGTAATATTTTATTTGTTATGGTTTTACAGGTATAAAATGCAACTCTAAATTGTACACAATAAAGCCTTAATATGGTTAAAAGTCCTTGTATTATATATATATATATATATATATATATATATATATATATATATATATATATATATATATATGTATGTATGTATGAAGACTTCAGATGCAAAAGCCTCTAAGTCCGTCTAAAGTTTTTGTTTAATATTAACATTTTTATCAGGCTCCTATGTATAGGTTTCCCAGTACCGGCATTTCTGAATGGGGGGAGCCTGGGATGTAGTGAGTTTGAAGTGAAAGTATTTGATGAGCGTGTAATATGTGCGGAGAGCATTCACTCAATATTATCATCTCATTTTTGACAGAGGTGGCTTTTAGAGGCTTTTGCATCAGAGGTCTTCATTATATATATATATAAATATATAGTAGATGTATAATATTCATCTATATAGTAGATTATATAGTATTGAAAATGTGTTGCTATTATTCTAATGTACAACACTACCTAGTCTGTTTTACACATTTAAGAAATAATATTCAGTGACCAAACATGTGATGTAAATGAAAACTCAACTTCTTCGTCTAGATTCCTGTTCTGTTCACTCTCTGGACATTCATCAACTTAACTTTATGAGGTGAATCTTGGGAGCATGTGTGATGATCATGTTCATCAAAATGGATTTCAAACATTTAAGCAAAAGCCAATAGATCAATCGCTTTTCAACAGCATAAGAAACAATTCAGTCCAGAGCATCCAAAGTTGCGAGTAGGAGCACGTGTATTTATAGGAACATCAGAGTAACACATTTTGACAAGGAAGTCTACTACGCTTGTGAGCAGTTTGGATTTTTCTGCCCACATATCATGTTGATTCCGAGTGTTGATTCCGAGTGTTGATTCATCCTGCGAGGTCTAGGACTAGACAGCAGTTCTGACAGAACAAAGTGAGAGGAGATGCACTCGGTACACTTTTTGGCAGGTTAAACAAAACCAAATCTCCTCGTCTCCATCAGTGTAGAGTTTCCCACCGCGCAGTGTGTTCCCAGCCGCCTCGGCGCTCTGCCGGGGCCCTGACACAGATAGATCTGTCTCACTCTGCGAGAGCGATACCTCACGGCCGGGGTTCTCCTGTCATCCACATATTGATTTGACAGGAGGGACAAAAGGTATAACTCAGAGCTAATGCAATTGTGAAGAAAAATGCTCAGCTGAGCAAAAGAAAAAAGAAAAAAAAAAGGAAAGAGGATGAAGAGATGGGATGGCAGGGTTGCCGACTGACAAACACTCAAATAAACATTTATATTTGTACAATGTCATTCCACTGTAAAGGTAAAACAAAAGAGGCATATATGTATATGCATGAAAAAGTGCATTTATACAATCTTTTTATCTCAAATGGAAACTATGCAACGTACTCAAGAAAATAAAGCACTAAGCTGATCATCAGGTCTGATGATCTATTCACCCAGACAGCGAATGATTGGACTGATCACTTCCATTGGTAGTCACCACAAAAATGAACCCAGTTCTGACTAAAATACTTCTGTATACCAGTTAGATGTGCATTAAACATGTGGAAACAGAATTATGTGCAAGATTTCCACGGGCCAGGACAAGAATCGATGCCTGTAACCTTCAATGTTGCGGATGTGAAGACTATCAACATTGTGATTAATCAAACGGCCAAACGCAACACGTCGAGAGGCTGCTTTTAACCTTACGTATCAGAGTGTTAATAAATATTAATAGCTTTCATTTGCACACCACTTTTAAGTCTATTTAAGAGCTATAAAGGCAGCGTCAGTGCACATTTGGCGCTGCACTCAGATCATGGCTGCCAGCTGTAAAAGCCGTTTGACAGGAATACTGAGGATCTAAGTAGCAGAGTATTGAATTGACATTTCCAGCATGCCTCTGATCAACCACAGTTTTCCTTTACAGTCTGTGAAGGATTGCAAATAAAGAGCCTCGTTACAGTTGTTCTTTCCATCCAAATAACACATAACCGTGCTCACGCAGATTAACAGGCGAATGACTGGTCATTTTAAATGGCAGTAAATCAAAAGAAAAAAAATCAGACAGGAGGAGATGACTGACTAAAGTATGTTGGATAATAAGCACTCTTGTGTTCCTCCACTTTAAATCACTAGATAAACTAACAGTATTCCCCAAATGTTGTTCCAACTAGCCTAACAGGTTTCTGAACAAAATTACTGAACTATGTTGCTATGTAAAACTAATCTAGTGTGACGAATCGAGTGAATAGAAAAAAAAAAAGAAAAACTGTGGGATGGGACTTGATTTTTTTCCATGGGGAATTGATTGAAAGGTTGGGGTTTGCTATTGGTCCATCTCATGTGATTGACAGATTGGTTGTCCTGCCCTTGTGTCAGTAAACACATAGTATGGGTATATTATGTTGTTCTTGCGCTGATAATGTCAAAATGGCCAACTACTGAGTACTGTCCTGATTGGACTATCACTAGAAATAATGAATGATAAATGCATAATTAAAGGGATTTGGGCTGAGAAAAAAAAAGAGAGTAGAGTACTGAGACTATTGTCTATAGACTTGCTGCTTGGCATCTTGTCTTTCACACAAAAAGCTTCCTGAGATATCGGTCAGTCATAATTAACAACATACTAACAATAAAGTGATATACTAGCCACAAGTTAAAGGATAATTCCGGTATTTAACACTTTGAGTCTATTTTGTAGTTTGTTTTGGATGAACTAGAGTGGTGGACACAGAAATTTTGACAATGGTTCCTGTCTCGACTTTTTGACTATTTTAGAATCGCCTCTGAGCGCTTCAGAGTGGCAGTCTATGGGCATGCACAAAAATGTCCTTAAAACAACCCTTAACGTTCGTTTTTAAAACTGTGCAACTCACCCAGTGGTTAGTGGTGTTCGTTGATGAACAAAAACAAATATATCGGCACAATGTATGATTCTAAACCGTTTATTTTGCTATAGTGGAACTATTTTTTCAGATACCTCACAACCGCGTATAAACTTCCGCTCGATATTTGAGTATGAAGCGTTAGCACACTCCCGACCACTTGACGGCGACAACCACTTTGCCGTACAAGGACGCTGTCCGGAACTCTGTGTCTAGCGCATAAGACAATAAAAAAAAGATGGAGAACCGAGCGAAAAGACTACAACCAAATGTAAACAGCCCCCCCCCCCCCCCAAAAAAAAAATCTAAACTCTAGTATACAAGCTCACTTAATTCCTAAATGATAACATCTTTAAAGCGCAGTGGGTGTGTTTTTGACATAGTAAAGCTGATTACCAGTCACCAGTTAAATGACAACAATCCTCTAAGAGGCGGCACCTTCCATTAAACGCAAATGAATGTACAATTATATATGCAGTTAAGTAACGACTCCATCTGAATGTGCTGTATTTGCATGTTCTGTATTCTTGCAATTAAAAGCTAATTAATTAGATACAATTCTATTAAAGAACAAATCCCACTATTCAATATACACAACCTGAGGTCAGCCACCGCTCAAATGTGAATAGCTTTTTTTTTTATTTTTTTTTGCATGGTGTGAAACTAAAAATAGAAGGTGCTTTACATGCTGGAACATATAACAAGCTCAGTGCGGGAACATGAAGACATCATGAATATGATTCACTCTTGAGCAGCGACAGATATCGGTTCACATAAATAATTCTAAAAGTAGAACATGAGTAGAACGTGAGAAATGTACCAGAGTAATTGGTGCAAAATGTACTTAAATACATTGACTGGTCTGTTTTTAAAGAACAGTATAATATGTTGTTTTATTTTTATATATATATATATATATATATATATATATATATATATAAATAAAAAAGTAAGCATGATGTAATAAAAATTATTACAAACAAATGTAATCAAATTGTAAAAATTAAGAGTAAAAATCTTAATAGTTTATAATACCAATATAAAGTTAAAAAGGAAATAATTTATACACAAACAAATAAAAAAATAATTGTCTATTCTGTAGTTTATAAACAATTTTTTTTGGTAACACTTTACAATAAAGGTCCCATTAGTTAAAATAAGTAAATGCATTAACTAATATTATATAACAATGAGAAATACATTTGTTACAGTATTTATTCATTTTTGTTAATGCTAGTTAATAAAAAAAAAAAACCTGTTCATTGTTAGGTCATATTAGATCCGGTCCATTAAATAATATTAACAGATACAACTTTAGATTTTAATACTGTATTAGAAAAGGTTGAAACTAACATTAAGAAGTATAAGTATTAAGTATTTTTCATTGCTAGCTCATGTTAACTAATGTAGTAAACTAATGCTAACAGATGAAACCTTATCGTTAGTGTAAAATGTTAATTTTTACAATTTTACTATTTTACTGTATTTTAACTTTCACAAGTTGACTTATATTTAAAATACATGCATTTAATTTTTTTTTTAAAAATGTCAAAACCCATGTTCAGTTCAATTAGAAACCTATATAGTATATTATCTTTTTATTTAAGGATTCAGGACTTTTCTTCCCTCATTGTGTTTACTTCAGAACTTGTCCTTGAGCACCGTTCAGCATTTCCTTTTCCACAGAACCTCTCTGCAGTAAAGCAACACTTTTGCTATTAATCTGTTGTTGCTGTGCCAGCCTCAGACACCCCTGCCTGAGAAAGTGCCGTTTGTTGAGGAAATGTAAAAATGCTTTATAAACAACTCTGCAAAAGACGAACAATTTATCTCAAAACTACTTCCAGCATGTGGGCACTGATCTAAAATATGGCTACTGTGTTTTTGGCTGCGAGTTGTTAGGAGTAACAAAATGCTTCGGGTCAGTGTGCTACCACAAAACAATGTTAAACGAGAAGGAAAATTCCCGGTTTATTTCGAGCGTTCACTGCAGTGGTCGTGCTGGCTGGACGAGAGAAGGTTGAGCACAGTCGCATCTCTCCGTTTCGTACCCATCATGAGCAGATGTGACTGTTGGCTTCCGTTATGAATGTTAAAGAGGAAATTGAAGCACACAAAAACGATATAGTGTGATATCACAACACAGCTGGCTTTTTCAGACACCTCTTTGCACAAGTACAATACCATCGCCTCAAGAGTCTCTTTCACCATCTGTGAAATTACGACAGCTGATTGCATTGCCGGCTTTCCTAAACACTCAGGTTAAAGACTTGAGCCGAAGATTACACACACACCTCACGGGCTGGAATCCACCTCTAACGCCGGCATGACGTTGCAGGTTTTATTTCCATAGAGAAGGGTTCGCAGTGAGGCTGCAGTGTGTAACACTGACCTGAGTGACCTCTGACCTAGTAAAGCTGCCCAAGGCTCCTGCTCGGCAAATCCTCATTCGTTTGCAATTACCGCCCGTGCCCTTTCCTGACGAGTGCACTACCTAAACCTACAACAGCGCAAATAGGGATGGGAAGCATTAGGAAGCTAACGATTCCAGTTCCTTTTAATGATTCCATTAACAATACCTCACCCCCAAAATGCTTTCCGTAAGCACAACCACAATCACTTCCTGAAAATATATTCTTACTTTTCTTCTGCTCTAGCTTCTGTACTACAATGTAAAAAATATGAAATGTGAATTTTTGAAGCGGATAAAAACAAAGATTATTGGAGTGTTTTACAAGAAAATACCATTTCATAAATTCACATTTAGTTCAATGTAGGGCTGGGCGAAATGGCCAAAACTATTAGGCCTATCATGATAAAATGTCTCTTGACAAATGCACGTTTGACAATAGCTTGAGTTGGGTCATTTTTATAGGGAAAAATTGTATAGGGTGAAATTTGGTCTTACATAGTTTTTGGATCATGTTAACCACAGGTAAAATCCCACATTGCACCTCACTACCATGGTAAAAACTAACTATATTGTTTCTAAGGTATCTGTCGAAAAATAGTAGCCTAAAGACATTTAGTATAACACAAATGCATTAAAAGTGTTATAGCCTCTTAACAAAAAATACTGTAATTATATTCCATTACTCATTTCATACATTTAATGTCTATATTATTACTATAATACAATTCGATATGAATATCCCACATTGCTGCCACAATACCATGGTTACAGTTTGCGTTACTAGAGTAATCCATGGTAAATGCAAGTGATTTGTGGATTGAAAAGCCTTCTAACAGTATCATTGTTGCTCAATGTTTCTCCTGTTTTCCGCGTCAGTGTTGTTGAGAATGTCAGTTCATCTGCCGTTATTTTAATCACAAGGCATTTGATTAGTGGTTTGTATGAGAGAACTGTAACACTTCTCACTGGATCTCACAGCTCAATGGTCGTGTGATTGAGACGGTCAGCGAGTAAATGCATTCAATCTAAGTTCACGTTGCTCTGTGTTTTGAGCCAAACTAACAAATGGTCTGTGTGGCGCGCTGTTCAAACACACAGCTCTTTTGCCCTTTCAACACGTTTGCAGTTTAAGGTAACAGAAAAGCAATCAAGCATGCACAGTATTATTTGCATAGTGCATAAACATCATTTCAAACTTTTGTTATAATTTTACTGAGGACAATTATATTGCGATAATTATCATTATTGTTTTATCGGCCAGTCCTTCACAACTGCGATTTTTTTTTTTACTGTTCATTTATAATAAACATTTCTTTTTATATTAAAAAGTTTCTAATATATTACAGTCCCACTTTATAATATGTGTCTTTAACTACTATGCACTAACATTTCAATTAATAATTTGATGCAATGCACTTATTGTGCACACATACAAGTTTTTACAATGTATTTTTTTTTTTACAAATACCTGCATGTAATTACAGCTGTAATTGATCTCTGTAATTACTCTGTTGACCCTTCTCTTGCCCCACCCTTAAAACCAACCCATCCCACCAAACCTGTCCCTAACCTTCCCTGTATCACACCACAATTGCAGTTTAAGTATTTTGCAATACAAACATCAACACAATAACTACATTTTACGTATTTTTTGATGCAAGTACATAGTAATTAAGGACACCTAATATAAAGTGAGACCAAAATGATATCCCAGTAAATATTCAAAGAAATAATACAAAATAAATAAATAATACAATAAATAACATGTTACCATACACACACGGCTTACAATTCATTAGACCGATTTCCACCAATTCGTGAGTCCTTCTGACCATGTCCTTCATTTGGAAATCGACAACATTAGTTGCACTGTATATTTTTGCTTGCAAAGAGCGAGAATAACGCAATAGAAAGATTTTGTTTGTTCATTTTCTCATCGCATTCACCACTCACCTAAAACAATGCCCTTTGCTGTGGCTCCGTTGGTGGAAGAACGTCAATGTTCAAGAACTGCTAACTAAATCTAACGTCATCAAAAAATCCTTCGGTTCCAGTATTTAAACAATAGACAGGTTCTCAATTCCAAACTCTAGTGTTAGCAACATTTAGCTCTAAAGGAACCCGCAACATAAACAAAAGATCTTTTATTAGGGTGTCACACTATAGACGAACATGAGGGTGTCTCACCAATGCAAAGGCTCTGTTGTTTTGTTTTATTCATCTGTGTCTGAGCTGTGGAGGGGAGATGAAAAGAGAAGCAGTGTTTTTTCTTCAGTGACTGGTCTCTCCAGTCTGCATGTCTCCAGTCATCTGTCACTGGTTTACATACATACAGTGACACCTCCAGTCTCCATGGGAAGACAGTGTCACCGCGCGCCCCAGCTAAAGGCTGACTGGGTGGGTATGGATCTCCTCCAGGTACCCCTCGGGAGAGACATTAGGCCTTGGTGACAGCATGACAGGCCCACACACACACACACAGATTTGTTCTCGGTTTCTCTCCCTCCACAACACACACACATACAATCCTGCCATGCATGCAAGAGCTGAGGCCTCCTACACAACCCCACGGTTGCATAAAGCATAGATTTTGCATAAAGCGCTGACTTAGCTCCACATAAATTTAGTCAGACACAAAATTATTTTTCATCCCCCCCCCCATCCCGGCCTCCAAATGCAGAACTTTTTGGAATGAATAATGGAAACAAAGAGGCGAAAGGCTTTGAAGAACATTAAAATGTGGAAGAAATTTCGTCAGGGTATGGAATGAAAAAAAAAAAAAAAAGCCTGTAAAAGCCAGACAGACTGGAATAAAAAAAAAAAAAAAGTCAAACAAATGCTAAACAGAACTTGAGTCAGTCTTCTAGATATTGCCATAAAATATAAATTATATACAGTGATATAAATATTGCATCGTTAACAAATGCAAAAGATGTAATGCATCTTCTCAAAAGCTCAAAGCTAAACGGAGCTTGTACTTCAGCGGACGTGACCACTAGGGACAACTCGAGTACTCGACAGAAAATTCAACTGAGTACCGTTTGTGCCATGTTTTAATTGCATAACAGATGAGAGTCATATGGACATCTTTGGCATCGTGTATCAAGTAAAAAATAGCTGTAAAATAATAAATGTTAAAAACAACACTTTAACGCACGTCTAAGACCCGGTGTTTGAGAATGTCGTACACCAGTTTACAACAACTGGTTTTTACAGCTGGTTTTTAACTACAGACGATTCAAAACAGAATAATTTGGCTAACATTTATTTTTCTAATTTTAAAAAAGAAAGAAAAAAATTAATACAACAAAGAAACAGGGCAGCATGAAAAAGAAGAGATAGTCTTTTCATTCCTATTGAGACGTATATCCGAGTGAAATGGTTTTTCAAACAAGTAAGAAAACAGGGCGGGACTTGATTGTGTTCATGGGGAATTGATTGTGAAATGTGTTTGCTATTGGTTGATCTCATGTGATTGACAGGTTGCTTGTCCCGCCCCTGCACCAGTAAACACGTCATCAGAGAAGAGATGTCGCTGCAAGTGAGAAGATATTTTGAATAAAGATTATGAGTGCACTTTAATAAATAATGGTGTGCATGGATACATCATTTATAACAAATACGGCAGAAATCCTTAAAAAAACCCTAAGAATTGTCAATTATGACTGTATGGTGACTTTAACAGAAAAGGCTTGTATCAGTCATTGCTTTGTGACTACACGTGTTATGTTTGTTGTTGCATGTAGCCAATGGAGACAAAAAAAACATATTTACATATAATTTTTGGTTACACTTTATTTTAAGTTGTCATTGTTACAGTGTAATTATAAATTTAAATATGGAGTAATATTAATCAACAACATGTACTTACTATAGGGTTAGGGTAGGATTAGGATTTGGATGAGGTTTAGTTGCAAGTAATAATGCATAATTTACTGTTATTACTATGGTATGTACATGTAACAAGGACAGTGTAAAATAAAGTAATACCTCATTTGTGGACCTCAATTGGTGCAAAATGTCATTAATAACAATAAAATACACATACATGCACATAAAAAAAAAGTGCATGAAAATACAATTAATGATTTCATGATCGATCATCTCTGTCACTCGAGTACTTGTACAACACCTAGTGACCGGTGCTGAAAACACTGCTATTTCCTCAGTAAAGAGCAGCGCCGCTGTCTACGTTCACACATGAGTGTTACACAGCACATTAGCAGCTATTCTGGACGGTGAAAAGTCAACATTCCTCCCTGAGGTGATTTCACGATAATGAACACAAAAGAGGTGCTAGCGCTCATAAAGCTCAAGGATGATGCTGAACTCTATATGAGCTCTTTCTCTTTTAAATTAACGCAATTCCATGTGGACATTTAAAGGGATCGTCAAATAGGCCAGATCCTAAACATGCTTTACATAGCAACCCATCTCTTAAAGAGGACAGTGCACCTAGATTTGACATCTTTGTGCATATTAAAATAGCATCTCATAATAATTAATCACAGTTTTTCTAATACAGTGACTATTGCTTAAATGGCTTTGTAGAGTTACACACTAATTTCTCTGCAGGGTCATAAGTTTGTGCTTCAAAATTAATTTAACCAAATACTGTATACTAAATAGAAAAAATTCAGGCAAGTTTTTATGCATGATATACATTACCAATGACTTTATCAGCCAATACTAGCATTTTCAGATTAGCAATATCATTTAGATTTGGCAGATATCGTAAGCAAACAAATATAATCTTTCTATGCTGAGTTACAAAAATACTTCACTGTTATCAATCTTAGCAATTGTAAACATTTTGATATACAATTTTACATGCAAAATGTAAAGCATGTAAAATTCAAGATTTGTTTTAAATGACAAATAGATTTTCACTGTCACCAAATGTACTAATGGCAAAAGCAACATTATTCTCAAGTAAGGATGTGCAAAATATACAAAAGGGTTTAACAATCTTTTCTGTACTAGTCCAATTTTACTTAAAGCAACTTAACTTAGGATGGGAGACTTCATGTGAATAAATTTAAAGCGACAGAATAGATTCACAGTAATGGGCATCATATTAGACAGTGGTCAAAATAAAAATAATTAGTAATCAATCAAAATGTGTAGATCAGTGCATCCTTAGCATAAATCAAACAAAATGCTGATAAGATAGAAAGCGTATAACAAGACAAATCAGTAAAATAAGAGAAATAAAGAATCACAAGCTTGAGACGAACACCTCCAATAAAACTCTTCAGAAAGTGGAAGCTGAGAACATCAGCTATTCACAAACAAACGTCATAGAGAAGATCGGCAAAACTCTCTGTGGAAATGTGGCGGTTCATATGGGAATCTCATTAAGAGAAACCTTCAGGCTCATTCCAAACCAAATTGGTTCTACTTAGGAGTGAGGAAACAGGGTCATCCTTAACGCCTGCTGAACGGGGTGACAAGGAAGGGTGGGGGTGCAGAAGAGGGGGGGGGGGGGGGGGGGGTGTACAGACATCCTAAAAAATAAAACCGAGCCTAAGCCCAAGGGAATGATCATTATAATCCACTCCTGCTAGGCCTCTAAACACTAAACGTTCCACATATTAATCAACTAAATCACAAAAGGGAAGTCTTTGTCTAGTAGCAATTACACCATTGAATATACAATTAAAAACAACTACATTTTGATCTTGTTCTGCTTATAATATGCTTGAATTAATCTTCACACTCATGTTGAGAGTGCTAACTTTAAAAGTTGGATGTCTGAGCAGTGGGCAGCTTATCACTTGTGTCTTAACTCAATATTAACATATACATTAGCATACAATACAATTTCTACAATTAAATTCATGAAATTTACATCTACTCCATAATTATCACATGTTGAAGGGCATGAATGAAGGGCACTTCACACAATTTATGCGACCAGCAGATTCAGTGATGTCCTTTTATGCTAATTTGTAGGTTAATAATTTATGGGAGTTTCATCAGATGCACCTATATGTTCTGTGTTTAATGTCTATGTAATACCACAAATGTATTAAAATAATCAATAAACATCAATACTTTGGTCAAGTGGAGAATAATAGCATAATCAATTTAATATCTAATTTCCTAAAGCATTGATGCTTTGATTAAGATACTTGACATTAACAAATGTACAGGTTATCCATAAGAGAATATAAAATGATTTAAATAATAAGAATCAATACTTTGGGGAAGTGGAGAATAAATGCATAATCAATTATATTTATGCTCCAATTTCTCAAAGTACTGACGCTTTGATGATATACAAAAAGATACTTAACGTTAAAAAAGTAGTTACACAAAGAATATAAAACAGCAAGTTATACAAATGCGTAGATAATGTAGGATACATAGTGCCTTTTCCGGTTTAGAAGTCAACATTAAACACTGTGCTCAACCCATTTTACTGTAATTTCATGTATTTTCAAGTGAAACAGGATATTCATATTTCAGAAGCATCAATTTACAACATTCATATAAAATATATATAATAATTTATATATAAAGGGGAAAAAAATATTTGAAAAATGTGAGCCATTGAATCATGCACAACACGACCAGGAATGTGCATTAAGAAAGTAAATAGGGTCAATTCTGATTTTCCCATTGACTCCGACAAGAAATTGCACACAGGTTTTGGAGCCAAAAATCAACAAATGGCGAGGCTGTCAGCCCTTCAGGGCACTAAATGCAGGGTAATGCCTATGAGAGAGAGGTAGGCCGTGAAAGGCTGGGGTGAGTCAGGGTCAGCGTGAGCCGACAGCTGAAAAGCGCTGCTCCACAGACTGCTGGGATGAGCTAATTACATTAGCACCCATCATTAGCACAGCCAGCCAGCCACCTCAGCAGCCAGCACTCGAACCGCATGCCTCAAGATGATTCTGGTGGCTTTACCTGAAACCAACCCCTAATGGACATCACGGTCATGATGAAGTCTCCGGGCAGCTGTCTGGTTTGTTTAAATTATCCAAGATTATGCCACAGAAATAAACACCTCATTTAAGTCAGTTTATAGGGAATTGTTTTGCGAATGGCTGCTAGCATTTCTAACCTACAAACATACATCTTTTTTTATACAAGATTCCAAGATTCTATTAATTATGATCTCTGGTGTCGTATTTTGAATTCTAGACTTTTCTTAACAGCATATAATGTGCGATGGGAAAAATGTCAACTGTTAGAGAATTTGCAATACCTTTTATATAGATATTTAAACGTTAAGTTTAGTCCATTTACGGTACAGGACACAACTTGTACAATTTATAAATAATTCAATTCATGTGCAATTACATTTGTGCATCAACGCAGTTCACTAAATTAGAATTTAAATTGATACCCATTGAATTCTGTTCTTTTTTACTCTTAAGTATCAAGTGAGAGGTTGCACTTATGGCAGCCTTAATAATTTGTTTTAAATAATCTGACATTTTGGTTTGTATCTGTTAATGTTGATGGATTATATATATATATATATATATATATATATATATATATATATATATATATATATATATATATATATATATATTTTTTTTTTTTTTTTTTTTTTTTTTTTTTTTACAAATTCACCATACTGTCCCCAATTGATTAATCGGTGTATTAAGATAATTTCTTTGTATTTAGTTTTTCATTTTAGTTTCCAAAAAAAATTATATTTAGATATCCAAATGAGGCATTATCTAAATAAATATGCACTACACACATTTCCAGAACAAAAACTTGAACATTGGTTAAAGTCAGGTTCAAAATATTTGTTTTATTTTGTTGAAATATTAGAGATTCAAGTTTTTACGAAGGGGATTTCGGATATCTTTTTTTATTAGTGGTGTGACGAGATATTGGGATATTAAAACATGACGATATTTCTCGTCAAGGTAAAAAGCTGTCTCGCGATATCAGAATGACCTGGTTGAGTTTGTGGCAAAACCTTCTACAGTGCTTCAGTAGCCGGTAAATTGGGACATATTGCTTATAGTTATATTGTTCTGTCTTTTACTGCATATAATAATTCATACTCAGAAAGTAGAACTGAAGTGACATTCATTATAAGATGATTAGTGTAGGGCTGTCACGATTCCTCGACTGAATTTGAATACTTGATTTAAAAAAATCCTCGATTGCAATTTAAACGGAAGGGGCGTTTCGACATTAGAGAATCCATGAAAGTTTTCTAAGGCTGCACGTGCACGATATAAAACTATAAAAAAATCGGAATATATCTTAGCATAGTGCTATAATTTATAAACCTTCACTAACACAGGAGAATACATCAGTATGTTTCTTAATATACAAACTGCCATTCATCATGATGTCAAAATAGAAGTTAAACCATCGCTCTGAGTTTGCATGTTTTGATGTTTTACAAATTACAGTGGCTGTAGCATTTCTATTGTAAAGAAGTGACCAAATATTAAAGATTAAGTGGACACTTGAATTAAATGTTGTTTGGTCTATATTAAATGAGGATTTGATCATGCTGTAAAGTGTAATAATGACCCAGGGCCTTGACGCTCTTTGTCGGGATTTGCTATACATAATGCACATAAATTGATTGTTAATAATGTTATGTATATTGCATTATGTATTTTTAACAGTATTATTCAATAAAACCATTTGATTTCTTGCTTTTGATACTTTATTTGAAAGTATTATTATTGCCTCATTGTTATTATATATGTATTAAGTCATTTTAAAGGCTTTTCTACACTAAGGTCTATTTGCATTACCACAAACAACTTGATAAATCGTTAAAAAAATATCGACCGATTACTTGATTACCAAAATAATCGTTAGTGACAGCATATCAGTTAAATGATAGCCTAAGTAAAATGCACCTGCATTGTTTTGCATTTTGTGACCTTCAGTCGAATAAAAGACTATTTTTCCAGTCATATTTTGTCATTGAAGATTTCTTAAATAGTGTTTCTTAAAAATATTGTTTCGTTTCATTTTCGTGAACCCAATATCGTGTATCATCACACCCCTGCTTTTTATCGCCGGGATCACCATGTTTTTAAGCATAAAATGTTATATATCAGGTTAATGCTATTATTTGGTTAAACCACTCTGTAAAAATATATATATAAAATCACTGTAAAATATATCAGAATATAGACAGGAATAAAACGATAAAGTTTGGTGTATGTGCTGCTAATGTAAAGTTTTGCCTGTAGTGCCTTAAGTGTCCTTCTGCTACTTCACTTTGCTTCGTACACAGAGTCTGGAATGGCATAATAGAGAAGTGTTTTCTCTCTCGCTAGGGGGCGCTTGTCTGAAGTTTAAAATCATTGGTAAGCCAAACAGATACGTTTATTTATGTTATGCGCCGACACAGCCGCATCAAACCACAGACATCATGCACCGAATTCAAATCTATGATTGAACTTCCACTGTAAACCTGCTGTAAACACTTGATGATGCGAGCTAAACTTGAAAATAAGAAAAATAAGTGAAACAAGAAAATATTTGTAGCCAACTCTCAAACTTAGGATTAGATCTTTTAAACACAGCTCTTTGTTCCTCACGAGTCTGTCGGAAATGCTGCAACTTAATTTCAAGATTACAGAAATTTAATTTCCCAAAACCAGTCGGGAGTAGGCCACAACATCACCTCCATTTAAAAGGTTTATCAAAATTCTTGTTCTGGCTTCAGTTTGAAAAACCCCGGAATGTTCTCCATAACGGAGCGAATTGCATCCCGTGTCTCGTTTCCCATTTCCGCGGTCGTTTCGGTTTTCGATTTCTCTAACCTACAATGTAAAACTCGCCGCTTAGCGTCTAGGTCACGGCTCTCAGCCCGCCCTCTGTTCGTTGATTGGCTGGCTGTTTTCAGGCCGGAGGAAAACTGAAAGATAGGCTGCAATCTCAGACTGACTACAGGAGCGAAATGAAATTAGCGGAAGTAGGAAGTCTGACGTAGTCAGGCTACCTTAAGTGTACACTTCAAAGTTAATTAAAAAATATAGAAAAATAATATTATGAAATGGGTAAATAAAAAAGATTTATTTTTTTCACTTAAAGCATTTGATTCTATGAATTATTCTCTGGCATTACTACATGGTTTCATATAGAAATAATTTCTGTTGCATTTCCAGTAAAACTTTATATGACATTAAATTACTGATAGAATCACACAAGATTCTGTTCATGCCGCCCACCCTAAACCTTATCCCCTAAAGCCAGCAAGCTTCGGTACGGCTGCAATGCTCAAACCACTGTCCTTCCTAAGGCCTGATGCCTCAAACCTTCACAGCACTCGTCCCATCTGCGTTCACTCCTGCCGGCAGGCCTCACACACGGCTCCTCGCCGTCACACTCAAGGTTTCTCCTATCAATCCTTGGCACACTACCAACCTGTCAGCCAGCCGCGCTCCACCGAGGACGAATAGAGCGGCGGGAAGTAAGTGCGCGGCATCGGCACGATAGCTCACGTCTCTCCATGATCATCAGCCTAATTAAGATCTGACTGCTTTTATGTGATCTTTAGTAGTACATCAAAATATCAATTTGAGACAATTAGCTGCTGAACGTGATAACTCAATTCATCATTCCTGAAGGATTTTTTTCATTCTTTCTTTCACAGGCACAGAATACAGAAAAAAAAAGAAAAAAGAAACAGCCAAAATATTGGCTCTCACATTGAATGTTTTCTGCCATGCATATCAATGGACACGTTTTTTTTTCTTTTTTTCTCAGAGGCTAATTTCAAGACATTAATTACAATTTTATGTTCTCATTAGATGATATAATTCCCTCTCCAAGTCAAGCTTCAAATGACTGTGATCTCCACTCGCCATGTTTTCCCCGGCTTAGGGTAATTCACATGAATTTAAATGTCATGAAACATCAAATAATGAATTAAAGAAAGGGATTTCAGCAGCCTACAATAAAAGAAAGTGATGCCTATGAAAATGAACCGGGTGGTTTTCCCGTCAAGGCTGTAATAATAGGGACAAACCTCTTTCAATTAAATCCCTCCAAAATCCTAGTCCAAACTAATTCAAGGATATTATATTCTAACAAAAGACATAAGGGTGCACTAAAAAAAAGTCATGCATCTCAGTTGCATGGTGGGTCAGCTAAAGCCTTGAGCTCCCAGTCAACAGCAAACTTGTTGCATATGCAGCATCTGAGGCTAAACAGAAAGAAGAAAAAAACACTTCTGTCGTACTCTACCCGAGAGCTTCTTTTTGCTTCAATTCAACAGCAGTTTATTTCTTTACTACAATCATTTCTCTAATGTTTCTAATCTTTATGCATTTCCAGACACTTCAGCAGGCATAGAAACCCCTCGCTGGATACACAACAGAACGTATTGAAGTGGGACTGAAATTGCTCGTCTCATTTCTCAAGGTTGTTCAATGATAAAGGACATATTTCTCGGCTGGAAGGAATGTATGGACAATTCTTGCTTGATCCTGCTATTCTAAGCCATGTGAAAACAGGTGATATCAGTTTTTTATGCATTTGTGATTAACGATTATTCTTCAACTTTACATTTTAGACCAATCGCAACACAAATGCATCTAAGGAATTTGTATACTTAGAGTCAGAAAAGCGTTTAAATAGGCCTTTGCAACGGTCAAGCTTTAAATTGCTAAAACGATAAATTCAATTTGTCAATTCATACCAAAATAGGACATTGCAGGTATTCGAGGTAACAAACAATACCTCTGCGATGAATCAAAAGTAGGCTACACTTCAAAACCAGATAGTTTGGCATCAAAGGTCAGAGCAGAAATAATTATTGTCATGCGTTAAATATTCAGAAAAGTGTAAATTGTCTTTCATGGCGAGGTGGAAGGTTCGCTCTCAGCACGTCTCCCTCATTTCCCTTCAACTAAAGAAGAGAACGTGTCTTGTTCTGCAAAGCCCATTAAAAATCAAAAAGTTTAGTATGTCTAATTAAAATGTAAACAGAGTAATGAAGACATCAGTGATTTAAGGCGATGTCTCTCTCCTTGCCACTGGGGGTATGATAATTACTCAAGCAAATGTGGGAACGCAGGAGAACCTGTGCGCTGCCTAGATTAACAGTTCTGCTGCTAAAACTGGTTTTTCCCACCAGGGGATTGAGTGTTCGCAACCAATCCCCAGCAGGCAGTGCGCTGCCACTTCGCTTTATGTAGCCAGACAGCTTTAGTGACCAGGGACAGTGAAAACAAAAGCTCCGACTCATTGTTTGAAATGGCAGAAAAAAGAAAAAGGACCAAAGCGTCGCTTACGTTCCGATCTAATGATTCAGATTGTTTGTTTGAAACACTGG
The DNA here is from genome assembly GCA_030578275.1 of Meda fulgida. NCBI lineage: Eukaryota > Metazoa > Chordata > Actinopteri > Cypriniformes > Leuciscidae > Meda > Meda fulgida. The sequence continues at coordinate 3,772,939 of CM060624.1, forward strand.
CGCTGCATTAACTTTATCGTCTTTGTTTTTTTCCTCAGAGCTGTAGTGGATTAGTGAGTCTATCGGAATAAACAGACAAACAAAACAGACGAGCACGTTTGCACAGTTTACATTTCTCTGAAATATGGCTGAGAGGTATAATAAGGTGTCACGATATGTATCTGAAGTGATTTTAATACGAATAAATAGCTGTTTACGATCATGTAAAGTTATATTGGTGCATTTAAACGAAAATAATGAACTATCATTCATGATCCTTCCTATTCAGTGTTTTTTCAGCAGAAAAACAGCGTGGATTATTTTGACTTATATGAACTAATCTTTACAGTGTTTAACTTCTGACATTAAACATTATGAATATGACTACAATGGCTAGCTGAAAATAAGTAAAAAAAATAAAATAAACAAATATCACACTTATAAGCAATTTGAGTGCAAATAGATACATATTAAATTATCAAACATCATCAAAAGGGTAATGAAATATTTTCAGATATTTTTAGCTATATAACAGTCTAACCTGACCTATACAAACAGAGAAATCACTAATAAAATCATGCATTTCTCCTCAATCAACAAAAGCAACGATGTTCTAGATTGTTTTGTGTGACATCCATCATCAACGAGTTAAAGCTTTTAAAACGGAGCCAACTGTCAACAGAACATGATTTTGCTTTGTTTTGATTGTTCTTATCCTGCCGTGCATGCGTGTGTGCGTGTGTGTGTGCGCGACGTATCATAATGAACGTGAGTCCAGTGGCGTCCTCACCGCTGACTGTCAATCACGGTTACGCTCCTCTGATCAGATCACATCGCCGGCTAACTACAGATCAAACCGTCCTGACAAATGTTAAAAACACCACATTTACATGGAGCCAGCTAGCATGACCCTAATGAAAGAGATAAGACACTGAGACAAACACCTTTTAGTGTCTTTTCTTGCACACGATTATCGACTAAAAATAACCCACAGCGAGCCAAATGAATCAAATCAAGTATTCTGCAAATCAATACGTGTGGCGCGTTTAAGTCCTCATTTGTTGATTCGCCCCATGGAGAGTCCGATAAACTGGTGAGAGATGAGGGCACTTCACCTCTATTCAGGTTTACGATGAATCGCTACATCTTTTACATCATCAGACAGCCTTTTTGTCCAATATCTCAATGGCAGGAACACTTACTGGAGCAGAACGCCTGGAAAATTTTTGCTTCACGCCACTGTGCACAATAGAGAGCATCCTAACGCCACGGTCGATACCATCATTATGGGTACAACAACCGCTTAATAATGAAATTCCAGTAACATTGACTTAAGCAAACAAAAAGGAAAATGTAATGCGTTTAAGATACATGGAAGGAAAAGACGATAGCCTAGAGCGCGAATACTTTCTTCTTCCACGACTCTAGAGGATGATTTCAGAGCCGAGAAAGCAAAACAGGCCTACAGCACGGATAACAGACATATGTGCATTTAAAAAAAACATACAACCCCGTATGCTGTCAGTCACAGCAAGGGAGGTAGAGAGAGGCCGACAGACAGAAAGTGTCTAAATGAGCTGGTGGAGAGGAGCGGGAGGGGGATGTCAAGGATTCATGGTCCTTCATCTTTGCAGTAGAGCAAACACATCTCTCAGTATAGCAACAGACAGCTGCAACCACTTCCAAATGCACTCTAACTTAGATCAGTGAAAGAATTGTCAGCGCACACCGAATCATACGAAGATAACACAGCCAGCTGCCACGAGAGAGAGACAGAGAGAGAGAGAGACAGAGAGAGAGAGAGAGAGAGAGAGAGAGATCCCTGCGTGAAAATTAAATTTGTTTGCGTTTGCACGCGTCCGTCTCCCTTGGGGTTCTTCCTTAGCGTTCGGATGAAAAGCGCGCGAGACTACGCTTAGCATATTTGCTTAAAGATGACAAGCCGCTACTGATTTCATTTGAGCCGGGCTTTTGTCTGAAATGGAGACAGGGGGTACCGAATAAGATTTGTTACACAGACTGACAAATGTATCCGTCTGTACGGATGAGTGTTTCATCAATTTGAAACGGCCCCCGAGATCCCCCAAGGTGCTCATCCGCCAGCGAGCCGAGTTAGTCTGAAGGTTCCCTTTAATTGTCACCATTAGATTGAGATAAAACCTGTCATTCTCATTTATACAAACAATCCCAGGAGGCCCGGGCCACTTACACGTCTAACGCACCAACGGCATCGTCTTCGCTGAGCTTCTAAACCGCAACTCCCGGTATACCTACAGCATGACGCTTGCTGTACTGTGGCACATACATGGACCATTGTATGTTATTTACATGAAGAAACATTGCAATGCGAAAATCTAAGAAAATCTATTTATTTCTTAGTTGATGACATAAACTTCCAAATAAAAAGTTTCATTTGTAAAATTTCATTTCATTCAGATATTTTCAGAAAAATTTCAGACTAATCATTTCAGATTAGTCAGAAAACATGCATCCCCATATGGTTATTTATATAATCCATTTGTTTTAGAATTTCTCGCAAAAATAACTATATTGTGATTGTGATTTATACAGTTATAGGGATTTCAAATACTCGTACCATGATATACGCTTTTGGCCATTCGCCCACCACTAACCTGTAACTGACTTGCTAAAGAAGAAAAGAATATATTTCTTATACTATTCATCTTCTGTTATTCCTAGGATCCTTATAGAAACATTCTGTGATCTTTGTTACTAAACAATTAATAAGGCTGCAATCTACTGTAAAAAAAAGAAAGAAAAAAAGTTCATCCCCCCCCACACCACACCACCCCCTCCCACACACACACACACAAACAAAACTACATAACCCACATTGTTCCATGAAGAGTAATAGCTCACAATCCCAGCCTGATGCATTTGCTTCAAAAAGCTCTACATGCCAAACACAGATCAATAGAACGACTCTGTCATAAAGTGTAAAAAATTAATACATGCACCTTACTCATATGTTGGTTTTTAAGTGTAACCAAGTTGAGCATGATTTAGACTCATTCAATAATTTAAGGTAATTGACCTGAATAAATCCAGATTAAATGTTCTAGGTTTTTCATTTAAACATGTTTACAGTGTGATCTACTTAAAAACTATGGTGCATTTCACACAAACCCTCCAAACGTTAAAGGCCACTATGAATATGTAAAAGAACGGTTCGTAAACCACCAGAACAGAAGGAAAAATATTATATTTACACCAGATATGACTGATCATGTCAGATGTGATCATGTGAGAATTCAATTGTTTCTTTGATGAACAATGCTGCTGCCTCACTGTTGCCAATATTAATACATCAGACCAACAAGCAAGTCAACAAAAAACTTGTTTCAAATGAATGCAAGTTTGATGAATGTGAATTAATACATGCTATAAACACATTTATATAGGCCTTTATGTTTTTAGATGCATATATTTTAAATGCAGTGTATACAATGCTGCAAAATATTTGCTTTCACTAGTCCAAAAACTCAAAAATAATGAGATTATTTAAAAAGAACATGTAAAATAATAACAGAAAAATTGGGAAACTGCACAATATACAAATTTGTCAAATAGAAAAACTGTCGATTTCTAAATATGTTTATACTGCATGTAACAGATTTGTAAAATAAATTTCCAAAAATGTTTGAGCCAATTAACTGCATGATGCAGGCAGCTAAATACAAATGTCAGTACATATTCAAACATCATAAGAATACAAACTAATGAACATCACAGTCACTAGGTTACATGTTGAAAAAATTTAAAAATGCATGCAAAATAACTGTGAAAAAAACATTCAACATACTTTTAGATTCTTTTCACTGCATGACACTGTTGAAACTGCACAGTATACTTATTTTTATCATAGAAAAGCGGTCAAGTTCTAAATATGTTTATACTGCCTGACCCTGTAACAGATTTGTGCAAAAAGAATGTGTTAGACAATTAACTGCATGATGCAGGCAGCTTAATACAAATGACAATAAATTCAGACGTCATAAGAATACAAACTAATAAACACTGCAGCCAACACTATCACTATATGTTTGAAACTTGTCAAAACATTGCCCAAACGCAAGCGTCAATCTAATTGTTTGCAAGCATCTGCTAATTGCCGCATCATCCGCGCGGGCTGAACGTCTTCTATAGGTCTGTGTATAGCGAGCTGCCCGTAGCCCTGTGCTAGAATGTCAACACCAGATACATCAAGCAAAGAGGGTGCTGAAAAGGGGAGGGGTCAGCATCTGTCATCACGCACACCACAAAACTCAACATGAGGTTTCATGTCAACCCTGCGGACTCACACGCACAGCTACACACACACACACAGGCTCACGCAAACTGACGTGCCGTGCAATCAGGAGTGTGAGAAGCTGTCGTGTCGTTTAACATGCTCATAAAGCCCAGCCTGGGGTTAAACCGGGACCCAGTTAACGATAATGCGCTTTCACACGTCAGCCGCTCGCTGCGGCCACAAGGAATCACCCCGAACACCAACCTAGCACATCACTTTGTCAAAATAGTATCATATTAAAATCTTAAAGTATACTTATTAATAATGTTTACACCTCAAATTCATATCTGCAAAGCTAAATTAGGTCACTGATGCCTGTTGTGTTAATATACCTCTGCTAACTGTAGTGCATTACACATCTAATGGATTATTAGACCTCCCTAGGAAAAAAAATACATGCTCAATGTCCACTTTGATTAAAACACATCACAAAAAACACTCTACAGTAATGAAATCACTCATCATGTAGTGCATTTTTCTATTGATAGAGCTGAAGAGGCTTGGAAAACACACTTCAGTCTTAGTCAGGCGATTTTGATTGTGTTTTTAAATAACAAAATGCAAATGCAAGAGGTATTCAGAAAATAACTAACATTATAAATGAAAAATGGAGAGGAGTTGTTTTTGTTGGTTAGAAAGTTTGTTGAGAGTGAAAACCAAAGGTTTGAATATGAAAATGTAAAACAAATCGACATTCAATTGCCTTAAAAAAAACACTACAAGTTTGCAATGACAGTGGCATAACCTTCAACAAATCAATTTCTGACCTCAAGTTTCAAACATCCAACATCCACAGAACTAAGAGTCAGAGCTAAAGAATTGGGAAAGAAATATCCACAAGTACAAAGAAGATAGGACATAGAAAAATAGCTAAATGTGCATAATGCAGGGTGCACATCAAAAATTCATGCAAATATGTGGTCAAGAACTACATACAATGTAGTAATATACAACCTCACTGATGGATGAAGTCCCATATTAAGGCTGAAAAATGTATGCGGCCACAAACAGTAATTCCTTCTGGTAACTTCTCTATGCCCGCTTAGTGCTTGATACTAAAAAAGTGAATATTTACATGGATAAATTTCTACCCAATCACTAAACATTGTGTTTTGAGATTGATTTAGTAGTATAATTGGCTTGAATAAACCAAGTCTTTGTGTGTATATAGTACATGTTTAAGGTGTTTTGAAAAAGACTGCAAAAAGAGATAATGAATAACGTGAACGCTATCACTCAAGACTGAAGTTTTATGCAAATTTACAATAAAGCAAATACCAACTACAACTTCATAAACAGCTAATTAACTCAAACTTAAAATGCCTTACTTATTTTAATCTAAATATAGTTGGGTTTAGATTTAGAACAAATTCAAGTCTAGATAAAACAAAATAATCGGCAAATGTAACAAAAACAGTAGTTTTGCTTTTTAAAAAAGGGCTCGGTTACATTAGACTGAAGTATATTTTCAAAGACTATCGTAAATATTAATGTTACATGTCTTCTTTAATGATATGAAAGATAATACATATTTAAAGACCTCGTGTTTAAGTAAAAAATAAGTCGCTATAGTCATCATTTTGACAGTAAGTTGACATTGTCAACTTAGTTCTGACAGACTGAGGTAAACACGTCGCACGCGACTATTATAATTATATATGCAATATATGCAAATTTACACAACTTTTATACAAACACGCTTAAGTTAGATCAAGATAAATACATTATGAATGTTTTGTACGTGTTAAATTATAGAATCGTGCATGCATTATTAACATACAATCTAACAGGTTACGTGAATGTAGCTGCTGTTTATAGTCTAGCACGCATTTCATGACTAAAACAAACCACACCATGCAAGTACAAGCACAAATGTAATAGTGTATGCCAAAATATAAACAATAAATCAACGTACCATGTACACTGGAGCTAGTGATCATCTTCTCAAAGGCGCAAACAGGAGAAAGGAAAATGTGAATTCCAAAGGTTGCTTACAGACACTTTTTCCTCTCAGCTATCGAATTACACTGTGAAAACCAGGGGCCTTTTCGTCAGGTATTCATTTAACCTACATGCATATAATTAAGAAGGCAAAACCAACAAAAGCTCTTGGACAACATGTGAGAGGAGGAGAGAGAGGAGGAGAGAGAGAGGGAAGGGAGAAAAAAAAACACATGACCACGAAAGACAGCGAGCTCATGTCAGTTTTCCTCCCCAGGTTTAAAGAAACGATATTCTCTTAATGGAAACACTCATTGTCTTTTTACTTTATAAACACATTTGCGGTCCCCAAAAAAGTCAAGAATTTTAAAAAATGCACATTTTCAATGATACGCAAAAAGGAAGGGTGCAAAAACTTTTTCAGATGATTATTGTGTAGGCTATAATGCGGCTCTAGTGCACCAGAAAGTTACTTTTACGATTTTCAACCCCACCCACTCTCACTTTCCAATGCAAAATGTAATTAATCATATTCGACTATCATTGATCAACTTCATCCGCCTGCGCGTTAACATCCCGTTGCACGCGCGATCACATCTCGCATCAAAACACAATCCATGTTTTTAGATATGGACAGGGCGAGCGCTTCATTTCAGCCCGGTGATGCATGGACTGGACATGCGTTGCGATAAAGGCAGGCGCTCGCGCTCCTCTCCTCTAGTCCAGTTTAATTCCTAATTTCGGTGGAAATAGCCGGGTTAACTCTTACCTGTTAGTATGACAGGATAACCTCTCGGGTTAGAGCGGCATCGATCCGACGGGCACGCTGATGAATGCTTCTGCGGGTTAAGCGACTTGAAACCATTCCAAGTTAGTGTGGGGAAGACTGACCACTGCCTCTGCCATGTTGGAATTTCAAACCCCAAACAGCTGCTCTAGAGAAGCACAGCGTGCCGCAGATTGCGCATGCGCGCTGCGCGAGAGCCAAATTCAAAGCAACGGTCAGATTTGCCTAAACACTCTGAGTGGAGTAGCGCTCGCTGTCCTGTCACAGAACACTGACAGAAATTATTAATCAATGGGCTGTATATGGAGTTTTTGGCTCTATACACGATGTATATATAACACAAGAAGTAAAATAAGTGAGTATAATTTTTAATATTATTGATATATTGTAAAATCCACGTCGTAAGAGCGAAAAACGTTCACTGAATCACTGCGCAGCAAACGTGCCGATCGTTATTTTTTATCTATTTTCAATGAACATACAGAACAAAGTCAAATAACATTCAGAACTACATTTAATAGAAATCGTTATTTCTATTATGTCAGTCAGTGGCTATATGGAAATTCATGAACATTACGTTTTAAAAAGTTTTAAAAAAATGTCATTTTGTAAATGGATAACGTAGTTATAGCACGGCCTCTTGTAGCCTAATGTTACCTCAATGTGTAAATATTAGTGCTGTCAAATCGATTTATCACATCTAACATAACATTTATGCTGGCTATATATATATATATATATATATATATATATATATACACACACACACACACACATCATATAAACAAAACCTTTATGTTGGATGCAATTAATCACAATCAATCAGTTTGACAGCACTACAAATATATAGGCTAATTAAATTAAGAAATTAGTTATTTAATAGCCGTTTTACTATTCCTCATCCTTAAGGCTATACATTTTTTCAATATCACAACTACGTCATCCACAACAACCTAGCATTTTTCACGAGCAAGCTTCAGTCACATTTATTTAAAAAAAGAAGTAAAAATACACTTTATTGAATATACTTATAATGATTTCAATATGAATTTTCCATTAGTGTAGTAAAATAAATTCTGCATGTTTCAATGCATATGGGATTTAATTACAAATAAACAATTATATTATTTATTATTTTATCTTTATTTGTGGACAAAACGGTAGATATCATACCTTTATGGTGTATATCTATCTGGGTTTTTGGGGGGGGAAAATGAAGGGCAAATCTTGATGTGTCTTCTTGTATCTGAGTTTGACATCCTGTCGTATATCACACCATGACAAAACCACTCCACACCTCTTCTCTGTCGTCTCCCAGTGCTCTTTTGACAACCCAGAGGGACCTGGCTGAGGACCTGGAGTTTAGACACATGATGTGTACTGTGGAACCCACAGTCCCAGCATGGCCTCTCGCATCCGTGTGCTGGGGCCTTGGGTTGATGCATCGATCTGGCCCTGAGCGTTCCCCGATGAGTTTGCAGGCCATTTCCAGTACAGCCCCAAAGCCTTTGGAGAATTTCTGCCCGTCGGCAGTCAACACCACTCCATTCAGCCTTTCCTAACAAACGACTGCTTGCCGCAATCTAAGGTAATAATTACTGTACTACTTCAGGCTCTGATCGGTGGATACCGATTGAGTCCCTCTTTCTATTGTTGCATCTCAAATTTTGATTTGATTGAGTCCTACCACACCTTGCAGCCCTCATTATGTCTGAACAATATGTATGTGATGAAGGTAGAGGAAGCGTGCAGTTTAGGCGGGGGGGGGGGGGGGGGGGGGCATCTGATTAAATGCTGCAGACACAAATGGTAAACTGGACCAGACAAGAAAAAACAAAGAAAGCGAGATAGATAAAATGGCTCTGTTTCTAAACCCAGTGAGCTGCCTATTGCCATATAGGCAGATGCTTTCTAACTAAATTAGAACCTCATAAGTGACTGATTTGCAAGCATCTAAACACATATTTATAATGTTGGTTGACCATTGATTACGATAATGCTGTTTTTTGTGTCTTCCTCTGGTGTGTGATTGATAAGGCCCATTCTGTATGCGCTCACTTTGGGACAGTACGGGCACGAAAAGGATGCCGTCGAGCTGTATCAAATAGCAAAATCAAGTCCCGTCCCATTTTTAAATTTCACTCAGATATACGTCACAATAGGGAAGAAAAAATATGATCACAATTTCCGTTTTATGCCAACTTTAAATCACACACAAATATTGGGTACATATTTAATTAGATCATTTTTTAATCTTTAATTTTGGGTGTTGAATAAAATATATGAATGTAATACAATTTCGTCCACAACTTGGATTTATTTGGTGCATGGATTGTATTCCCTGAAAAAGACTACATGCAATGCTGCCACAGAATCTGGCATTTTTATTCACTATAATGCTACTACCTTTTGGAAAAGTCTTGGAAGTGCTGCTCTAAATTCACTAGGTATTGGAGCAGAGCGTTCGAGTGAGAGAGAGAGAGAGAGAGAGAGAGAGAGAGACAGTAAGCTCTATCAGTACTGTAGATGCAATCAGAACGGTTATTAATCTCCAGGTTGTCAGTGTAAGAAACAGCTAAAGAAAAGCTGTCCATTAGTATTGGTGTTTCTCTACCTGCGCGCTGCACGGGCACGATGCAGGAGTAATCCAGGAGAGCCTGGCTGTCTGCTGCCTTCGACCATCACTCTAAGGACGAGAGGTCAGAGAGAAAACAACCGCTGCGTAGACTCCAGCCAGAGCGGCCGCCATTGTCTCCCAGCCGCATATGAGAAAGTTCTCTCTGCGCCTTTTGTCCTTGTGTCAGCAGGCAGGACATTCTAAATTATTTTGCTCAGCTGCCTCCCTGAACTCTTGCTACGGCACGTCAACACACACATCATCCAGACACACACACACACACACACACACGCACATCAGAGACGTGAGTGTGTGCCTGCACTGCCCTAACATCCACCACAAATCCTCAAAAACACTAATACACACACACACAACACACTAGCATAACATTAGCTACGGATGGAGCACGGCTCCGGTTTCTTGTTAGTGTATTGATTAGTTGTTTAATTGGTAATTACTGTTCAAGTGCACACCTAACCCTTGTTGTGAGGAAATGTTGATAACATATTTAGTAATTTGAGCTTGTTGAATCAAAATATTCTGATGAGATACAACAATGCATATTGACATAATTGGCTGTACATTGTTAAACCAATAAGCCACTAACTGTGATTTTACAATGGGATGTTTATCAAACCCCCATAAAGGCCTGTTTATACTGACAGCGCTTAAATACCCGGAGGTTGGCGCGTCTCTGGTTGCTCGTAGGCGTTCCTACTCGAATACAGTATCCAGTTTTATCCCGTGGTGGATCGCTCTCTGCGCTCTCATTGGTAGCTGTCACATCGCATCATTGAAAATCATTGAATTCAAAAATTGAAATGAACGACATCTGGTATGTGTCTGCAAATTGCATCGTGAACAATCCTTAACTGTGGTAATCAATTGCTGCATTACATAAAAATATGTATTTCTTAATTTATCCATAAAGTTTCAATGTGCAATTTCTGAGCCACTAGCGCTGCGCCACCTAATGGAATTGCAAAAAATATTGTTTTCAAACAAATCTATCTATCTATGCAAATCTGTCATTCTCTATTATCATATGCGTAAACCATCACTGTAGTGGTTAATACCTCACCCAGTGAAGTTTAGCATCAATGTGAGCTATATAAGTACTCATTAAAGAGGGTGATGAAATAGTCCTTAAATGCATGACATTACACCTTAAGTGTGTTTTTCCTCACTTCAGCCGCTCATCCATGCGGTGGTTAACAACAGCCATTTATCTAAATGGATTTCAACTGATTAACCATTTAAGTAATAATGATCGGGGCAGTGTAGACTCTGCATTAGTTGCTAATTTGATAGGAATGTGTTTCTAAGGTTGTTTACTTAGACAGACACACACACACACACACACACACACACACACACACACGCACACAGTGAATTTGTCTGGTACCTCAGGACTGGGGTTAGGGGTTTGTCCAGTCACGTGATGTGCTGTTTTTTAACCTTCTGCCTGCAGACTTTGCTGTCAGCTTCCATCATTTCAACTGAGCTTGGCAGAGATTTCATGAGATTTTTTTTCTTTCGTTCTTTCTTTCTCGATGGAGACAAATGCTTTGGAGAAAGAGCCAAACAATGCCAGCTCTGAAAGCACAGCTCATGAAGTGATGTGTTTAATTTAATACTTGTTAACGTGCTCTGTAATACTTTAAATCATGGCAGCATCATTAAAAATGTCTTCATTTGGTATTACGACTTTCTCCTTGAACTGAGTAACAAGTCTGGTTCTGCTTGCGCTCAGATGAACCATATGTTTTGTGTATTCCCAAACAGCCAAGATCAAGGAATAGTTCACACAAAATTGAAAATGTTGTCATTATTTGCTCACCCTCGTGTCGTTCCAATCCTGATTGCTATTTCGATAACTGCGTGAGAAACAGATTCAAATTTTGAATCTGGAGAGAGAGAGAGAGAGAGTCCATTCAAGCTTTTAAATCTCATTCTCCAGCTCTTTCGAAACTTTAACAAATAGCTACTTAAATTTCAGTGTTTCACACACAATGTTATTGCGTGACTGCAAGAAATGTTCAGTGTTGCGCAGTCATATGCACTACATGGTTTATATTGTGATTTATTTTTCTTTTAGGAGCTTGACAGTTCAATACAAACAATGTACACTCTTAAAAAGAATGTTTTTATTTATTTATTGGCATCCATAAAGAACCTTTAACATCCATGGTACCTTAGTGCGCAAAAGTTTCTAAGATTCTTTATAATGTCCTTCACACTAAGAAAAAAATATTATTTTAATAACTGTTCACTGAAAGGTTCCTTGGGGAACCAAAAATTGTATATGGTAACTCTTTACAATAAGGTTCCATTTGTTAGCTGCAGTAGTTAACATGAACTAACAATGGAAAATACTTATAAAGCATTTATTATTCATAGTTCATGTTAATTTCAACATTTAGAAATACATTATTAAAATCAAAAGTTGTATCAATTAATGTTATTTAATGGACCCAAGCTAACATGAACTAATAATTAATTTATATTTTTATTAACTAATATTAACAAAAGTAAATAAATGTGTTGCTCTTTGTTAGTTATTATTAGTTCATGCATCAACTAATGTAAACTAATTGGACCCTATTGCAAAGTGTTACCAATGGTTCTTATATGGCCTTGAGGAAAAAAAAAAAAAAAGGTTTTTGAGTCTTAATTTTTAAGAATATATGGAAAAGATCTGCATGATGTTTCTTTAAAAAAAAGGTGAGTAAATGATGACATCATGAAATTTATTTTCAAAAGCACTATTCTAATAATAGAAATGACAGCAAGAATCCAGCCAGTCTGAGGTCGCGATTGTCAGCGAATGGGCTTAAAGAGGGAATAACGGGCAGGCAACAAAGACGAGAATGAGAGCGGCTGAACGAAAGGGAGAGAAATGAAAGGTTTGGTTTCACATTATATGATGATGTGTAGCCAAGTCCCTTTATGGTCTCGGGCTAACGTCCTAATGGGGACAAGCTCGCAGTGGATGAAGCCCACAGAGGATAAGATACTAAATCTCGCAATAAAAGCAATGTGATTTACAGTAAATTCCAGCAGGCTGACAGCGCCACAGCTGAGGGCATAAACACGCTCCTTTCAGCAGAACTCCTTCTCTCGCTGAGAAGTACAATTGCGCGGCCAGGCATGCTGGCTCACCAGCAATGACTTTGATAAATAACCAGGAAGTCCCACTGTTGGCTTAAAACTAGAAGTTGTTCAGTTGCAATTCTGCATTTGTCCTCCTTTAATGGGTATGGAAGTGGCTTTAGCCGTAATCTGGCATTGATTGATTAGGTCTCACTACGGCTCCCACCGCCCCCCTCCTCGTCGTGGAATAGATGCCCGGCCGCAGCTGGGCTCTTGCCGAGCGATGGCTGTATTAGGGCCCTACACGCCTTATTTACCTGCAACACAAACACAGTTAATTCCACTTGGGTGGACGGACAGAGGGGTGGACTCCAGGAAAACAACAAACGAGAAGTGACATGTTTTCGTTGGTGCTCGAGATATCTAGTGAAGAGGAAAACAACCATGTATTCATAGAGCTGTAGCTGGCAGCTGTTAAAGAGACAGAATGGCCACAGTTTACTGCGAATCCAATGAAGTTTCTGAAGTCTATTAAAGCAATAGCCACGGGTGAGGGCTAGGCATGAACAAAGCATAAAAGACACCATTGTTCAATAAATCACTAAATGAATTCATTATAATTATATATTTTAAAAAAAATCATCCACCCAACAATAGGTTGGCATGCAACATAGCTACCCGGCACATTAATATAAGATGCATGTCACATACAGTATATGGTTTAGATGATCTATATCCAGCTTATTCTCAGTACACTCACGTAAAGCGATACATAGCAAATCTCTATTGCCTGATTGTTTATTTTGTCACAAAATATAACTATGTTATCACTCAGCTCATTATATAAGTATATCCAACTTTATCTGCATACTGTACTGTATACTTTTGAATCCACTTCCGCTTCACAATAGCATATCTCAACTGCTTGAATGCCTATATCATCGCAAAATGTAAACTATTATCGCCCGCCATTTCATTTATAATGTTTTCCAATCAAAATTTAGAGTCAGAACTGTTATATAAGAACACAATGCATCTTTACCATGATTTTACCATGTTCAAGGCTGTTTATAATCTTTAGCATAGTCACAATATTTACACATTTAAATCAATAGTTATATTTGTTAATCAGAATAAACAATTCTTACAGCATGTAATATAGTTTGTTAGCAAAACTTTAGGCCATCTTATCGCACTAATATAACTAATATCACATTAATAAAATATGTCACGTGTGTTTCAGTGGCTTTGAATGTGGCGGAATTTAGTTTAGTATTTGTTCCATTCAGAATGTAGAATTAGAAACAATCCTTCAGTTGTGAATTGTATAGTCCACTACAGTTTAATGAAAGCAGCAATAAGACCAACATGCACAAGTTAGAAATGAATTCAGTACAATAATGGTCTCAAGGCTGTCCTTTGTCGTCATTTATCGAGTATTCATTCAAATCCGATATATACATGACAAAAAATCAACTCGTGCATATATTGAACCGAAACAGCACCAAGAATTGACCACAAACAAACAGGGTTTGAGGACGATGTTCGACGTAATGAAAAACAATGTTTGTTTTGAATGAGGCGCGGGAGGTTGAAAATGTAATTTCGACAGAGAGCCGGATATTGATTGTGTTTTACCAGCAGCAGATCCATTTTAATTAAATATTAAATACGAATGCAGGACACAAGAGCTACAAGTTGTTTTCAGCTGATCAGAGCATCTTCTAAGAAATCACAATCTGTGCCGACAGCCCTATTCTTTAATCAAGTATTTAAATCAGGGTTGGGCTGTAATGCAATTCATTTCACATTCAAAGAATACTTTAGTTATTTTTAACAGGAGGCCTTCGTGTATGAATTTTAATGGAGACACTTAAATGGTAATTATTCTACTCAGACTCAAACGCAGGTAACAAATGGAATTCAATCAGTGGCTATGCATAATGACCATCATTAGGAGACAGAAAATAATAATGACATCCTCTCCGCATTAGAGACACGCGCTCGGCGAACTAAACCCGTAGCCATTATTGATCGCCATGGAGATAAGCAATTGTCACTTTCCCGCAGCATTGTGTGTGAATGTTAAATACAGCGGAACAATCCTCACCCCCCACACACCTTTTGTCTGCTGCTTTTTTTTTACTTCCATTTTACAGAGTGACAGAATGCGTTTAGTGTAAAATCTTAACGTGAGTCCGGTGTAAATGGATGGATGTCACCGTACATGTTTTTTCTGTCAATTGTGGTTATTGTGCAAATGTCACGTGACCCTCTTCATGCTGGTTTTGTGCTAATGTGAAAGGTGCACTGACATCACTTTAAATGGTATATAGAATATGCAAATGACACCATGGAAGTAGTGCTGCACCCACAGTAACACAGGCGTACAATAGTTTACGCTTTATGAGTGCTGCACTCATTCAGTACCTGTGGCTGGTAAAGTCAACGTTGCACAAGCGTGTACAAGTTTCCAGACATGAAGTTAAACATTAAACATGACTGTTTTCAGAAATATGCCTTATATAAGATAATGTGGTACTGGTAACCTAGAGACAGCAACTTTACATATAAGGTTTATGCTGTTCAAAAACAAAGTATCTTATTAAATTTTTAATGTATGAAATTACTGATCACACATAATGTCAAAATCTTATAATTAATATAATGAAAAGCTAATCATGAAGTATACAATATAGTCCCCTGACAATGTGTGTGTGTGTGTGTCCCCTCTGGTTAACAACAGCTCTATCATAATACCTAGAATATGAAATACACCAAATGTGAGAATTAAATGTTGATGCTGAATGCAAGCATAACGCGTAGAGTGTAAAGTTAGTTATGGGTAAATATATGAGAGCTAAAGACACTGGTTATGAGTGAAGATTGAAGAGTGTAAAGTTATTGTAATTGTGTGTCAGGCGGATGCTGTGGAAGGTGAAGGACAATGGTGTTTCGTCTGGCTCTGAGCCAGTGGACAGCACGCGCTCACTCGCTCCCTCCGTCCTACTGCTTTTTTTCTCTCGGCATCTCTGTCTTTCTTTTACACATGCACATATTCACAGGTCATTTTCCCTTACACACCTAAACGCTGTCTCTCTCTCTCGATGCGCTAGCTGCAGACCATTGGCGGTGCGCTGCGTTGCGGTGCCAGGGTCTGAGCCCACCCCAGGTGAGACAAGCTCCGCTGCTTTGATGGATCTGCCATTTCAGCCCTGCTCTGTCCGACAGCAGGAGCCCAGGCCTTCACCCTCTCCCTCTTTCCCCCGCCCGCTCATCTCTTAATCTCAGAGAGAAAATATATATCCTATATCTCACAGATACATCCCTCTAAGCCGGCTGGAACAGCACTCATCTGGAATACAGACCAACAGGCTATTATTTATTTAATGCACTGACAGAGAGAAGGAGGAAGAAACAAATGGCAGACATGAGATGTAGGCAGTGCGCGGCACATAAGAGTTTGAGCCAATTAGTTAAAATAGTCAAGAACTTGCGTGGAATGGATTTAAATATGTAAAATGTATTAAAGTCAACATGAAATGTGGATGATCGCAAACCACTTCACATATGTTTCGTATTTCAATGAGAAAAAACTAAGACGGGACTTGATTTTATCCATTTTGGATTGTGAAAAATGGACGTTACTAACAGAATGGATTGTGATGGTTGATTGCAAAGGGTTAAAAAAAGAAGTGGGCGTTCACAAACACATGATTTAATTGCTGTAGGTCGCCAAGTTGTTTTTGGCTTTCATACTGCTGGATGTAATGCTAATGCTAATGTTTTGCACAATTAGACATTGCTGATGTGCAAATCTGATCACAAATGGGACGTGCTGTTGTAAAATAAGATTTCTGGTTAATAAGATTCTCTGCAGGTTAATGTGGGGGAAATCCGATTTTTTTCTGTGGGCCAAATTTTTGCTCATGTGACTCAGATCTGTTTTTGTTATGACAGTTTGAACAACCCAAACACATGGAATCTGATCTTTTCGATTTCAATTTGTGCCACTTCCATATGTGGTCCTAAATCCGATACAGGTCATATGCGACTTTTACCTCACTCTAGATCCATATTCATCGCAATTCTCTGCTTATGGGAGTCACTTCAAAGATTTTACACACCCAAAGTTATCAAGACAGTTCAGTGTGTCAGAACTCATAAGTATTATAGTGACAGCTCTATATACAAGCAAAACATCATAAATGTTTAAAAACTCTGCTCTCTTTTTTCGCATCCTCATCTTTGTTTTTAAAATTGCCTGTGCATAAATTCGCTGGGTTTCCGCAGGAGATCACACAATAAATAAATGCATAATCTCTTACTTTAATGTCCTCCGTGTTTATTTCCGTATGACAGTGTTCTGCGTGATGTCTTTTTATAGTTCATTTGTGCATACTGATCAGTTCAGGACCACGATCTGTTCACACTGGAATCTGATATTGGTCACATTTGAGATGGAGATCAGCTTGTTGATTTGGGGCAACAGAACAATTAATGTTTGAACAACATGTAGTGTAAAACCTACCATAATATACCAGACAAGGAGAAGAGTTGGTCTGAAATAGCTTCTGCAATGTTATCAGGGTTCTCAAGTTTTATAAAAAGCTTGGAGTGAGATCACATGCGGTTAGGGGAGGAGCCCTAATGGAGCCCTAATGGAGCTGTTATAAAAATATAACAAATTGCTCCCAACAGTTTGGAAAAACAAATCTTTTTGCATTTTGAATGTGTCTAGTCAAAATGGTATAATGATTTATTGTGTGGTAGGACATTGTGAACAAATGGACATATTAGTATATCATTTAAAATAAAATGAGGAAATACATCTTCATTCCTTCTCATACCCACTAACATTTCCCTTAGTTTCAGATAACGTAAGCTAGCCAAACTGAGCCAAAGCTTCTGGACTGGTTGCAAAGTAGTTGTAGAGTTTTTGACTGCATCAATAATAATGTATACGATGGGCTATATATTAAATGTTCTAGCCTAAAAATGTTAGACGAGCTTTCTTCCAACTTACCTTCTCCATCACAACGTGTGTTCGCACGATGTTGTTGGTTACCTAGTAACGGACGTACGGTGGCCGAGAATGTTCCGTAAACTTCCGTGTGCTCGCGCATCTATGTTGCCTATTAAGTAACGCAATCTGGCCGAGATACGTGCTGGCGGCAGGAAACTTCACTTTGTGTGCCTGCGCCTCTTATACAACGTTATATATAAAGCTTGCAGGACAACTTGGTTGGCATTGCCTTTTCAGCGTGAGAAATACACGGTGTGGCGTGTGAGCTGGTTGAATTGCATGTGTCTCACGTCCAATGCGTGAGACTTGAGAACCCTGGTTATTACCAGGTAGCTAACCAAATACCAACAGAATAGATTTTGTGTGTGTGTGCGTGTGTGTGCGTGTGTGTGTGTGTGTGTGATTGTGTACTGGTTTGACCTACAGTATGAGGACCCATATTTATTCTATCAAATATTCATATCAAGTCTCGTGAGATTTCCTGTGTTCACAGTCGAGACTCTGGTTGAAAATCTGTAGTGTGTGGTGTGCTGTCTCTGTCACATCATGGCACACCACACACTATAGGAGCAAAACGGTTAAACAGATTTTTTTGTCCTCATGTCTGTGGTCTAGCACATTTTGAAAATCTTATAAGATGTAAAAAATCTTTTGGTGTGTACCCAGCATAAATGTCTTAGCCTCTTGAATGGATATCAACTGCCAGAAACGTTTTTTTTTTTATGTTTTCTTTTGACGTATTGTGCAGTCATGTTTCTTTGGTACATTCACATATGATTATCACTGGGGCCTATTATATTTAAAAGCCTCGTTGAGGTTTCCTGAAGAAGGTCACAACTGTTAACCATAAAATGTCATTTTCAGCAACAATGGTCAGTGTTCAGGGAGACATGGTCAAAGCACATGGTTTTAAAATATCCACTAAAACACAATTTTGTCTTCCTCTCTCTGCATTCGATGTTGAAGTGGAACTCCTGAAAAACCCACCCATGCCAAGGTCGTTCAATTAACGCCTCTCCCTTTCATGACCGCCAGGAGTGTGTGTGTGTGTGAGAGAAAGAGAGAGAGAGAGAGAGTTAGATTCTCTGTCTATCGCGCTAAAGTGCTGCGTCCAAAGCCGTGGCGGCCGAACATCCTTTTCACAGCTGGAATATTTTGGGAAATGCCTGATATGCTGTGAAAGGGTCTGACAATCCATATGAGTGAATAGCACAGGGCCAGATATGAAATAATAACTGAATGCAAGTAGAGATTCTACTTCAAATTTCAAGAGATTTATTACTTTATCTGCAGCAAGGTCATTCACATTCTTAAATTCACTCCAAAAAGCCTGTGAAGATTAAATAAATATGACAAGAAAACTAAAGTGAGACTTTAGTCTTGCTTTGCTGCTAAGGTTGATTAAATCCCAATATGATATGAGTAAAGTTGCCTTGCTTGATTATAAGCAACACAAATCAAAATTTACGCGGTTCAATACCATAAATAAATACAAACATTTGTAATGTTTAATCAAAATATAATAACTAGCTCCATTCCGGTATGTAACTAGCCATATTTATCTGGCACAACAACGAGGAGGATCTTAAATAGGCAAACAACAAAAAAAACAGTAAATTTTATAAAAGCAAAGAAGACATGCTACACTCTTAAAAATAAAGGTTCCAAAATAGGGGTCATAGAAGAACCATTTTGGTTCCCAAAAAACCTTTTAGTGAATCGTTCTAAAAATAACCATTTTTTTAGATGATTTGGCCGCTCATTCCACCTAGTGTCAGTTCAAAAATCCAAAAGTCATTTTTTTATTTACTTCAAGAAAGGTTTGTGTAAGATAAATAATCATTCTGTTAAATTTAATGTAATGGTTCTTTATCTGCATCATTGACTCCATAAAGAACCATTTTGTTCCACAAAAGTTTATTTAAATTGGAAAAAGGTTCTTTAGATTATTAATATGTTCAAAAAATGGTTCTTTTTAGAACGATTCACTAAAAGGTTTTTTGGGAACCAAAAGGGTTCTTCTATGACCCCTATTTTGGAACCTTTATTTTTAAGAGTGTACATCTCGTTATCTGAACCTTTTCATTTCCATTAACAGTCTGAATGAACTGATTAAAAAAAAGGAATTTAAACAATGTTGAATATAAGAGGGTAAACTGGTTGTTTACTGACAAATTATAAAATAAAAAACACGCTCATTTATATAAAACGAAGTAATGAACAGCAGCTTTTAATAAAAAAAAAGAGCACATGGTGCGACTCATGATGATTACATGAATCATCTAAGTGAAGTGACTCACATAAAGGAATCAATCTTGTTACAAATGATATGAGTAAACTAATTGTTTACTGCATTTGCAACTATTCTAATCAATTAATCTTACTTTTATTTGATTAGTTGGTCTTGATTTGGAATTACAAATGTACAGCTTTTGTTGTCTCCATAAAGCACTAAACTGAAAATAAGAGGATATTTGTGATTAACGCCTTGGCAATGAAGTTGTACACGCAATAAATGTTACCAAAAACAGCTACTTAATGCTAACTGGTAAAAGTAGATTGTTAGACAAGCTGCATTGTATTGAAACCAGCTAAGCTACTGTTAGACAAACATATAAGTTAATAGCATCACTAATTTCAGTTAGTTACTCCCTAACACTGAACGTCTGTTAGTGTCACTATGTAAATCTGTGCTAATCTGTCATTTGGTTTCTGTGTCTAATTAAATAACTTTATTCCCAGCATGAAGATCAGTCACTGGTCCTTCAATTAGAGTCATTAGCATATGCCAATAGAGTTTCATACTGGCAGAATGATGTCAGAGCTTCACTTCACCTCTGATTTTATCTGAAAGAATTCCAACCTTTTAAAGAGAGAAAGACAGAGAGATCGAGGTGAGGAGGGTCACTTCTCATTAAAGAGTAGAAAGATTAGCTATGAATATGTAAACAAACAACACTCCATTTGATAAAAGAAACACTGTTATCACAAAAAGAGATGCAATCTTAATAGGAAATATTTTAAATATGATCTTAATATTAAATGGATACCTTACAGTAGTTCAAGCTTTAAATTCTGATAATGTTTTATATAACGCATTGATAAAAAGGGTCAGTGAAGACATTATTATTTTACAAAAGATTTTTCATACAAAGATTTCAAATAAATGCCACAAAAACATGAACAATTTAAAGCAGCACAACTGTTTTCAACATTGATAACAATCATGTTTCTTGAGCAACAAATCATCATGTTAGAATGATTTCTGAAGGATCATGTGACACTGAAGACTGGAGTAATGATGCTGAAAATTCAGCTTTGATCACAGGAATAAATTACATTTAAAATTATATTACAATAGAAAACAGTTCATTTTAATATTTCACAATATTACTGTATTTTTTGATCAAATAAATGCAGCATTAGTGAGCATAAGAGACTACACATAAATAAATATAAATACAATAATGCATTTTTTACATCAAAATGGTCAAATATTTTTGGCCTGCATGGCTGATATATCAGTCACTAATTATTTATTGAACATTGATATCTTTCATGATGTTGTTGTCAGTGACTTCACTACAGTTTTAGAGAGTTTTAGCCATTGCATTTTGCATATAAACCCCTTACCATAGTAAAACATAAAACATATTACCATAGTTACATCAATGCCTCTCATGGCTTATTGTTTTAACAAAACAGTTGTAACAGCAATATGATTTCAAATGCCATTGCCAATTTTATTTGCAATCAGGCACTAAATCACCAGTAAATGTGTCCCATTAACCAGTGGAGTACAGCTCATAATTTTTCCAAATGCAGTTACTGAACGATCTACATCAGCTGAGGATCTGAAAGTGTTCCTGAGATTGTCTTCCCTTATAGCTCGACTTCTTTTTAGCGAGCACTTACCATGCCATTGATCAGTGTAAATATTAATTCAAATAAACAGCTATAAATAGAGGCTACATCTCACCTACAGCAGCCTCCTCTAATACCTCCATTACACATATATACACTTGCTCAATATATTGACTGCAGCAGTGAGGGCGAGCTGATAGAAAACGCATGTTTTCAATGTCAAAACAACAAAGCGGGCCAGACTCCTGCTGCAGATATTTTGCATTATAGATCTGAACAGCCAAGAGAAAGATTTAGAAGTGTGTGCGAGGCTTACAAATCACCTGCTTATTATGAAAAATAAAGGAAAGTAGCAGGGTATGCAAGGCAACACAAGAAGAGTGTTAAAGTTGCATGCAGCTTCAAGTCTTGGTTCCTTAAATGTAAGACTAAATTGCAAAGAAACAGCAAGATAACAACCAGATAACCGGGATGATCTCATTCGTATTCGTAGGCAAGCGTACACATATATTTGTGTATGTTGAAGCAGACCCTGAATCGTACACATTGAATATGAAAATAACATTGACAGCATGAATTTGAATGCAATTGAGGTTAATATTCATACAGAACCCCATAGCCTAACATTTATCAGTGAATGATGGAGAAACCGTCAGAGAAATACTGTTTAGAGGCAAATTTATTTACAGAAGAAATCCAAATGCTAATGAAAGACATTTGGACTGGTGTTATCATCATTAACTAAAACTAGAACCATTTAAAACAAAATTACTTGAAATAAAATAAACATGAACTGAAATAAAAGAAGTTTATTTTTTATTTTTATTTTTTTTCATTTACTTTAAGCTGAAGTACTAAAATAACTTAAATGAAATAAAACTTAATACGTATAGAAATGTATAAAAATTAAAACATAAAATATAAAAAAATATAAAATAAAATATTAGAAAAAATAAAAGCATTCTGAGTGAAAATTGTTTCTATATAAATTTGTATCAGTGCACTGAGAAATATTCTTTCAGTCGAGCATTTTAGACAGATGGGCAGATAGTTAGAGGGTAAAAGATATATATGTGCCAAAAAAAAAACACCTCTGTCTTATGCCACGTTGAGTTTACACACTGTTGAATTACGTCCTGATGTTTTGTAGTCTTTGCCTTTCTCTCTCTCACACACACAGACACACACACACACACATAAGTCATGGTGAGCGATGGACTCCTCAGTGTTTACTCACTCCAAACCAAATGATCTCTCTGCAGCTCTGCCACTTCAGATGTGAAATGGAATTTGCCGGCCTGTTCTATTCCGAGTCCATTTCTCTCACCGTGCGCTTTACCAATTCCCAAATAGAGTTCACTCGCTCACAGATAATGTTTGTGAGGATTGAGCCCGACTCCTCGGCCGTTCAGCAGGCCCTGGGGAGGGACCTCCGGAGAGCCTTGCAAGGGGATTGGAAAGCGCATGACGCTCGATTTCATTTTGTACTATTTGCCAAATTGTGTTTGTTCATTTGAAGATGGTTGGATATCTACATTTAGTTGTGTGATTGAGCACCGGAGCAGGAATTGCGCCGACGGCCCCCCAATAGCTTGTTTTTTTTGGCTGGGCATCACAGTCCACCAGACCATGTTTGAAATGTCTGAAATTAACTCCTCTCTGTGTCTGCTATAGTGAAACTAGAGTGATGATCAATCTCCAATCTGACTTTTCTTATGCAATTCTGCAGTGGCGGCCATTGACATTTGTGGTGTACAATAGAAATATTTGAGTTTGTTGGCCATTTACTTTTGCTTGATTGCATTATATGCATGACAACGGAGCTAGATAACCAGGATAATCTCATTCGTATTCGTTGGTAAGCGTACACAAACATTTGTGTCTGTCGGGGTAGACGTTGTTTCATACACTTTGAATATGAATAGCAACACACTGACAGCATGAATGTAACACCTTGTCCTAGCCAGACGTGATGCGATAAGATTTCAGCGTCAAAAAATTTGTCTGTCCACACTAGACGCGACGCGACTGAGACGCCACACGTCAATCAAAAATCACAGCCATTCAGAACAGCGTGTGGGCGGAGTCTCTCTGTGAAAGCGCACTGCTGGCCCGCACTCGCATTGGAAATGGGTAAGGACATAATCAAATCAAGAAATAACATTAATAAAAATCAAAACATTAACAAAATATACTCATTGGCTAATTTTGTTATGAAGTAGTTGTATGTTTGCATAGAATTCAGTCTTAACGCTATATTATATGCTTTCAAAATCTGAGGTAAATTATTATTGCTTGTGATAGAGAATTGAATGCCTTTGAACTTCGACAATCAGTTCCTCGTCATCCATGTTTGATGATTAAATATTCATGACACGCAGAACTTCCATCCAATGAGATCTCTGTGGGCGGATCTGTCAGCCGCGACGTTGCAGAAATAGGAACCGTTTCTAAATTAGAAACTTCGCGTGTCGCCGTCGCGTCTGGTTAGGACAAAAACTCTGATTAACATGGAAAAGATACCTTTTATCGCGTGTCGCGGCGTCGCGGCGCGTGTAGTTAGGACACAGTGTAATACTCATACAGAAACACTAGCATAACATTCATCAGTTAATGATGGAGAAACCGTCAAAGAAAGCCTTATTTGTTTAAAGATGAAATCCAGATGCTAATAAAAGTTATTTGTACCAGTTATTATTGTTAATTAAAACTAAAAACATTTAAAATCATTACTTGAAATAAAATAAAACATTACACTGAATTACACACCATATAACACTGATTTGGACCGTTTATGACTGAACTGCATTATTATAAAAGCTCAAGTAAAATATTAGTGTCTATTTTATAGTGTTACAGGATAATGTGATTCACTTATTTACCCTTGTCTGTTTGTGTCCAAACCATCTTTGAAAGTCAGACACAACTGAAAGACACCATGAGAATGTCAAATCAGCTCATTGCATGAAGAAAATATGAAGTAAAAATTAAGTTATCTCATTTATTAGACATATAAAAAACCAACAGTTTATGGATTCCAATTAATTCAATATTATATATTGAACCTCACAAGATTCATTGACATTTGTACATCTTTAAAATTGTAAATACATAAAAAAAGGTTTATGTTAGTGTGTTTTAATATCAATATCGGCACATATATAAATAGCAATGAATATTAATGAGATCATGTTTGAAGATTTGTCACAGGGGAACCCACAAGTAGTCTTGAATCAAATCTCAATATATTATTATTATTATCTTGTTTATGTTATAGTTATTGAACATTTCTGTCCCCTAGAATGATTTTTGAGGAGTAAAATTTCTAAAATCATTCTATTTTTAAGGGATTGATTATTATAGTTTTAAACTTCTTTATTGAGTCTCTTGAATTAGTATTATTTATTTGTTTCATGTTAAACATGGAGGAATGTCTGTTTTTGGTCTTGTTCTTCATTTTAATTATAAATCAGCAGAATTTAGTGAGGTTTATGCTTAAAAAGAAAGTAATTAGCTAAATAAAGGGAAAGAAATCTAAACACAATTCACAATTTTGCTTCTCACGTTAATGTATCTTATTTTAAATTTTTTTCCCCTAATACAACAATATTGATTAAGAGCATGATGTTGTGCAGTGCATATTTCAGCTTTACTAACTGAAATGCCTCTGTCTAATTAAAAACAAACAGTCCAGACATGGATCTCCCTGATCCGCCCTGCCAGAACCATGATCATCTATTAGTTTTCCATTGTGTTGCTGCTCCAGCGGTCCTTCCGTGAGGACTAAACCTGGGATTTTCTCTGTTAATTGGAGAGCAGAGGGGACGAAACACCATTGATAGGTTCTTCTCTCAATCAGTGCATCACGCTGTGGAGAGAGAGAGGTCAGAGGCTGGATCGGCCCGTGTCCCTGCGGACACCCTGCTGCGGCCCGACCAACACAGCAAACAATTAAACACACGGCTCTTCTGGCCCAAGTGGCTGGAGCGGTCGAGCCAGGAGAAGCTGCAACCCAGCGGGTTGTTGTTAGTCACTCCTTAGAACAATAAACTAGTGGCCTGAGCAATCAATACGGCCACAGCCGCGACTGCTTCCATTATCAGCCACTCTGAGGCTTGCGGATCCGCATGCATCCCTGAGCACCTGTGTCTCTGTCTATCACTTTCAACATTTCTCCATCTCGGGGTAATCTCAGAGACTCCAGTCGTCTCACTCAGGGTCTAAACGCTCGGAGTCTTTCAGACAACATTCACTGCATCGCAACAGGTCATTCAGGCACATGCATGCAGACGGGTTTGTCGGCCTTAAATAGCATGCTGTTAGTCTGTTAACAAACCTTATAATGCTTACTGGAAAAAATAATAAATACTAGAAGCACTTGTAATAAGCTAGGCTATATTTACTTTATTGTGGAAATTGCAAGCTTCTATTAGATTGAATTAATAATTAAAGTCAAATAAAGTAAAATGAAAGCTATGTTTACAAGATACTAAGTTGATTCAATAAGCACGCCTGAGGAAAGATATCAGTGGGGTTGTAAGTGTCATAATATATAAATGGCATAAATATAATATGATATGGTATGATAATGCTATAAATCCTCCCCTAAACAATATAATAATAATAATATCCAAAAAATAAATATAAAAATAACAAATCAGATTGGTTGCTTCATGTCTATTCATGTTTAAGTTTGGTAAATAAATTAATCTCCTAATTCATTTTTTTGTTTGTTTTTTCCCCAGAAAAAAATCTAAAGATCCTATTAAAACTATATATTAAATGTATATTTTTCTTACTCCAATCTTTTTTTTCTTCATGTTTTAAGGTTGAAGGTTTTTGAAAGTTATTTTTGTTCTTGTTGGTGGTTGAGGAAATTTCCCCCTCCAAATAAAGTGCTCAATGTAATTAATTCATTAATACATTCATTAATTCATTCATTCAGCTATAAACTGAAACTGAAATGTAAGGTTTATATGTGTAATACTTCCTTTTAGACAGAGAGAGTGTTTGAGCAACCTGTCTGAAAACAGACATTATTTGTGCAATTCTGTTTGGTTTCACTATAGAGATACAGAAGTTGCACACTTCTGCTTTAAATGTAAAAACACATTTGCAAAACTGCAATAGCCCGTTCACACCAAGGACAATAACTATAAAGATAGCGATAAAGATATAGTTCTAAAAATCATTATCGATATTAAAGAATAGCAGACTCCACACCACAATTATACGAATAACGGCACAAAGAAATTATATTGTTGGAATCACTTTCAGAACGATTTTATCCAGCTGATGAATGATAAAAACATTGACAGCCAATCGAGTTCGAGCATTTAAAGTGACAGACAAGTGTGCGCTTAACAAATAGAACGATCTCATCCGCTGGTGTGGATACTGAAATGGTATCTTTATAGTGATCGTTCTTGGTGTGAACGGGCCTTTAGTCTTGGAATTGTGGAGGGATGCCAAAGAAATGACAAGACCTGAACTTTCATTTAGAAGAGAATTTCTTAAAACATTGAATCCAGCACACTCCACCTTTTCAGTGTCTTTCTTTGGAAACAAACAGAAAGATAACACAAAAAGACACACAACAATTCAGGGGATTTAGATCCAGCTATATTCCCAGACAGAGAGCAAGTGTTACTTTTCTTCTCTGGAAATAGGTATCTGCCAACACTGTAAAGGCAGCACTGTCAGAGCCATTGTGGAGCTCAATGATCATATTGTGTGCTGGGTAGAGCCAGGGGGCATTTAGCACAGAAAGAACATGACAATAAGTGTGTGTGTGTGTGTGTGTGTGTGTGTGTGTGTGTGTGTGTGGGCTTTGATAGCAGATCCGTTAGCTTCCCCCTCAGGCAAGACGCCTGTGTTTCTGAGCACACACACACACACACACAGATACATACATAGGTAAAGCACACTCAACTCTGATAAAGAACACAAATAAAGAGAGGAAAAAAGGAACATATTTGTATTCACAGGTACAAAGCAGAGAAAAGGAACGAACAAGAGAGCGCGAGGGATGAATGAAGTCAAAACGACATTTCACTCTCGTTGACTTTGTTGTTCCACTCTGCGCTGCCATTGTTTGACTTCTGGATAAAAGAGAGTGTTTGTAAAGTGAGACCAGACTAATGCGATCATTACACGGCCCTCATCAACCTCTGTGCCGGAGAATACACAGATCAACACATCATACTATATGACAAAATCAGTGTTTTGTGGACATACTGGGTCTGACAAGTGAACATAATAGTCCCTCCTATTACCTCACTGAAGCATTCATACTGAAGACAACATGATACAAACAGCAATTCTGTAATCTGACATACAGGTACGTCTCAATTTTTTTTTTATATAATTTTTTTGTTACATTGGGCTTTAATAGCTCATACATTGTGATAGTGAGAATATGGAGCTCATACTCGACATTGAAGTATGACACCTCAGAACACCTGACAGAGGCCAAAACTGAGAAAAACTACTATTTGCTGCATGATGCTGACTTCCACAAAATGCACATAAATATCAGTTATGACTATATCACGCCAATAATACATCTTAGTAAGATTATATTTAAATGCTTAGATTTAGGATCAAATCTCTGTAGTTTGTATTGTGGGGCAAAACATATAATGCAATGCAATGCAATAAACGTTCCTCAAAAGCCTGATGTATCATATTTGATATTAACATGATTTGCCTAAAAAAATATGTATTGATAAGTAAACACAAGTTGCTTCAGGCCAGTTAATGTTCATCTTGAAATAATATTAACAGTATAAAATTTACTCTTACATTTAAAAATGTCTATACATGATCAATTAGATGACAGAAGCATTGTAGTAGATTGTGTGCAACAGGTTTTACTCAAACTTTTGATCATGCTGATAATTTAGAGGCTTTAGAAATGTGTGTTTCAAATTTGATTCAAGCTTTATTTAAGGAGAAAAAAAATGTAGGGTGGGACTTGATTTCATCCATCAGGAATTGATTGGATGGTGAAAAGTTGGTGTTACATGCAAGAATAAAGTCAGGTGGTTGAGGGATTAATGATGTCAGCTGAAATTAATAGACATGTCAAAGGCAGAGGGGAAAAAAAGTGATTTTTACATTTTAAATAACATGCACATAAACACCAAAAAGTACTATGGTAGCATATTTTTTTATATATATACCATATTAGTACAATTTTTGGAGGAACCTTGGAGTACCAAGTAATGCCATCGCTGTACCATGGTACCGCCAAAGTACTTTTTCTGTAAGGGTTTTTTAAGCATCACATAAAGTCAAGCTGTTTCGAATAATAAAACTAAATTAAAAGAAAATAATCAAGAGAGATGCAGCGCTTTTAATTGGCAGTCTTTACCTAATGATGCATTTTGTAAAATGACTACATTGTGAAACATACCATTAATGTGATGAAATGAGTTTATATCATCCACTCCTACTTTATGCCTATAGCCAAAGTACTACATCCACTCACTGATTCTGTCAATGGCATTGTGCTTTTTCATAGAAACTGTCTGCATTACACACAAACACACACTTTCATACTTGCCATCTAAACACACTTGGTGCATAAAAAAAATGCACTTGGCTCTTCTCCAACAAGTCGCCCTCGGGGGAGACACAACGCTACAGTGGTTCCATAATTAAGCCATTGGCAAACAAAGAAATAGTCAGCTAAATGCTTCCTGGATATGAATCATAACAGATCTGCTGGGATTTACTAGTCGTGAGTTTTTTTTCTCAGCTCAACAGACTAATTGGTTCCCCTGCTCATTGTTTGTCATGCACAGTAATATGAAAGCACCTTAACTCAGATCCCTTCAACCAAAACCAAACTCAATTCACACGCATCAGACTGCAGGCACTCCTTTCTTTCTCTCTCTCTCTCTCTCTCTCTCTCTCGCGCTCTCTCGCTCTCTCTTGCTCTCTCTCGCTCTCTCTCTCGCCAATTAAACAAGACTGATACGTTTGATTTGAACCAAGCACCTGTCTGCTGGCAGTGATGGAAAACGGGAAAGATACTGGAATTATAATAACTCAGTGACCATGTTTACATGCACACCATCTTCCGATTATGGTAATCAATATATTCCGAATACATAAAAACATGCATGTCCTTTTTTACCACTATTATCTTGAGTTAATAATGGAAATGTTCTTTGATGATACATATTTATTTCAGTTCATGTTTAATAAAATGTTAGTCTGAGAAATCATTACTTATAATCAGCACAATTTATATATATATATATATATATATATATATATACATACATACATACAGTATACACACGCAACAAAGTGGAAAACCTAAGTGTAATATACAGTATTTAATATACAATATATGCATCCTGGCAGATGCTTTCTGATGAAAATTAAATCAGCAAATGTCAGACTATCATTCTTACAATGAAACTTTATCTATGTAATGTTGCAGTTCAGGTTTCTAGCCTACTAAATAACTCCGATTTTTTATGATCATTAAACAAAATAATTAACCAAGGCAACTCCACTCTGTCTTTCTTCTCACATAATAAGCAATATTTGAAGTCCACTTATTTATTTGTTACGTCGCCATGTAATAAGTAGGATAATGTACAGTCAGACGTTCATTATCACAAAATAAGCCTCTTCAGGATGATACAGATCACCCAGTCAGAGTTTATTTTGTGATAATGACCGGCTGACTGTACATTATCTCTGACTCGTCTACTGGATGAGGTGAGCGATTCCTCAGCGCAGAGGAGCCGGTGGGAACGCGCTTTCTGTGGGCTTCAGTGGAGTGTCTACAGAGAGCTACTCTTCAACATTACGTAAGCGATTGTTTCTGTAGTACGCTTCTTCTCCAACAGGCCCTTAGCAAATTGAGCTACTTTGGCGCATGAAGGGAGGTTAAAAGAACAACACTTCACTGCTAGAGACTCTGTGACTGGAAGAGAAGAGTTGGAAAATGGGCTCTATTTTTGCAAATTGATGTCCATTTTCTCTCAAGTAAATACATCCTCAAAATATACTTCTGTAGAGATGTGCTAAACAGCACCTGAATATTCATTTTTGGCAAATCGCAAACTGCCGTTCTGAATGCAAATGTGGCAGAATCTATCATCGGCGGCGAGAGCGGGTTTGTCCTCTCTGTGGTTAAGAGATACTGTATGTAAACATTAAAAAAAAAACATTACATCTAATAGAAAATGTGTAATTTACCTACGTGATCTCATAAGTACTCATATGTAAAGTGTGCTTATACATAAACACTTTTTGAACCTATAGCCAACAATCCTTTTAACTTTTGAAACATGCAAATGTTTTAGGTGCATAATATTGAATTCATGAGAATTTTTTTTTATCATATTTATAAAATGAGATTAATTAAAACCAATCACATTATGCAATGCTTTGAACTGATTTGACATTATAACGGTATTATAACGTGTTTCACTAAGATTTAATACTAATTAATATTTTTAAATACTAAATACTAATAAAATTGCTGAATTCATTAAAGCTATGGTATACGATTTTGAAAATCGGTCGAGAAAGCCTGAATTTTTAAAAAACTCATCCCGCCCCTCCACACACA
This sequence comes from Meda fulgida, assembly GCA_030578275.1. Classification (NCBI taxonomy): domain Eukaryota; kingdom Metazoa; phylum Chordata; class Actinopteri; order Cypriniformes; family Leuciscidae; genus Meda; species Meda fulgida. Next base: position 3,804,156 of record CM060624.1, read on the forward strand.
CACACACACCCCTCCCCTCTGTTCACGCCAACGCAAGATTAGCAACACATGAAATGTTCTAAACTCCCCACCACCATTAGTATACTACTACTAGTATTGCTAAGGTTTTCAGTAATTGTTAAAAAGCTATTTATGTAACAAGTCACACCATAAAAGTATAAATAAATGTTTAACGTTACCTGCTCAACAAAAAGTCAGCCGTGTCAGCGTCGGTTTTCAGTCCAAGATCTCCCCGAAGCTTCCTCCAACGATCAATGGTGGACCCTATATTTATTCTACTTTGAGTCCGGCGTTCTTCACATTTTTTTTTTTTTATCTCTGCTTCCACTACAGACTTTCTCTTTCTTCCAAACTTTACACTAGGGGCAAGCAGGGGCCGCTTGCTGCTGTCTTTTATTTTTGCATTTTTTATTGTCTTTCCATTTTTTTATCTGACGCTTCTTGGCTACCTACCATAGACAGTCAGCTGCTTTTTCGCGCAATTTCATGTCGCAGGAGGGGAGGGGGGCGGGTCGGGTGCGGTGGGGTGGAGACACAAGCGCCAGGCGGAGTTTCAAGTGGTGCTGGTGATTGGATGAGAGCAGTTGTCCGGCCGGACAGCTAACATTGGTCAACTTCTCTGCGGCTGTGCAGCCAATAGAGTGAATGGATTTTTTTCATTCTTTTTTCTATTCCTATTGTTAGGAGTTACTATATAACCATAACCAGCATCTAAACGAGGATATTAATAATGAACAATCTTTGACATCGTATACCCTAGCTTTAAATTCATCTGTACAAAGAGGGCAAATATATTTGATTAATTTTAGTAGTTTTAGACCTTTATTAGTCCATAATCATTTGGCTTTAAAAGATCTTTAATGCACAGTGTTTCTCCATCAGAAGATTTGTACATTCCTAAAACTGCATATAAAAAAGTCTTTAGATTTTAACCCTTTACCTGTCACCCCCCCTTTTGATAATTGACATTAAAATGCACTATACAAACTTAAATTGTTGTAATTCAAGAATGCTTTGGAATATAGACCTAAGTTTGGTCTTGTTTTAAAGAAAACAATCAGCAGATTATTACTGAAGTGAAAGCATTTCAAAAAATTAAAGTATGAAAAAGTTATGGAAGTTATAATTTACAGTAAATCAAATATACTTTATTAATATATATTTTTTTTATATAAAATAAATATTTTACAAAATATTTTTTACAATAAAATTACTATAAAATGAAAGCTATATATCTAACCAAGTTGTGTTCCAAATTTAAAGTTGATATCACAAAAATTGAAGTTCCCATGAGATTTTGTTTAGGCGTAATACCAAAAATAGCCACCGGGTGCCATTGAATTCCATTGAATTTAATTGTATGCATTCTGCCATAACAAATTAATACATTTCTATCCAAATATCTAAATATGGAACCTTGAGACCCAGACCTTTCTGACAATATGTGTTTTGTCAAGATTAGAAAAGGTTTTGATAATAAATTATGAAAGATGATGCCCAAAAGGGGAGGGGCCTAATAAAAAAATACCATTTCTATGGTAACGCAACGTCCAATTTCAAAACGGTTTTCACAGGATGAATTCTGAGTTCGTAAGCTTTCAAATGATACCTAATGTATGATAACTACTAAAATATGTGATATAATAATAATAAAAAATATATATATTATATATAATATATATTATACTTTTTAGAGGACTTCTTACTTTACTTTTTAAAATATAATTTTATCTTTTTTTATTGACAAATACTAGATTATGTTTTATTATGAACTTTTAGCACTAAAAACCAAAGTTTCAATTATTAAAAGTGTGTGCGTCGACTTTTTGTGACAAAGGTCAGAAACTCCTGTAATGACGTTGATTTTTTGAGGCGCACTCTTGTCATAAATTCATATATTACTGTTCATTCGTAATTTGTAAGAAAAAAACAACGCTAAAATATCTATTTAGGAGTCTTGGACCTTTCCAACGATATATAGTTTGTCATGACTAGATTAGGATTTAATAGTAATATAGTGAAGTAAATTTAGTTTGCCCGTATACGGGCAAGTGACACTTACTGACAATGCTGTCAATTAATAAGTTAATAATAATATTAATATGTAGATATGACCTACGAATATGAATAAGCTCACCCTGAATCTGCTTTTCTCAGTCAAAGTCCAACAAAGCTGTTTCCTCAGCACAGATCTGTGAATGGCTGATTTTCCAGAAACTTTTATCTCACTTTATTTCGATGGTCCACTATAGTCTGTAGAATGTCTGTTGGCGAGCATCAGAATAAAGTGTTAGCAGATATTAAGCAGACAGTCTAGTAATAATCTAATTAGAGTGTAGTTGCAAAATAGTTCGTAGAATGTCTAGTGGCCCATCAAAATACAGTGTTAGCAACTTCTTTTCTGAGAGAACTCATAAAATGCTGAATGCATGGAAGGGTAATCCTGCAGAAACAGACGAGAAACTGCTCACAGATCTCAATGTTCTTTTCAGAACACACAAAAACATATACAAACTCAGTATTGTGCAGAAGCCGTGGTTTTGTTGTATATTAAAGAGGACAGACCGTCGTGTTTTTGATCTTCGGCACTGAGGTTGTGAAATGTCAGTAGTCAACACTAAAGAAACTCAAAGTAACGTTGATACCATAGCAAATTTTATATACCGGTAGTTACATACATATTCTAAATTGTAAATATGGTAACACGTTTTCGTTTGTCCACTTTAGACATTCTACTAACTATATGTAACTTTGCAACTACATGTCAGCTAACTCTCATTAGAGTATGAGTAAACTGTTAGGTTAGGATTGGGGTTAGTAGAATAAGTTGACATGTAGTTGCAAAGTTACTTATAGTTATTAGAATGTCTAAAGTGGACTATCAAAATAAAGTGTTACTGCGAATATTAAATATTATAATTTAGTATAAATATTAACAAAGTCAACTTTTGTCACTAAAACTTTTTGCCACACATCAACAGATTTCTCCTCTCATAACTCGTTTCACCCTGTATATGGGATTGTATATAGAAAGGTTTTTAAAGCTACAACCAATTTTGGTTAATTATCGGGTGACCCGGCCTCAGACCTGCGCCAATTAGCCGACGGCTGCTGGAGGCTTTGGGTCAGAACTATAATGCAGTTACCAGTGTGCTCACTGTACTTCTGATACAAGACAGACAGAAAAAAGTGAAGGAAAAAAGCTTTTCCTCACAAAATATTTGAAACCGAACAGCGTCATAAACAGACCTTATAGGAATATTCAGCATTAAATACAAACTCACCTCAAGGGAGAATCTCACAAATACAAGTTCAAGTCTCATTTCACCCCAAAATCTAAAGAAAAAAAGATTACATTTTATTTTGTATGAATTGAACAATAATGTATAAATATTGTATACTTAAATACCGTAATATTGTATAAATATGTAAAAACTTAAATTGTTAAATTATCTAAAACATTGAATAGTATTATTTTCTGACTTACAGTAATGATATATATGCTATAGCATATTAAATAATGAGACAAAAATAATGAGAGTTATTTTTGACACTTGATGAGCTAGAGCATTTCAATTTTTTTTTTAATCTTAGGAACATTGCCAGGATTAGGCTTTTTCTTTCATTACCTGATGCAGAAAGTCTTGTCCATGCACTCGTTACCTCTAGGGTTGATTATTGTAATGCCCTTTATCTTGCCTACCTGCAAAGTCTATTAAGCTCCTGCAACACATTCAGAACTCAGCTGCACGTGTTCTTACACAGACTCCTTCTCGTCAGCATATCTTAGGAACCTGCATTGGCTTCCGGTCCATGCCCGTATTGATTTTAAAACTCTTATTTTAACGTATAAAGCTGTACAAGGAACTGCACCATCATATATATGTGATTTAATTACGCTATATATGCCCTCTCGATATCTTCGCTCCGCCGACTCTTTTCTCCTTAAACAGCCTTCTTGCAGACTAATAACTATGGGTTAAAGAGCCTTCTCTGTGGCAGCTCCTAGGTTGTGGAATGCACTAACTTTAACTGTTAGCAATGCCCCAACATTAGGCAGTTTTAAGGAACAGTTTTCTGATGCTATCTATTTAAGATAGTGTTTGTGTCTTAATTGGAGACACTGGACACTGGATGTATATTGTATTCTACCTCTTGTTGGAACTTTTTATATATATATTTTTTATGGATGTACTTTTGTACTGTACTTTTTGTAGCGCTTTGGGTATCAGAAAAGTGCAATATAAATAAAATGTGTTATATATATATATATATAAATCATATTCAAAACTTTAAATATTGTGTATGAGTCATATTGACAATTTATGGTATACTTTTTGTTTGACAATATGACTACGGTATGTACTATTGTTGAATGGAAAAGAGCTGCATGAAGATCCTTAAAAAAATCTCCTTTTGTGTTTTAGACAATAATTCCAGACTACGGGTGTGAGACGATATGAGAGAGAAAACAAATGACAATAATGATTTGAGTGAATTATTCCATAAATAACCATGATTAAACAATAATATTTTTTCCTGGCCAGTTCTGTAAGAAAAAGGAAAACAGCGGTCTGTGAATGGTGTGCAAACATGAACATTTCTTGATCCATCTCTGTCTCTCTGTCTGTTTGCCTGCAGGGACTTTGCTTCACTCATTCTGCTCACAGAGGTCTTGCCTGCAGGCAGCCAGAGAGCCAAAGCAGCAACAAAACAGCTTGCTACAGGCTTCCTCACTCGGCTCCATTCTAACACACAGACGCTAATCAAATCCTCTGATTTCACTAATACACACAACACACACTTGAAGAAAAACAAAGACATCTTGGACAGTGTTTGAGGCCTCTTATTCCTCTTATTTATTAGTTTGATGTTTAATTCCCAGTGCAGATCAGCTGCTTGTGATATGAGATGAGAGCCGCTCACTGCTAAAGTGCTGGTTTTGCCAAAAATGGTCAGGTTCAGTTTTGAGTCACTTAGTAAAATAGATAGATACCCATATATATTATACACACAAACATAAATACATTGTTATTATTACCTAATGTAAAAAAGCCAAGAATGCAACAAATCTATGCTGTATGCAAAAACATACAGTCCTGATTCAGAAAGGAAAAATGTTTATTCATGATTTCAGTGTTAAATCAGATGCAAACTTCTTCCATTCACATGGCTACAGATGAGTCATCATCTCCTGTAAACAGGTATCAGCAGCATCACACTAGAACATGAGACACTGTGTGGGAGATCATCTCGCAAGGGGGTTGCTATGCTGTTGCTAAGGTTTTCTGAGTTTTTAACATTTTGCTGTGCAGATACTACTGTAGGTTATTATGGTTGGTTGCCAGGGTGTTGCTATGAAGTTGCTAAAGCATTCTGAGTGTTTTAACACTTTGCCAAATGCTTACCTGTGGCCGGTGGCATAAACTGCTAAGACTTGTCTTAAAAGTTAGCTATCTATTTTTTTTTCTTCAAGACAGGTTCTAACTTTTTAAAGTCAGTGACATAACAGGTAGAATGGTCTCATTTGAATCGGAAAAGTAAAACTGATGCCTCTTGTCTTACTGTTAGTTGGTCAAACTAGTTCTTGAGTCACAGTCTTAACATAGTGACTAATTTTATGCTACTGGCCCCTGGCTTCCTGCGGTGTTCTGAGTGTTTTAACACTTGGCTATGCAGTTAATTAGTTGTTGCCAGGGCGCTGCTATGCTGTTGCCAAGGTGTTCTGAGTGTTTTAATGCTTGGCTATGTAGTTACTAGGTTGTTGTCAGGGTGCTGCTATGCTGTTGCTAAGGTGTTGAGTGTTTTAACACTTGGCTTTGCAGTTACTTGATTGTTGCCAGGGCGTTGCTATGCTGTTGCTAAGGTGTTATGAGTGTTTTAACACTTTGGTATGTGCTAATCTGGTTGTTGCAAAGGTGTTCTTAGGTTTTTAACCATTTACTGTGTGGTTACTACTGTAGGTTATGCTGGGTGGTTGCCAGGGTGTTGCTATGCAATTGCTAAAGCATTTTGAGTGTTTTATCACTTTGCTATATGCTTACCTGGTTGTTGCCAGGGCATTACTATGCTGTTCCTGAGGTGTTCTGAGTGTCTGAATTACTAATAGCTGCAGTACTTGTGATGCTTGACTTAAACACAACTGAATACACTAAAATAAGATCTGAGTAAAGACTGACATTATAGATGAACAACTTCTGCATGTCCATGAGGTGGCCGGCAGTTCTCCTCACCAGTTCAAGCTGGCTCTCTGCCATTCCTGAAGGTGACAGCAATAGTGCCGACGTTTCATGGCAGGATGCACGCACACACTCGCGCCGAGGGGGTCTGTGAATCTCAATGTCAACTGTGTTACAGCGTTTACAACTCGACAGAGTCAAGTTGACTCAGCACATTCCTTTCCCTGTGGTCAGAGAAAGACGGAGATGAAGAAATTAAGTGTGAAGTGGAGCAGCCTAACTGAACCCTGCCAAAGTGCCTCTGTTCCGACACTAATTATTGATTGGATGATTAGGGCAGATGAAGAGATCTCTTTTTGAAAGCGCGGCCTGTGATTGTGCATCCCGCACTCGGCTACAGAGCAAGCGCAAGTGAGCGATGGAGCAATCGATACTTTCAATCACGTTGAAGAGCGTTGCTGTCAGTCACGCTATAGTGAGGTGATTAGGATTGAGTCTTAAGACAGTGAATAAGTTCCAGAGGCTCTCTCCGGAGCCTCCTTCAGTTTCCCGGGCACCTAATGAACTCACACGGAGCGGCACGACATTCTGTCTGCGCTGATCCTGCAGTCAGACCAAACTAGCACAGCGGTGCACGAAGGATAACACGTTACTCAACATCACCAAAACAGGTTTGTTCTGACTCTGAATTCTGATTGGATCAGCTGCGTTTAAAGTCGTTGCACATGCATAAACCTCTGACTGCACATTCTATTAATGCAAACATAAACAGCCTACATTTAAAGGGATAGTTCACCCAAAAATGAAAAATCATTTACACACCCTCAAGTTGTTCCAAACCTGTATGAATTTCTTTCTTGAAGAATATGGAAGTCATAATACTATGGAAGTCAATGGGGCCCATCAACTGTTTGGTTACCAACATTCTTCAAAAGTTCTTCTTTTATGTTCAGCAGAACAAAGAAACTCATACAGGTTTGGAACAACTTGAGGGTGAATCATTTTTAGGTGAACTATTCCTTTAAGACTATTACTTGGTAAACAATTCTAATTATTTATATTATAATTAGGCCTGGGTTCACAGACAGGACTTAGATTAAGCCAGGATTAGGCCTTAGGTCAATTGGGGCATTTAAGTAGCTTTTATAAATGTGCCTTAGAAAAAAAGCATTACTGGTGTGCATCTTGAGACAAAACAATGGCAGTGACATATTTGAAGATATGCGAAGTTGCTTTCAATTAAAACATCTCAAACATGCATTTTAGTCTGGGACTAAATTTAAGACTAGTCTGTGAAACCAGAGGTTCAAGTGGTAAATTAAAGTAATTAATTAAACTATTATTTGTGCTGTTTTATTAAAGCAATAATCCAAGATCTGACAATATCTGTATGTTACATTGATTTTACCATGGTAACTGTGCTGAAACTGTAAATCACTGTAACACATGGTCTCTTGTGGCTTATTTCTTTAATAAGCAGCAGCTGGGAGAAGCAGATGAGAGGTTCATATGAAGGGTGTGGACTGGAGCTAGTCATGGAGAATCTGTTATAGGAGGAGCGACGAGCACAGGTAGTGGCATTATTTATCAAACAAAAGTTATTCATCATCATCTGAAGTCAACATGAAATCAGATTTCTATTTCCATATTTAACACAAATTCCTGTATTAATAGTCTTATTTTGCATGATTCCAAAATAATAAAAATCATGAAAATATTATAATAAGTAAAATGGTTGATTGGCATTTCACGTTGATTTTAACAAATCCTGGTTAATATCTTCTAAACGGTGTGTGTTTATATATGTTTGCATGTGCAGGAAAGGACAGATAAAATCTACAATTCTGCAATGAAAACAAGCAGATGCAGTACATACAGGTATGAATGGTTTGTTTTAATTTTTCCTCAAGCAAAAGTCTGAATTCTAATGAGCAAAGCTGAAGAGGCATATTGAAATCGTTAAGCAGAAAATCCTTGACCTTCTTCTTCTGTGTAAAAAAATAAGAAAAAGAGGGGGGGGGGGGCAGAAAGCAAAACAAACTCTGTCTGGCTCTCTCTTACGCCGACTGTCAACAGCTCTCTTGATGTGGCAGCATCAGACTGTGTTTATTGTGTTGCTTCAGTGTGATAATAACTGTAATCGCTGTGTGGGAATTAGTGGAGAGTATCTAGTGGAGAGAGACAGCGAAAGAGCGAGAGAGAGAGACAGATTGACAGAGATTAGAGGTGGGCTCTGCTGCTGTCTCTTTGTGTGGTGCCTGTCTGTCAGCCAAGAAAAGAAGAAGAAAACGCTGCTCTGTCTGTCTCTCCGAGTGCTGATGTTGTCCTTGTCAGCCTTAAAAAAAGGGCTCTGAGCCAGAATGCCTCATTGTACGCCAGTGATTCCAAAGGCGGATACCACAAAACACATAAAGGGAAGGTAAACATACATATACTGTAAGTGCTTGTACTGTAAACAAAACAGTTCCTGCCAATGTATGCATTGAATATATACATTAAATTGTTCAGCAATGATGCATTAATTGATAAAAAGTCACAAAGATCCTAAGCAGCACAGCTGTTTTCAACATTGATAATAATAACAAATGTACCGTATATCTGATTTCTTGCACGCCTCCACCCTCCCCCATCCGCTCCCCTTCCCATCAGCCTGACATCGGCTGGCTTTTGAGGGAGCCGCTGACTTGTTAGTACTCTAAGCAACACGAGGAACAGATGTGTCCCTGGCAGTGGATGGATGGTCACACTCCATCTGGCCAGTGCAGCTCTGGACAGGGATGATGAATACAGCTTCATCACTGAATGACTGTCATCAATCCGTTCTCTCTGACAGCATCAGGCCCCAGGTGGAGCCGCCCAGAGAGAGGCCATTCCAGAATACAGGTCAATCAGCACCAGCCCAAGCCAATATTAGCTCTCGATATATAGAACGCTGGACGCATTATGCCGTGAGATCAACTCTAAGCTTCACAGGAGATCTCGGGTGAGGAAAGACGGGCTAAATCACAAGGCTTTGATGTAGACGCCATGGATTTATGTGCACGCAGGAGGCTAACACTATGTTTTCCAACGGAATAAGAATGAAAGACAAAGCAATGCTAGAAAAGAGACCTGTGAAAAGACAGACCTAGTTAACCATCTAACGAATACAGTGCAATAGTGAGCGGGCTTGGTTTTTTCCAAAAAAAATTTCAAGCAAGATTTTTAAGCCTTGAACTAAACCAGCTCTGTTAATCACGTTACAAACATTAATTTATATCAATATAGGTGTATATATATATACGTATATATATATATATATACATACCATATACCATATAAAGGTGTTTGCGCATCAGAAACAAAGACAAAGGCGTTGTGCACACATGTGCACACTGAAAACTGGCTTTGAAACAATTTCCACTCAGAAGTTTCACAAATCATTACAAAGAATCAGCAAGTGTGACACATTGAATTAAACATGAATTGGTAACACTTTACAATAAGGTTTCATTCATTAACATTAGTTAACTACATTAGTTAACATGAACTAACAATGAAAGTACTTCTAAAGTATATATGAATCTGTTTATTTCAACATTTCATAATACAATATCAAAAGTTCTATCTGTTAATGTTATTTAATGGATCTGATCTAACATGAACAGTTGTACTTTTATTAACTAACGTTAACAAAGATGAATAAATACTGTAACAAATGTATTGCTCATTGTTAGTTTATGATAGTTAATGCATTAACTATCATAAACTAATGAGACCTTGTTGTAAAGTACCCGTGAAGTTCTAAAGTAGAAAGACTGAACTAGTATTTTCTTGTAAAACATACAAAACGGAATGAACCAATCATCCCATGAAGCTGCATTCCTGTAGCTAGAAATGCTGGTTCGATTCTCAGGGAATGCATGAACTGATAAAACGTTCACATTAAATGCAAATTCGCTATGGATAAGAATCTGCCAAATGCGTAAATATTAACGTAAGATTGCAAATGACAATCAAATCGGCAATGTTCAATATAACTGCCAATGTGACATTTGAATGAATATGAGTTTAAAATATAATTTATTTATTTAATATGCAATGTTTAAATATATATGTTTTTCAGAGTATAGGGAGACCAACTTGATTATGTCATTTGCAATGCATCATGGGAGTGGCCAGTTGCTACTGAGCTCTTTACGCGTTATTTCCGCTTCCATTATTTTTCACTGTGACTCGTTTAGGAGATAGCTTTAAAGAGTGGATAAACATGAAACCCGTGTTGATCATGTTTGACAGTGGAATTCCTAGTGAAAAACTACATTACCCATGAAGTTGCATTGGCGCATGGCTTTAAACTCTTCAACAAAGATTATTTTAAAATTCCTATGGGAAAAATGAATGAAAATATACTTCCGGAACCAGCGCCACTGAAAAAGGAGGCGGGCACTGTAGCACTCTATAATTGACCATTACTGATAAATCTTCTGGCCTGGCCATACTTACATAATTCCTAAAATCTACCTACAGTCTTGTTGTTAATAATTTGTTTATGTTTGGCACCACTTGCGCTGCTACTGCCATTCTTGTTTTGTATGTATTTTGTAACCGTCTGTAAGGTTGATGCATTGGCAACATGTCTGTAAAGCGTCACTGAATCTATCTTGGAAAGCACTAGATAAAAAGAAAGCCATGTGTCATCATAGAATCAAATAAAAAGTGCAGTAGTCCTGTAAGGCTATATTAAACTGACAACATATCATAGGCCTGACCTTGTCATGGTCCATTTTGAATATGTTAACTCTCCAGCGTTCCCTTGAACTGTCACAACTTCAGATCCAACACTTTTAATGCTTTCCCAGGGATGCCTATAATAAATATCTCACCGGACAGCCGTTGGACGTTTCACCTTGTTTCCAGAGCCCTAAACAGCTCCGGAAGAAGATCGAGTCCATTCACCTCCTCCTAGTTCCCACGTCTTTATAACTGTCTGCTATCCTCTTCATCATATACATGAAGAAAGAGAAGAAAGAAATAGAGAGAGAGAGAGAAAGCTTGTGATAATGAGTTGCAGTATTGGCGATGGGAGGAGGTGATTCAGGGCCTTGATGTCAGCGCGACGAGGACACCTTAGCTAGCACGGGGTGGTTCAATAACACGCGTCTTTATAAATGACACTGGTTCCAGCGGCATGCTGGGAAATTACACGTCTGAAACCCTGAACCCTGAAGCCTACGCACAGCACGGCGCGCACATGAAAACATCCCCAGCATACATGCATGTACGTATGCTCATATTCCTCAGTTTAGCTAATGCAACCGCCATAGTGCTTAAGGCAACACCCAAACAACCACATAGCTACACCCTGGCAACCACCCAAGTACTGTATAGTAACCCTCCAGAAACCATGCAGCATATCAATCTGTTTTTCTTATAGCCTACAAACTTTAAAACGACTTTAAACTTCTTTAAAATATTTACTGAAAACCTTCAAACTACTTCAAACGTTCAGGTCAGGCTTTGTTGAGTCAAGATCAAAGTTTTGTTAGACTTTTTTTATATTTTCCGTTTTAATTTTAGTTAGTTTTTGTAAATGTATTTGAGTTTTTGTAATTTTATTAGTTTTTATTTTATTTTTAATATGCCTATACAGTCATTTTTATTTTTAGTTATTTTAGTACATCAATTTGAGCTAAATAAAAATTAGAAATGTTGTCTTGGAAACTAGCCGAAATAATTTTTTATATTTTATTTTATTTCAGTTATTGCTCCTGGTTGGAGCTTAAAATGGAAATGAAAAATGAAACTTGTGCAGTTTAAACCTCAAATCCAGCTTAAACTAAATCCTGCAAACCAGACAAGCTGAGAGATGAGAAAACCACATTAGGCTGATTTAAGATTTTTTTTTATGTGGATCGTCTTTCGAATGTAGCATAGACTGATTTATTTTAATGAAACAGTTGGTTCAGATTAATAACGATTCACTGATTCAACGATCAAAGAAACAATTCACTGATTCACCCTGTGCTTTGCATCCAATTAGTTAAATGCTAGTCGGTTTTATATAAATTCTATAAATTTGTGACCAGTTTATTTATATCTCGCAAATTGAGATCACAATAAAGGAATGCACTGACTGTAAAAACTAATGATATAATCGGATAGTTATGCACTTAAACAGATATAGTATATTTTTCCCCTTGTATAACGGAAAAAGTAGTTAGCGAACTATGTTTTCTAAATGTTTTCCTTGACTGTAGATTAATTATGAGCAGCTTCCAGCGCTGCACCAAGATTACTCTTAAACTACGACTGCTCTTATCGAAAGATTTGTGATAAATTAGCAATTAATCCTCTTCCTTTACTTGCTGTTTGTGAGTTGGTGGCAGAGAGGAGGCCTATAAATAGCGTTAGCATATGTACTTAGCTGTCAAAGAGAGCAAAGAGGAACAAGGGCCCGAATGACCTCAGTGAGCGCCAGATTCCGAACTCACATACATATTTATTGGCGAGGCTCACCTCTAGTCTCGCTGACAGCAAACCTGAGCTTCCGACTGCAATCCCAGCCAAAGGGAATGTTAAGCTGCTCTTGTGGCGGACTGCAGAGGCTAATATCTCAGATAAGACCCATTTAATCATGCTTTTGTCTTTAAATTAGCTAATTATTTTCACAATCATACATGCAGAGGTTTGTTTCATGGGCATTCAGTGACGATTCTGCCAAAAGCTAGCCGTTTCTGTGTGGCACCAGTAAAAAAAAAAAAAAAAACACGCATACAAATCTTTTGTCTATTGCTCTGAGTGTGGTTCTTCTCACGCAGGCTCTAATTAGCCGGGAATTAAACATGCTACACAAAAGCGAGATATCTTCTGCTAAAAATACAGAACAATAACATTTGATTTGGACTGAGAAAAGGGCATGGCCAGCTTCCAGAACCTTCTGCTAGTTAGCTAAAATCTACATGATAATTTACAGACCAAATCATGTTTGTGATAATGCAAAACTGCCACGCAAGTCAGATTTCATGCAAGTGTCTTAAAACTATAAAATTTGATTGTTTCAAGTCGTTTCTATTGAATCAGCATTTGCAACTTGTGCCAGGTTAATAAAGCAATAATATATATTTATTTGACTTTAAATTTTGTTTTAATTATTTTATTTAAATTAATGTATTTAATTATATAATTTATTTGTTTTTGAATTGAGTCTGTAAACAATCACTGCGTCTGAAATCGAATACTACACTACTGTGTAATTGGCGAAAAACAGTATGTCAAAATAATGTGTCTGAATACATATAGGGAGCGAATTAAGGTTGATTAGGACACTTTTTCCCATCCGTATCAGTGGCAAAGAGTGTCCCAATCAACATGAATTCACCCCTGAAAAAAGTACCCAGATGACCTACTACTTCCAGCACGATTCTGAAGTGTGTATTTGATGGACACTTTACTATCCCATGAGGCCACAGGACAGGATTTATGAATGGCAGTGAAGCAACACAACTGACGCTGGTAGGTCACGTGACAGTATGTGAACATACGTCCTAATTTCGTATTCATACTATATAAAAACATACTTTTTAAAGTCACAAAGTAAGTTCAAATTCAAATGCAGTACCTATGGTATGCGATTTCAGACGCACCAAATAAGTACTGTTTCGGAAAAAAAAAAGATGAATTAGAATTACAATTAAATAAAACAACTATGTGGTGAAATATTTTTACAATTTAAAAGAACTATTTTCTATTTTAATGTATTTTATCATGTAATTTTTCCTGTGATCAAAGCTGATTTTCAGCATCATTACTCCAGTCTTCAGTGTCACATGATCCTTCAGAATTCATTCTAACATGATGATTTGTTGCTCAAGAAACATTTCTTATTTTTATCAATGTTGAAGACATCTGTGCTGTTTATTATGTATGAATATGCTTAATAATATGCTGCTTAAATTACAAGAATGTCCAACTTACAACAATAAGTTGTTTAACTTAACAGGCATTCATTCTCGGTGGAATGGAGAGAGAGGTTTGAAAGCTGGTGAGGAGAGCAAGATTTTGATTATCTTATAATGTTTGATGTTTAAATTGATACACAAATTCATACCTGAAATTGAATACGTAAATACGTAAAACCCCATCTAACATGTTGTAAAGAACAACCAAATGACAGATTGGGTGTTGTGAATGTTGGGGATTGAAGATATGTTGCTGTTGGTCGAGTCTGACCTCCTCCGAGTGAGAGAGAAGAAGGATGATGGGGCTTCTGCCAGAGAGAGAGATAGAGCTGTTTTTGCACATTTCTGCTGCCCCGTCGTTTTCTCAGCAGGGCGTCCCATGGGAAAGTCAGGAATAAGAGAGAGAGAGAGAGAGAGAGAGAGAGAGGCATCAGCAGCACTATGTCTCGAACCATAGACATGGCACCCTGTATGCCAGACGTGTGTGATTAGCACAAGCTCACTTAACACACCATCTGATGGCATTAAATGGCTCAGTGTGAATGTGACAGGACCGCGAGCCATTCAGAACGTCTTTTAAATTCCTATTTAATTCCTGAATCTGAGTTGGTACACTGTAAAAAAAAAAAAAAAAAAAAAATCAATTTACAATAAGAGAGAATTTCAATAAATAAAACTATTGTGTAGTTATTATTATTAATAATAATAATAATAATAATAATAATATGGCTATATGGGCTATTTATAGAAACATTAGATTATAATAATGTCTGAAATGCCACCAAATTTTTTTGTTTAAATACATAGAAATATAATGTACTGTTAGTCAATTAAATATTTAAACTGAATTCATTATATGCTTTGCCAATTAGTCACAATTAAATTACATACACTAAAATTATACCCACAATATTAAGATGATTCAAATACATTATTTAGTAGACTAAATAACTTTATACATTTGGGGTCAGGATTCTATTTTGAAGAAATTAATACTTTTATTTTGCAAGGATGCAATAAATTGACCAAAAGTGACAGTAAAGACATTTACAAACGATTTCTATTTCAAATTAATGTTTTAGTTTTTTTTTTAATTCTATTCTTCAAAGAATCCCAAATAAATGTATGTTTCCACAAAAATTTGAAGCAGCACAACTGTTTTCAACATTGATAATAATCAGAAATGTTTCTTAAGCATCAAATCATCATATTAGAATGATTCCTGAAGGATCATGTGACACTGAAGACTGGAGTAATGCTGAAAATTCAGCTTTGATCAGGAAAAATCTTCATATTTCCACAACAAGATCAACAGCGCCTCTAACACACGTTCACTGTTCAAGACATTCAACTCTCTCCTCTGTCCACCTCAACCACCACCCACCTCCTCGCTAACTGCTGATGATTTTGCTAACTTCTTCACCAACAAAACTACAACTATCAGCAGTCAGTGCTCAGCTTCACACACACAGGAACCCAGACTAACCTCTCCCACAGCCAACAACCTTCTCTCCTTCACTCCACTAACCGAGGATGAAGTATCTAAACTTCTCCTCTCTAGTCATCCTAGCACCTGCCATCTGGACCCCATCCCCTCACACCTTCTACAAGCAATCTCTCCCACACTTCTTCCAGCTCTCACACACATCATCAACTCATCCCTCCACACTGGCATTTTCCCTACAGTATTCAAGCAGGCTCGGGTAACGCCACTGCTTAAAAAAAACAACGTTAAACACATCACTTTTAGTGAATTACAGACCTGTCTCCCTCCTACCATTCATTGCGAAAACACTTGAACGAGTTGCTTTCAACCAAGTATCATCTTTCCTGTCTCTGAACAACCAGCTGGATGTCAACCAATCTGGCTTCAAGAAAGGGCATTCAACCGAGACTGCATTGCTTTCGGTCACCGAAGCCCTGCGGATCGCAAAAGCTGCTTCCAAATCATCAGTTCTCATCCTCCTGGATCTGTCTGCTGCCTTCAGCACTATGAACCATCAGATCCTTCTGTCCACCCTCTCATCACTGGGCATCACAGGTACTCCTCTCCACTGGTTTGAGTCCTATCTCACAGGTAGGTACTTCAGGGTCACATGGAGAGGAGAGGTATCCAATGCACATCAACTGACCACAGGGGTTCCCCAGGGTTCAGTTCTTGGACCGCTCCTCTTCTCCATTTACACCACATCACTGGGACCCATCATACAGGCACATGGCTTCTCTTACCATTGCTATGCTGATGACACCCAGCTCTACCTCTCATTTCAACCAGATGATCCCACAGAAGCTGTACGGATCTCAAGCTGTCTGGCGGACATCTCGGCATGGATGAAGGTACATCACCTACAGCTCAACCTGGCAAAGACTGAGCTTCTCATCCTCCCTGCCAATCCGTCTCTACAGCACGACTTCACTGCAGCTAGATTATTCCTCAATCACCCCATCAAGGTCAGTCAGAAATCTTGGAGTAATCTTTGATGATCAGCTGACCTTCACAGACCGCATCACAAAGACAGCTCGATCATGCAGGTTTGCTATGCACAACATCAGGAAGATCAGGCCTTTCCTAACTGAGCATGCAACACAACTTCTCGTCCAGGCCCTGGTCATTTCTAGGCTTGATTACTGCAATGCTCTCCTGGCCGGACTTCATGTGCAACTAAACCTCTACAAATGATCCAGAATGCTGCAGCTCGTCTGGTCTTCAACGAGCCCAAAAGGGCCCACGTCACTCCTCTATTTATCTCTCTGCACTGGCTACCACTCGTTGCTCGCATCAAGTTCAAGGTGTTGACACTTGCTTACAGATTGACCACAGGATCAGCTCCCTCCTACTTCCACTCACTACTACAAGTCTACATCCCTACCAGAAGCCTACGATCAGTCAATGAGCGACGGCTCGTGGTACCATCACAGAGAGCCTGAAAATCACTCTACAGAACATTCTCATTCACGGTACTATGCTGGTGGAATGATCTGCCCACCCTCATCCGGAATGCAGTATCCCTGACAGCATTCAAAAGACAGCTGAAAACTCATCTCTTCCGTGAGCACTTAACATAAAAAAAAAAGAATTCTCTCCTTTTCCTTTAAATCCCTGCTTATCTGGCTTATGCTACTCCGAGCAATGTCTGAACTTTGTATTTTGAGCACTTCTTGCGTTGTTTTTGTCTCTTCACGATGACTCGCTTGGTTTAGTCCTCAGTTGTAAGTCGCTTTGGATAAAAGCGTCTGCTAAATGACTAAATGTAAATGTAAATAAATTACATTTTAAAGTATATTTAAATAGAAAATGCTTCTTTCAAATGATAATAATATTTCACAATATTACTGTTTTTACTGTATTTTATCATATAAATACAACTTTGGTGAGCAGAAGAGACTTCTGTCAAAAACATTATGTATCATGAATAATACTTTATTGAATGCTCAAAATTTTCCCAGAGTCTTCAAAAGAGAGCCAAAAATGTCTTTTTGTTTCTGTTCTTAATTGTAATAAATTAAATCCAAGTTCTTAAATTCTGAGTCTTGCCCATACCTAGCGTGTGTGTGTGCGTGCGTGTGTGTGAGCGTGTGTGTACGTGCGTGTGTGTGTGTGTGTGTGTGTGTGTGTGTGAGTGAGTGAGTGTGTGCGTGTGTGTTCCTCTCAGTATCAGGCTGCACTGGTTGAAGAATGTGTGTGTCTCTGTACTGAGTGCCACTGGCTTCTGACAGTTATCTGCTTTTACTCAGAGAGACTGACACACAGAACTAAGAGCATAGATGGTCTGTGAGACCTCAGCCGGGCAGATGTGTAGTTATACCAACAGAAATTTCGCAAACAAGGGCTTGTCTCAATTGTTTCACTTAGACATTTGATGGAGATCAAATAAAGCTTTCAATGCTTTAAACTATCTATCTATCTATCTATCTATCTATCTATCCATCCATCCATCCATGGACTATAAAGGCTTTTTAAATTTTAAATTCAAACATGGTTTTGTCAAGTCAATCAAAGTTTGTCTTGATAAACACTGTTCTGTTTAAACGGTAGTTAAATTAATTTCAAATGTAATTCTATTTCCTTACTTTCAAAAATTGACATTTTGCGCCATGTGTGCATCTAACTCAATTTAGGAATTCATTTATTGCATTCACAATGTAATTCTAAATGCACACACAAAAAAAGTTTCTTCAATGTAAAACATGGAATGCTGCTTCTCGTCCCAGAGCAGTGTAAATGACTCCTGCTTTCGGTCTTCACGAGGGTTCACGGGGTTCAGAAAGACCATACATGACCATAACCAAGACATACGAGAGAGACTCATGCAATTCCCTCAAATTTTGCAAACATGCAACAGGTTTCTTATGTACATTCCTATCAAACTGCTCACCATTTACATACTTTTACTCAATGAAATGATATAAAAACAATTTGACAGAATCTGGATCAAAAATACAAAATCAGTAAGAGTAAGCCAATTCGAAAGTGTCTGGTGCTATAGTGAATTTAAAACTGTAAAGTCGACAAACCTGGAACTATTTCAAAGCCGTACGATTATAGAAAATGTTATTTTACCATTATTTACATACTGTTCTAGTATTTATTAATATTTTTAATAGATTTTATTTTTACATTTTCAATTTACATTTTACTATAAGTTCAGTATTATTTGTTTTCATAATATTCTATTAGTTATTGTTTTTTTATATTTATATTTCACATAAATTTATTTTTATTTAATTTTAGTACTTCCACTTATTTCAGTACTTATTTAATTTAGTTGCCAAGACAACATTCTTGTTTGCGTTTTTTCATCTATTATTTTATGTTATTTCAACTATATTTCAATGAACAAAACAATTTTTAATAGTTTAACTTTTAAGAACAATAGCAATAATCAACAGCATTGAAGCGTGTGTTTCAACCAATCGGAAACAATAATTTAAAAGAATCATGGCACACTTTTGTTTTAAATGAATGTTCTGGGGTTCAATATACGCTATGCTCTATCAATAGCAATTGTGTGGCTTATACCACAGAAAACGATTTTATCTTGTCCGTCTCCTTTAAAAAAAGAAAACACGTAATGAACGTATACCATTTGGTTAACAAGTCAAAACTTGGATATAGAACTGATAATTTTTGGTCTATACTTTTAAAGTACTTCAATTGCAAGTGAGTTTCTGTAAGTGTGATTTTAGTAAAGAAATGAATCAGAATCATTTTCTGTATAATTGACACTATGCCATAAATGCTGTGTTTCTCTGTCGACGTGAGGAATGTCTGTGATAGTTTTGTTCATACAGCTTCATTCCCTCAATGGCTTGTGTCTGTTCTGTTGTGTCTGAGTTTACCCAGGTTTCCTTTTACACACACACACACACATTCTAAACTCAATTACCTGCAGGAATGTGACCTGGTCAGATCATGAAAGCTTCTAAGATCAACAGCCCGAGTGTTTAAGAACAGCAGACCGATTCTGTCTTTATCAGGAATTTTCCAAATACTTCCACAGTGCAGCATCATTTTGTATATTCCTCCTGGTTGAATTCAACGTCACTCAGTGTAACGGACAATGACATGATAATCTGAAGTAAAAAGAAGAACAGAAGTATTTCAGTGAGGCTTAACAATTGTTTCTCTGTGTAACCAGAAGTGAGACAGTCCAACCATGGCAAATACATCTTGTATTTCTTTGTCTGAGCACCTTTATAACTGATTAGTATGAGAGCTTGAAATCATAACCAGCTGAATCTAAAATAATGCGATACTTATAGGTATTGAGCATAAGTTATATAGTATATTAAGTATTATGTTATATACAGTATATTAAGGTGTAATTCAAGCTATATTTATCATATATTCATATATTAATTCAAAAGTATTTTTATCATTCTTGTGCCTCAGAGGATGATGTGAAATGCAATTTGATCTCAAAAGAGTCACCTCATAAACTGGCTAAATAATCATTTCTGCTTTAGCACTTTATTTTTCATCAAAATTCCATATATTGCATGGAAACGTTGCCGTGAACATTCCCAATTACAACTTACTGTGGTCAAGACTGTTTCCACCAAGATCCGTAAATAACACACCACCAACTCGGATGTTTTACATTGACACTCCCACAAGAAAAATGTAAATATAAATAAAATATTCAAACAACTAAAAAATAAAATAAATAACTAAGAAAATAGTGGTAAATTTATAGTGGCCGAGAGAGCTCAACGCGATGCAACTGAAGAAAACACATCCTGCAAATTAAGAAAACCTCTTCATCGGTTTTACAACACATGTGTACTCCAAATACTCACAACACAACCAAATACAGAAACGCGCTGCAAAAGCTCACAACACAACCAAATACAGAAACGCACTGCAAATAGAACAGAACACAACGGAAATGTTTCCAGGTGACCCCAATAAATGACGAACCCGGCTGGGATGTGCTTATAGCTCAAAGTCTACTTTTTTATTTTATTTTGTTAAACTTTTTTTTTGCAAAACATACAGAGATGACATAGCCCAAAACCATTTTTTTGAGATTTCCAATCTTTCCAAATCGAGGCACCAATCACAAACGTTGAGGCGGGCTTCACACGATGGTCTCTGGTGTCAACCATGCTAGAGATGACATGCTTATGGCATATAACTTTGTATAGCCTACAATATGTTCAATGTCATCAGAATACAAATGAGAAAAGAAGAGTTAACAATGAGCTGAAAACTTTAATTTTTTATTTTTTTATTTCGTAGTTGGAAATTTTCATAGTTATAACATTAAACTAAAACACATAACCTGTGTAAGCCTATGCATGCATATTTTAATACCAAAAATATCCATATGCATGGATTCTTTAAATCGTTTTTGAACTGGTTCATTGTAATGAGCAATCTGAATGAACCAATTCATTCAGACTTCTCTTTTTGGAAGATTAGAGTTCATGTTTAATTCAAAGTGTTACTAGCCGTTTCTTAATAATTTGTGAAATTGACAAGAAATTTCTGAGTGAATAAATATGATCTAATAATAGCAGGCTTACATAGCACCCATCATTTTACATAGCACCCATCAGGTGTGAGTGTTTGTGGTCTCTATGGCCCTACAACACTCTCTCCGCAGAGAGAGAGACGGGGGGATGGAGCTGTGTGGTGCGGGGGAGGTGAAGCTGCCGGCTGGGATTAGATACCTGAATCCAATCTTGAGGAGCAGTAGGTTCCAGCCTCGCTAAAGTGTTTTCAGGAGAATTTCTCATGTTCCCCCGCTAGCTGATTACTTCCAGATTTTAGTTCTGCTCCAGTGAAGATGAGCTGCATGGTGCACTTTTTGTCAGCCGTGGTTAAGATGCAGTTTGACACACGAGCCGTCCGGAGATGTGCTGTATAATCACAGTTAAAGGAGGAGAAGAGTGGGAGAGCCACCAGCCAATCATCATATGAAATTGACGTGACATTAAATCATAAAACGCTAGACTATACATGCAGACTGTGTGCTTTGATGTGAAATTTTGTGTAAAAGTGATGCATGTTATTTTTTTGTGCAAGACGAACTATGTGAGTCACTTGCAGGTCGATCATGAAGAGTGTGTACACAAGTTGTTTCAGCCCGACACAGTAACATTGGTGAGCCTTTGGGGTGGGAAGATCTGTGTGTCCAAACTATGAGAGACAGGCAGAGTATTTGGGGAAACCTGTTTGACAACAGTCAGTATATATAGTGGCATTTTCTATTTGGCGACACTAGCGGATCAAAAATCAACAAGTTTGCACTGCAGTGTTTACTAAGATAAATAACACTTTAGTGTTTATACTTAGGGTTTAGGGTTTGATCAAATCACTAGCCTTAAGTAGTAAGCTTTGGCATGTAACTCGTCCTGCACCGTTTGTGCTCTAGACATGAATGATTCCTCTTATCATGTGACCAGACTTGCGATTTTAAACTTGTATAAATTGCAAGTGGAACGTTTGTCAAGAAAATCTTTGTCTGAGGCAATTGCTAATGGTGGTTGCTGATAGGCAAACGATGTGGGCCAGGATTGACAACATTCAGAAGTAAATTGACAATGCATTTTAAATTCCAATCAAATTCTTGAATTAGCATTCAAAGAAATTTGTCTAATTTTTAGCAAAAAAATCTTCGGTCGATAGAGCGATCGACAGATAGAATGAACGATAGAACAATATAATGACAGAACGAACGGACGAACCACAGACAGACAAACGATGGATGGATGGATGGATGGTTACTAGGGTGTTGCTAAGAGGTTGCCGGATAGAGAGCTTGATAGATCAGTCAGAAAAGAGACAGCACATCAAATCAGCTTGAAAGATTTAGAGTGAAATTTAGAGTCTCAGAAGAATATGTTTAATGGGAATAACAGTATGTTGACTTTGACAAGCTAACATGATAAAAGCCTTTCCATCTTCAGCGCTGCTCATTTGATTTGCATTCCAAACACGATTACATTAAACAGCAATTAAAGATTCATCATACAAACATCAGATGTCAAAAACAGCACACAAAAAAGTGCCAGTACCAAAACAGAAGCGTCTTGCTCTGTGTAGTTTAAACTTCTGAGACAGCGGCTAAAACTGTCATGAGGGAGTTGAATCAAAGAGAATGAGCTGTGTCTATTTCTGATGCGACAGGACTAGCGAGCGCTTGTCTTCTCCAAACATACTCTGTTCTTTCTACTCTTTGTTTTAAACTAATGTCAGTTCTGCTCTTTTTACTTCTACTCATTAACCTTGCTTGTTCTTCCAACTACACAGGCTTCTCACCGCAGCTCCTCCGACTCCTGTAAGGCTCCGCGTCTCTCCTGGGACCCAGAGAATGGAGAGGTTGGTTAATCATATACCCTTAAGCTCTGTGAATTTTTCTGCCAAGAGTTTTTTCTCATTCTCAGTGTCTCTCTTCCATCTGCTCGCTTTGTTTTCTTTTTGTTAATATTATTATTTCGTCCTGACATACATCCTGAGATCCTTGAAGCGCTTTTTGCTTCACTTGCTCTGAGACAACACAGAGAAATTATTTTTAAAGTGGCCAAAATACAGTATTCAGGTCATTCAAACATTGTAGTACATTATTATGCTCACATTATCTGTCTTAGTAAAATACAATAACATATTTATTCTCACAATTTTTAAAGATGGAAATATTCATTTTTTTTTATACAGATAATTAATTTATAGGTTATTCAATATCACTTTGTACCCTGTTAATCTTTTACAAAATCCCTTTAACAATACCTAGTTCCGTAATGACATTATCACAGAGGAAGTTACATCATTTTGGCGGGAAAACTATGGATTTTATTAACTGTTTTGTTTTTGTGGTATTGCATTCTAAAACATTTTGTTTTTTACTGTTGTTGCTTGATAAAAATACACCAGTTAGATTCAGAATATCAAAATATGATTAAAAATATGAAAATGAGCTTTAAGTTGACGTCCTTGTGTAAGCTGTTAATGCTTCACTGAGCAATGAGCAACTTTAGCTGGAAATGGCCAAAATGGCTTTTAAAATTGCGGTTTCCCTGATTTTTCTCTATGATGGATAGTAGAAAAAATATCATATTTTTAAGGCATGTCAGAAAAATACATAAAAATATATAATATTGCTAAAAAGTACTGAAATATATATATTTTTAAAACCATATCACCCTGTCCTACACTAAGCGCAGAAACACTTATTTTAAAATGAGCAGTTGTATGTTCTGCTCTCGGTGTGTATTTGAAAAAAGAGATTGAGTCCATCTTTGGCGTTGTCCATCTCAGGAGATGGCTGTGCAATCTCAATTATTCAGCAGTGGAATTGCTACACTGTGTAAACACAGCGGAATACAAGCCAAGCAGCACATCCGCTCTGTCTGTACACCTTCATGACATCACGACCATCAGCTCCAGTTTATATTGAATATAATCCACACACTTGCGTGCAAGGGTGCATGGGAATTGTAAGAAATTGAATGTTCCTTAATGATTATTTTAGTACTTTTAGTATCATCAAGCTCCCTTTAAATGAATCTTAATCAGGCTAAATGCCATGTTTAATTTGATGTAAATGATAACGAGGCTGTGAGGGATAGATGTGCGGACTGATTAAATTGACGGCACTAATTGGTGGGATTCACTAGGTGGCAACACTCACAGTTGGGCTGCTGTTTTTGAAGAAGAAGATCGAACAAACAACTGAAGACGGAAGCCACAAAACAAAAACTTATTGAACAGACTGTAGTCATATCCTTCACATGATAACATAATGTAATTGCATTTATTTAGCACACATTAACCAATAGCTCATAAGAGACATGCACAAATCTTTCCCTAAATGAAAAAAGCTACACATATGTTGTAAAGCTTGAAGTAAGGAAATATATTTTGTATATATTGTTTAAAACCTTTTAATTCCAAAATACGTTACAAATTGTACTTCAAGGGGCAAGAAAATACATTTCCGGCCTTAATATAATTTTTTTTAAAGTCCATTATTAATACAAAGTTCTGTCACAAAACTCTAGATGGCGCAGACTGATAGGCCCTTAACTCAATCTGCTTGCAATCACATCATTCTCTATAGGACACAGCTGGTTGGTTCCTGCTGTATCAGTACCCAATGAGCTCGCTGCTCAACATACAAATACTTGGTCAGCATTTGCTGTAGCAGTTTGTAGCGCACTTTCAGAAACCCTCCACCTTCCCCAGCTCCACCTGTATAGATCTGCTATGGGTAATTAATGTATTCTATATTGTACAGCAGCAGCATGCCTTACTTGCTCACAGCAGTGTGTCGTGTATGTATTGGCAGTAGCAAGTCCTGTACTTGCTCTGCAGCAGCAATAACCAACAGCAGCAGCAATAACCAACAGCAGTGACAGCAATAACCAACAGCATCAGCAGCAATAACCAACAGCAGTAGAAATAACCAACAGCAGCGACAGCAATAACCAACAACAGCAGCAACAATAACCAACAGCAGCATCAGTAGCAATAACCAACAGCATCAGTAGCAATAATCAACAGCAGCAGCAGCAATAACCAGCAGCAGCAGCAATAACCAACAGCAGCAGCAATAAGCAACAGCAGCATCAGTAGCAATAACCAACAGCAGCAACAGCAGCAATAACCAACAGCATCAGCAGCAATAACCAACAGCAGCAGCAATAACCAACAGCAGCAATAACAGCAGCAGCATCAGTAGCAATAACCAACAGCAGCATCAGTAGCAATAACCAACAGCAGCATCAGTAGCAATAACCAACAGCAGCAACAGCAGCAATAACCAACAGCATCAGCAGCAATAACCAACAGCAGCAGCAATAACCAACAGCAGCAATAACTAACAGCAGCATCAGTAGTAATAACCAACAGCAGCATCAGTAGCAATAACCAACAGCAGCATCAGTAGCAATAACCAACAGCAGCAACAGCAGCAATAACTAACAGCAGCATCAGTAGCAATAACCAACAGCAGCAGCAGCAATAACCAACAGCAGCAACAGCAGCAATAACCAACAGCATCAGCAGCAATAACCAACAGCAGCATCAGTAGCAATAACCAACAGCAGCAACAGCAGCAATAACTAACAGCATCAGCAGCAATAACCAACAGCATCAGCAGCAATAACCAACAGCAGCATCAGTAGCAATAACCAACAGCATCAGCAGCAATAACCAACAGCAGCATCAGTAGCAATAACCAACAGCAGCAACAGCAGCAATAACTAACAGCATCAGCAGCAATAACCAACAGCATCAGCAGCAATAACCAACAGCAGCATCAGCAGCAATAACCAACAGCATCAGCAGCAATAACCAACAGCAGCATCAGTAGCAATAACCAACAGCAGCAACAGCAGCAATAACTAACAGCATCAGCAGCAATAACCAACAGCAATAACCAACAGCAGCAGCCATAACCAACAGCATCAGCAGCAATAACCAACAGCAGCAGCAGCAATAACCAACAGCAACAGCAATAACCAACAGCAGCAGCAATAACCAATAGCAGCAGCAATAACCAATAGCAGCAACAACAATAACCAACAGCAGCAGCAATAACAAACAGCAGCAGCAGCAGCAATAACAAACAGCAACAGCAATAACCAACAGCAGCAGCAATAACCAATAGCAGCAACAACAATAACCAACAGCAGCAGCAATAATCAACAGCAACCGCAATAACAGCAGCAGCAATAATCAACAGCAACCGCAATAACAGCAGCAATAATCAACAGCAACCGCAATAACAGCAGCAGCAATAATCAACAGCAACCGCAATAACAGCAGCAATAATCAACAGCGGCAGCAATAACAGCAGCAGTGTAGCAGATCTATTTTGCCAAGACCAAACATATCAACATTGTCATATTCATTACCATCCCAAACACTACGAGAGTTGTCATGACAGACATTTATTTTGGCTGAAAATATATTTAAAAAAATGGCCCAAAAATATGAGTAAATAAATTTAAAACATTAAATATAGTAATGTAAATAATATAGATATATTTAAAAACTTTATCTGAATATGTTGAAACACATACATTCATATAGTCTAAGTATATTTATATACACTGTATATATGTACGCACATACAGTATTTATATCAATTAATTCCCCGCTGGAATTGCTAATAGAAAAAGGTGTCATGGAAATTCTGGAATATAATTTTTTTTGTGTGTTTACTGTTTTCAATTCACAATCCTACTGTTGTTGTCTACAACATTATATCTCCTTAAATTGTTACGCCAAAAATGTGCACAATTGATTAAGAGATCCCCATATCAAAACCATAATTTGCCATGGTGATTAACTCATCAAGCTGTTACTATAGTAACAATACCGCAACAGTGGGGTGCAGTCATTACAACTAACCCCGCTCACATTGTCTGTTCTCGTTTAATATCTTTGTCTATGTAACCCATATAGAATTATCAAGGTAGCATGGAAAAGGAGAAAAAAAATCTCTTAGGGGGATTTTTAATGATTTCACAGGCCGAACTTAAAAAGTATTTGAACTGGTGCAATTACTAGAGTCAGGCCACACTTTTGAGACAGCATGCACACTATTTTGAATAAAGTCAAACACAGCAGCGATGCTGATACTACTTCTTGTCATTAGGGCTTTAATTAGAGCTCTCACCAGAAACAGTCCGTCTCCATTCACTCTCCCTGAAGGAATACACCATGAGCTCTCATTGTGGGCATTAAATGTGCCGTCACTGAACATGTTTTCCTCGCTGTTTATTCAATTTCTCATCCGAGTAAAGCGATTAGTGGCTCTCTGAATGACATTTACAGCCTGTGTTGTGTTTGTTGAGTAGGATTTTTTTTTACTTAAACAGAAGCGGTTTAATTGAGAGACAGGCAGTGTTTAAACAAAGAAAATTAACAGCTTGGATCTTAAACACTACTGGGATTTTTCTAGTGCTCATCAGATTTTTTTCCTCCACAGCACACATGACATATATATGGGTGATTCTTCAGTTACTTAAATCAGGTATTTAAAGGAACAGGACATCCAAAAATGAAAATTATTTAATTGTTTACTCACCCTCATGTCATTTCCAAACCTGCAAAAGGAGGGTGAGTAAATAATGACAGAATTTTCAAGTGAACTATGCCTTTAAACTTGCCAAGCGTAAAATGCAGGTAGTGCAATGCAATGTTGGAGAGTATATGAAACTGTTTCAATTGGCCGGTAACATTTTTATGAATTCTAACGATGCAAATTTGTAAGAACCTAAACATTAACATTGCTCAGGACAGTTGACGGGCCAGTACTGCATCGTCACGAAAGTTTAAGCCTTGCCAATATAAATATTCAAGCTCAAGAAGACGTAAAAGGAAACTCAATTCGTTACTCTCACGCTGTAAGAAGTTTTCTGTGAGCAAACTACTTTTACGTCTTCTTGCGCTTGAACAGACATATTCAAACAAAATTATGTAAAAACGTCTTGGTAAGTATCCTTGTAAACAAAGTCAGTTATGTCTTAAGTGAACGTAAACAGTTGAGAAATAAAAAAAAATGTGTAACAGTATATTCGATCCGTGCATTAGCTCTTAAAGTGACAGTAGCCTAATATTCCTGCTGCTATAAACAACAAAAGATAAAGAACAATCACTAATTTCTCTTGACCTTTTTATTTTTATTAAGGATTAATCTGTTTCATGGCTAGTAAAAAATATGTATTACGAGTAAATTTTCTTAAAGTTGTCATGAAATCAAAAGTGACCCTATTTACTTTCTTAGCGCATACTACTAATCTTGTGGTGAACAATTGACCCTTCGAAGGGAGTTTGATTGGCAGGCGATCTAACCAATCATAATCCGCCATCCGCCGAAACCACCATTTTTGTCCGACAAAGCAGTCAGGAGAGTTAGTAGATTAATATTGGAGGATTTGAACTTGAAAAATGGAGTGTACTGACGTCTTTCCGCGGTTAAAACGACATTCCTTAATATGTTCATTCATGTTTATTTGATGCTATACATTAACTAGAAGGAAGAGATGATCGGTTCTCGAGCAGCTTTAACTGAGGCTCTACAGCAATCTGTCAGACACATTAAAGAGCCACAAAACAGTATTTATTGTTTAAATTTCTTTTAAATATGACCAAAATTTTGGCTTGGGTTGAAAACATTTAACCACTCCCCTCAAACCGTTAGTCCGCTATGAGCGAGAGATGGAGAGGAGGTGCGCTAAAGTAAAATCCTGCTCTCTATTCAATATTCCATTTCACTTGAAAATACGTCATAACACTGGAGATAAGTCGTTTGCAACTTCCGGTTCATGGGGACTTTAAGTCACCATCCAATGGCAGGTGTGGCAAAAAGTTAGTTTTAGGCCCTGCATATTATCAAATAAACTGACATTATACTTTAAATTCACATCACTTGCATACCGTTGCCCTATTGTTGGTTTGATTTGCTTCTGTCGGTCTTCTCATTTGTAATTAGCTTTGAATAAAAGTGTCTGCTAAATGTTTAAATGTAAGTGTAAAAATGTAAATTAAGAAAATATAGTTTAAAAAATGCAATGTGTATTTGTGGCCAATTTCCTACATTTTGTCAAATTTAACCTTTAAATACAAAGAATAACTCTGTGTACATTATGCCACCCTTTACTCACCCTGTTCTAAACCATATGCTGGACAAAATAGCACCATACAAGTATTATAAAAGTAGTACATGCATATGATACACAAGTCATATGATAGCTTTCCACAAGAAACAGAAAAAAATGTTTGACATTTGGTTACAAGACACAAGAATCAATTGACAGTGCAATGTTTTCATCCAAAGTCGCAAATTCAACTCACTGTATGCACAAAACTGGAATATTGCATAGAACATTCTGAGAATTAAGCAGTGTTTCCATTCCATGTGTTCAAGAGAACAAAATCGCCACTTCCTGGGAAATTGGCGCAAAATATCTGTGATAAAAATGGATTGTTGATGCAATGGGGAAGCCACTGTGGCTCTTTTTTTCGTATATTATAAATTACTTGAAACTGTCATGTTATTTTGTGGATGCCTGGTGTTTGGGAATGCAATCGTGTGAGACACTTCTGGAAAGACATTATACTCAACCATTTTGATAACAGTCTTTGGCTCAGGCGTTTCAGAAAGACTAAAAGAACATTTGAGATGCTGTGCTGTATAGTCCAGTTATCCAATCACATCCACTGTTGAGGCAAAGTCATGTGCGTGTTTTCTTGCGCATCGAGGGATTTATTCACTAAATGTGTTTCCATCGTAGTTTATGCGCATGTCCTCTTATCGGATAAAAAAATTATCTGCCTCAATTCAACGCATGCGTTTTTTAATTTATGCACATCATGGCATTTCTGAACATATACATATATACTGATGCTTTTTTGTTGTATGCAGATCTATATAAAGATTCTTCAAAATTCTTTTGTTTACCACAGAATTATCCATATAAATATATGTTTAATACCAAGTCCATTTCCACTCCGATTATTATTGCTTTAAGGCTGGATATACTGAATGTGAAGCTGTGTCTGGGTCACGTAGGTTTTTTCCTTCAAGTGTTCAATCATGTCGAGATGGCGTGGGTCCCCTGGCAGTGCGTCTGCTTTTCGGTTATGCCACATTTAACTGACTCCTCCTGTCTGCTGCCAACCCGCACCAGCCGCCCGTCCACCCAGATAAACGCAACACGACAGGTGCGCCTGGCTCTCCAAACACCGCACATGTCCTCTGCCTCACCCCACAATCACAAATGCTGTCGATTCGCTTCACTCGTATGGACAGTCTTAGGAAGCTTCACCACTCACTGAGATACAGACGTCATGTTTTGGT
>CM060624.1:3839590-3882090 GCA_030578275.1 Meda fulgida
CCTTATTTGCATTTCAAAGAGAGCCCAGGGGAACCTGCCTTGCATATTTATATGCGATTAGCAACTTTAAATGAATATGTCAAAATCTGTAAAGTGCTCAACACTGACTTTGACGGGCGAACCTAGGCCACACACATACATATTGATACCACTGAAAAGAAAGGGTTTTTTTTTCCAAGACAAAATAAATCGCACAATATGTGCGTCAAATGCTGTCTTCTCAGAAAATAATTCAAGAAGTGACCATGTGGCCATGGATGCATTTTGCAGTGCAATCAATAAATTAAACTATGTGCATATGAATAAAGGCTTTTAGCCAGTAATATTTTGATTAATTAGATGAAGTAAAAAGTGCTGGTTTGAGAATTTTGAAAAGCTTAATGCTAAGGAGCATAACTGACAGTTCAAGGTCATGCAGAACATGCTTGGAATTGTGCGTATGCGAAAGAAATGTCGGCTAGTGCGGTTTTAAAGCAAAACCTGCTACTCTTTACGTTATGTACATTCATGTGTTTGCAAATATAAAGAAGTTATTGTCATTTCATGGCCATCCTTTGGTGCTGTTTGCTCTGTGTTTTTACAGAATCTAAGCATAAAGGCAGAGAGAGACAAAGAAGAGCCGGGCAAGCACATCATTATCATTCGGCCATGCAGAAACAGCAGAAAAACACTGAAGAAAGTTCAAGATGTTAAGGTAAGTAGGGGGTGCGTGCCGTGCAGAGAGAGAGGGGGAGAAAAAAAAGGTAATCCAAAATTTCTGCTCATTCGAACTTTGTTCAGGCTCAAGAAGAGTGGTGTATAAAATATGAACTAACTATGTGATTATTAATTGGGCCCCATTTTGATTTCTGTATTCCGGGCTGCATATTGTTGGGCGGCTCTCCACGGGGTCCGTCTGAGCGCGCGCGTGTCGAGGGGTTCGGCGAGCCGCGCGCCTCAGTCATTTAGAGAGCGCCTCGCAGTGCGCGCCGCAGAATACCAATGAGCGGGGTTAAAAAGGCACGGCTCCTCTCGGAGACGACTCTCCTTCTTCCGCGCACCTCCGCCGGGTCTCCACGGACTAATTTTCAAAACCACCTCTTAATGTGGGCTTGTGTCAATCACCTGAACAGACAGCTTCATCCCCAGATATAGAATAGTCCCTACATTAGAGCCATGCACACCGGCTCCTACACAATGGGGCTCCGGCTAAAGCATGAAAAGCCACTTTAATGCCAATTGGGTCTAAAATAATGCGTTATTCATGTGTTCATGCACACATTTACATTATAATGATAAAGGCCGATATCAAAACGTGTAAAATACAGGCTTTTCATTTCTGCATTGGGTCGCGTCGAGAGCACGGACACATGCACGCTAAGAAGTACACATTTTTGAAAGCAAGGAACAATTTCTTTATTCTCTCTTTCTCCCCCTGCCTCTTTCAGATGAGTGACCACTCTGTAAACTTTCATCTGTTCGTGCCGCACGTCTGCTTTCTGACATCTCGTGGCTGTGGCACTTCGGAATCAAACTTCAAAAGAACCGGCCGCTGATAAAAAAATAATACTATGGGAACTCATTTGGCCCTGAAAGCTGTGTGTTGTAGTCATTTCGCTCCAGACTTTATCACACACCCTTTCAAAGGACGGGGTCTGAGACAGAAGGGCGAGGAGGAAATCTCTCATTCAAAAGGCGCTTGAAGAGAACAATGTTTATCTCGGTGTCTTGTTACTTTCAAGGAGCTGCATTTAAAGAGAGTCATTTGGCTTGCATATTAAAGCTGGAATGATGCTTGATGTTCCTTGTGCAAGAAATGACCGTTTTGGGCGGCTAAAACAGCGCTTCTCAACTCTAGGGTCTGTTCTGATAGGGTCATTCCCATTGATTTGTGGGAAAACATACCCGAAAAAACTTACCATACTTTTTCATTTTGGCATTAGAGGCAGTGTTTCCAATCAAACTTTAAAAAAATGTATTTGCCATATATATTAGGGGTGTAACGTTACACAAAAATGGCTTTTGAATTTTGGTACTGTGGGGGGGGGGGACTTTATTTTAAAGTTATTTACTGAACAAACTATGTTTGTCAATATTGCTGCAACTGGCAGCAACTCACTGCAGTTTGTGGAGCTGTTGTAATAAGTGGAAGAGATTAGAAAAATATGTTAGAAACATTTTTTTTTATTTGCGGTCCCATTCTAATCCACTCCGTCTATTTGATGCAAATGCATGATCCGACAATCGTTCATTGAAGTCTGTGAAGTTAAACATAGACACGCTTGCTGCTATCAGGATAATCTTTTATGCGAGTTGCAAATACTTGCGTGTATATATATAAATATATATATATATATATGTATATATATATATAAATATAATAATTATTATTATTATTCTTTTTTTTTTTCAGGAGTCAACATTTGAAGTGGATCAAAGACAAGAACGAGTATTGTTCAAAATTCATGTATAACTTTGATGAAGGGGTTTGGTCCACTTCAAATCTTAACTGCTGTATATATATACATATATATATATATATATATATATATATATATATATATATGTGTGTGTATTTACACACACACTCATTATTACATTAATATATTTTGGTCAATTTTGGTCCTGTATTGGATCGGCAATTTATAAAGTCTGATATCTGAAGTTAAAAATCGTAAAAAATATCCCCACCGCCACAGAAATCAATCGACGGTGTCCTGCTCTTTCTTTTCCGAGAATAATACATATTCAGCGAAACTGTAACTGTCAAGCAAATTTCTGTCTTTGTTTTGGACAGCTCTCTTTCCTCTTGTCTTGTGACAAAATCTCTCAAGCCCATCAAAACTGTTTATGAATGTGTTGTCGGGGAGCTTTAAAGGATTCAGTAGGGGCAGGCAGCTATGACAGGGCCCAACTCATCAGCATGCCAGCGTATGAAAACATACAGCGGTACATGAAAGCAGCACACACACAACCACACACACACAAACATACACGCACTCACACACACACGCACACACACGCACGCGCACACACGCACACACACACACACACACGCACACACACACACTTGTAGGTAACTTATGAATAGAGTAGTCCAAGGATAAGTACATTTTTATAGAAATCACAGATGAGTATTTTAATTCACCTCAGTGTTAATAAAAAATAACAAGTGACGCCAGCCACATACAGTATGAGAGCTTTCACACACTCACAAAAAGTGTGTATATCAGACAGAATTGATTGTCCTTGTATGTGGTGCATTGCATACAGAAATGTAAATTTAATTAAAATGTAATTCAATAGCAATTCACCAATTCAAGCACCAAAATCTGAATCATTTCTCTTTTGGGTCTTTCATTTATACAACATACAACCAGACAGATTTTCAAAAACCCAAGGTCCGTTCCTCCATGAGTACCGATGGGGATTATTGAAGAAATTGTCTTGTCAAGGACTGAAATATAGAAAGTTATTAAAATCTATTAAGAGGAATCCGTGTGAGAATGTACACAACCAAATAGCGAAGCAAAATTAAATTCACTCACCAGTTATAGGGGAAGATATAAAATAAAAAGAATATGTTAACACAAGAAGATTGCCTGCTAAAGTGGAGAGAAAAGAAACAAAGCATGAATAACTTTAAATGCTTCACAAAGTATTAACGCTGCATTAAGTGCGCCTGGTGAGCTCCTCCTGCTGTTAACCAGTGGAGATTACGATACATCATGCATTCAGGATGTCAAAATAAAACAAATAAGCAACATATGACCTGACTAGATCTAGAATTTAACAAATAATGAATTATTAATAAAAAAGACTTTCAGGAATTGGTAAATTTTTAAACATACACTTAAATCACAATAACAAGCATTGGATACATTTTAATAAAAAATGTTCTAAAAAGAGCTTTCAATGTATTAGTCATACATTTTTTACACTTTCTGAAAGTAATGAAGCATGAATGAGTCAATTTAAAAATTACACTCAAATTTAACTTAAAGGGGACCTATTACACCCCTTTTCCCAAGATTTAATTCAAGTCTCTTGTGTCCCAGGAATGTGTCTGAAGTTTCAGCTCAAAATACCTCACAGATCATTTAGTATAGCATGTCCAAAATGCCCCCTTATTTGGGTAGAAGCAAAACACGCAAAATATGAAGTGCGAGACTTGTTCTGGATTTGAAGTTTAAGCACAAAAAGTTCAACTTTTATGCAAATCCAGCGTTGAACTGACCCTCGTTTGAGAAGCAGTCTGACTGGGTCAGAGTATCTCAAATGGCAAAGTTTGTGGGATGCTTTTGGTCAGCAGTGGTGAGAATTTACCAACAGTGGTCTATGTAGGGACAAACCACAAACCAGTGACAGGGTATTGGACGCCCAAGGCTCATCGATGCACCAGGGTAACGAAGGCTATCCCGTCTGGTCCGAGCCAACAGAAGGTATACTGTGGCACAAGTCAGATCTCAATCCAACTGAGCATCTGTAGGATGTGCTGGACCAACAGTTCAATCCACGGTGGCTCTACCTTCGCAACCTACAGGACTTGAATGATCTGCTGCTAATGTCTTGGTGCCAGATACCAGAGGACACCTTCAGGGCTCTTGTAGAGTTCATGCCTCAGCGGGTCGGTGCTGTTTTGGCAGCACGCAGTGCACCAACAGCATATTAGGCAGGTGGTCATAATGTTTTGGCTCATCAGTGTGTATATATATATATATATATATATATATATATATATATATTTTTTTTTTTAGAGGGAGAGAGACACTTAATTTCCATGTCATAAAAATGCCATAAAGCAGTCCACAAAACTTCACATTAGTCAACTATAAACTTTGCAGTACACACCACCTTAATATTATTAAAATACAGCGCTAAAAAGTGAAACTCATTTCCTTCCATCTACTGCAGAGACACTGTCATTTTGTCAGACACATCCCAGCTTCCCACTGGTAAATACAATTTCACTTTGTCATTCATGTGCACGTAACTCAAAATTATGTTTCCGATTCCATTGTAGGCCGTATAAGAGTGTGAGTGATTCTCTGGTACCTCCAGAACTTCCTTTTATATCTAAAAGAGAAGGGACTGACTGGTAAAGTACAGGATTCCTCAGAGTGTCAGCACAAAACTGAATCATTGATTCAAATACAATACTGCTGATGTGGTTCCAGTCCTCACAGCCTGATGTGCCCATCAGCAGAATCGGCACAGAGCTTCAAATCCAAACAAATATATACACTGACAAATGAGACGCACAGTAAAGGAGAGTGTCCCACCAGAGGCGATTCTAGACCCCATTGCTTCTCAGCCTTACTTACAAATAAATGATTAATCTGTGATCGCCTCAGCCAATCTTAAAACGCTATCATAATGGTTCTATTCCTATTTGCTGTGAGCTGACTACATGGCAGCATTTCAAGCCATCATAGGTGCACCATCAACAAAAAAGCTGTTCTCCAATGGAATAATCATTCCACATTTTGGCCAGATTGCATGTATGCTTCACAGCAAAGACAATCCCATAATTGGAATATATTATATTATATACTGAATATATTTGAATGCATACACACTAAAAAAAGGTGTAGGATTTACTTCAAATGATTTTCACTCAGAAATTGCTTGTAAATTTTACAAATAATTACAAAAAAAATGCACATTAAATTAAACATGAAATTTTAAAGTAGAAAGACTGAAATGGTATTTTCTTGTGAAACATTCTCCAATAATCTGTTATAATTACAATCTTGATGGAGCAATGATTTGCAAAGATAAGAGGGAAGTTGGCTAACCAAGCTCAGTTTAATGGACAATAGACTCCTTGAGTTTTGAGGTTTGTTACTGCCACAGAAAAACAAGTGCTTTTTCGGATATTATCTTTCATGTATAGTGTGTAATACGGCTGTTTGTGAATGTAAAGGGTCTGCAAACTTTCAAAGATCAAAGTGCAGATAAATTGAGTTATTGTCTCCCAAAAGAAAGAACCGATTCTGCCTGAAATGAGCCGTCAGTAATTCAAGTCTCACTTCCTGCTTGAACCTACATAGGTTTGCAACAAATTTGCATAATGCCAGCCTATGATCTTCATTGGCTGCTGGAGAACAACGTCTACTTTGCCCCGCCCTTAAACACTGTAGTTGTAGCTGAGACTGGAAGAGTTTAGTTCATGTTGTCGATGTTTCGAGAAGACGTTGTTTTCTGCTGCCAAAGCAAATCCACTTTGATGCATTTCCAAAGGATGAGGACTCACGCTCGAACTGATACGGAAAAACCGACGCTATCGTTACTGTTCGTATCTCAGTGTATCAAGTGCTGAGTAAGATCCAGAGCTGAAATTCAGATATAGTAATGGACGTTTCATTTCTGACACGTGCTGTAAGCAGTCGACCAATCACAACAGACTGGGTCATCTGACCAATCAGAGCAGAGTAGGCTCTAGGAAAGGAGGGGTTAAGAGAGACCAAATCCTTGATTGAATTGTTTCAGACAATGTGAGGAAAGAGGTGATGCTGTAATGTATATTATAAGAAAATTAAAGTGTTTCTTATTTTATTTTTACCTTAGATGCATGTGAAACTATTGTAGGAGAACTCAAAACAAAATTAGGAGCCCTTTAAAATAGCATAATAGGGGCACTTTACTGTAGAAGTACAGTATGCTCAGTAGTATCACATACTTGCAAACTGTTGGTCTAGTGTTTTGTGTAAAGTGTTTCTGCCCTGAAATCCCCAAATTCGTCTCTGCTTCCCACACTGAAGCTTAAACAAGCACGACGTCCGCTGTCTTTAGCAGTTCTCCGGACGCTCTGGGAAAACATGCCAGCTCGTGTAGTACTCATCCCCGCTGTGAGTCTGAACACAACATAAAACACAACTTATCTCCCTCACTCATTCCATCAAAATCACTCTTTTTCCTGACTCTATTTTCTCAGTCCATACTAGTGACGAGAGGAAAAAAAAAAAAAAACCTTCATCTCACATACTGAGTTTGTTCTTTTTCCCCGTTATGGACAGAGATGACACACGACACAAGAAGTGATGAGAAAACTGTGGGGAGGCTTCCAGTAGATTGATTCTCCCATCTCCTCATTCTTTTCTAGTTAGTCTTTTATTGACTACAAAGGTAGGGACGAGACGTGGAGAGAGGACGGGCCTGGCCTGTTTAATCCTGAGGGCATTGCAGGAAGGTGATCACTTCTTAAGGCCTACAAGGAAATCAGCAGCATGGAGGAGCACTTAAGCTGCTTTAAAACACAGGATGGGAAGAGTTCAGCACCGGTTCTCACTGGGGAGGAAGAGAGACAAAAACAATGAAGACGATTGAAGGAGAAAAAGAGACGCATGAAGACGGAGAGAATCATAAGCTAATATGGTTCAGAAAATGCCATTTGCAACTCGTTTCATGAAGTACATTCCCAAATCAAGCAGGTTATTGATAAACAGGAAAAAATGAAGGGTAGGGTTTTATACATCAGTAATTGATTGAATTGTGAAAAGCAGATGTTACATTCCAGAATTAGGAGGGATTGTGTGATTTAAGATATAGTTTAAAAGCACATGTTTTCTAGTATTGTTGATTATTTTTGTCTTGTTTTTGCATAAATAAATAAAAACTTAAAACAAGACTAACTATTATCAGAGATAAATTATTTTTTTTAAATTAATTTTTTCTTATTTTTAAGCATAAACCTCACTAAATGTGTTGGATTTATGCTAAAACAAAAAACAATTGCCAAAGGGAAACA
Source organism: Meda fulgida (assembly GCA_030578275.1). Classification (NCBI taxonomy): domain Eukaryota; kingdom Metazoa; phylum Chordata; class Actinopteri; order Cypriniformes; family Leuciscidae; genus Meda; species Meda fulgida. Next base: position 3,847,320 of record CM060624.1, read on the forward strand.
TGCTTTAAGATTTTATATTGATATAATTAAAAAAAAGTTTAATATTGTATGCAATATTTCTCTTTAGATAAATGTATTTTGTTTGACTTAAAACATGAAAAAACACTTTAATACTTAAAAATATATTAGTTGCAGTAAACGTGTCAGATAATTTTAGTTCAATGTTCCATCCACAACAGTGAAAGAATACAGAACTTTATGAAAAATCATTTATTCCATAGTTTTTAAATGAAATATTACATGAATGAAATTCTAAAGGAAGCAGGTTTTGCTTGACCAGATGAAGGGGTTTCTGTCTTGCTGCATAAAGGACACAAAAAGAAAACAGACAAAGTCCTTGATCTGACAACTAAATATTCCAGCAGTTCACGGAGTTTGTGTTATTTATTTAATTGTAGGCTCAGTGGATTTCAGGGATTTATATATACAGATTAAACATCGCACCTGACGTCTAATACCAACGTTTCGACTTTTACCATTTTCCTCCTGCTCCACATCCCTCTACCCCCGGCCATGTCAGACAGACAGCGATGGCGATTACCCAGTGTCCTCTGGGAGAGACAAGAGGACATGCGGTAATCTCTCACTATACAGCTTAAACTCTATTGCACTTCAAGGCAGATAAGTCATGTTTATTCAAGGCTAAACCAAATGCATTTCCAAATGTAATTCTTTCCTCTTTCTAGATCTGACACAATGGGAAGAAACAGATATCATCATAGCTGTAGTAGTTTTGATATATAACTTAATATGCACCTAAAACTAGTACTCGATAGTAAAAATTGGCATTGGAAAGTAAATAAAATTAACAGTAACAGCTAACTTATAATGAAGCATAAACCATAATGAACTGTGTCATGGTTTAAGTTGGCCAAGAAAAATAGTCTTACTTTCGCTATATATACAGTATATATATAAACAAAATGACTTATGACTCTGAAACAACTTTCAATTCTATATGTAACGCCCAGATGTCTTGCCTGGTTAGCTAGTTAATTGCACCATTATGTGGGCAAAAATCATGCTTTGCCATTGACAGCCATTCAAAAGAAGCTGTGTACTAAAAATAAACATAAAACAATATATATATATAATTTATACTCACTTCACTTCTCACCATTGTCAGCTGTGACAAAAGGATAATTTTGGACCCCGGTTACATTTGCATGTACGTTATCAACTAACACAAAGGTTAGAACAGCTGTTGGTTTACCGATTGTTTTGATATTAATTTCCGTTTACACCGGTGTCTTCCAGGACACTTGATCATAGGCCACATACACACGTGTTCCTTCAAGCCTTTACATTCACACTGTCAAATGCGTGAGCGCAATGCACAAAGCATCTGCCGCATTAACCTGTTCACCTTCACGCATGTGCAGCACTCGTGAAGGAGGAACATCCATCCCACACAACAAATCTCTCTCATAATGAGGTTTTTTCCTCTAAAAAACTGCAACTTTGTAGCATCTATTACAGAGGAAATGAGTGCTGTTTAGCACTAAACTCTCCTAAACCGCCCCCTGTGAGGTGTGTATCAACACACAGCTGAGCAATGATGATAAAACGCCCACAATACATTTGAGGGGATAAAATATGGAATTAAAGTGTGTGATAGATATGACTTCAGTGGAGTGGGAGAACAAAAAGTAAACTCTAGATAGAGCCGAAAGGTCAGCGGCCGCCGTCATGTTTGAAAATGATGAGCGACACGTGGAAAGCGTTGGTGGACTCTCAGAGTCGGAGCAAAGAGCCGGCTGTCCGAACGCATTTCCAAGTCTGAGAGAACGACTTTAAAATTAATGAAGGGGGAACTCTGACTTTTAGTCAATGTAAAATTTTCATTAATGTTATTATTCCGTTGTCTGTGTGGTGCAGAATTTATATCACTGCACGTTCCGCGCTCGGAATTTTTATGCCCTGAATCTCGAAAATCACTGAGTCACGGAGGTGGGAGTGAAACAAAGAAAGAAAACTTCTTTTCTAAAGTTCTACACACTGCAGAAAATCTGATTCTTCTTCAGTATTTTTGTCTGGTGTTCCAGTTTATGAAAACAGAAACAACACTGTGGATGACTTGTTTTCATAGGCTGTGTCTTGATAATAAATAAGTGCATTTTGTCTTTCTGCACAGATTTTTACACTTATTTTATAAACAAGTGAAAAAAATCTGCCAGTGCAGTGACAAAATACACGTTAAATTGATTCTAAAATAAATAAACCTGTTTTAAAGAGATGTAAATATTTGAAATAAAAACAAGCTTTTAAATTTTCACAATTATACATTACATTATGACCAAAAATCACAGTATAGTACATTTACAGTATAAATAATAGTTAATTTTGCTGGGAAAACAACAACCAAATGGCTTGTGTATTAAATAACCATATTCATTGAATTAGATACAAATGGTTACTGTTTTGTCCTTAAAGTCCTTATTAAAAGGTGTAAAAATGCATTCAATTACGCTGCATCTAGCTGAAATTGTTTTATAAGAAATGTGTTTGTTTGGGGTCAAATATAACCAAATCGTTATACAGGATTTCGTTTAATTGACTAGTTGTTAAGACGGTCCACCAAATCACTATGTACGCTGAATTTTTAAGACTCGCCCACTCCTAAATATTAGTCATGCAGTAAACACAAAGTACACACACATTATATCTACATTAAGAGAGTTTCTGTCTGATCCGTGCATTAAATCTGAGGTCTGTCAAATTTCCCCTGCCTGATACAATCATTTATTCCAGCACTAAATAAAGAAGTAATCTTGAATCAAAACAGAAAAAAGCAAAGAAAAACACAACAGCCCCACAGCTGTAAAGAATGAATTCTCTGTGGCGTTTAGGGTGCCGATGGCTGTGACTGAAGAGGCGCGAGCTCTTAGGCGAAAACGGCTCTCTGTCAATAGCTCTGAAATGCTATCCTTGTCTCAAGTAGCGCTCCACTTCACAGAGGACTGCTCCATTCTGTGGAGCCTCTAATAACAACTCTCTTCAGATATGAGGAAAACAGCGCTTACACCCCAAAAGAGTTTCAGGCTCAAGTGCGAGCAGCGGCGCTATCAGCAAAACACCATCAACTGAGTCGAGGATTCATAGTTTTTGTCAGAGGGGGAAAATTGGCTGAGAGGAAACTTTGAAAATTAAATGTGAGTTTATGTAAAGATAAAGAGTGTAGATGAATCCACATGCAGAGCTACACATTCACCTTCATGTAATCTAGCACTGGAATTACTGATGTATATATTAAAATGTGTCATGCAAAGAAAAGGGATTAATTCAAACTACAGTCTCACATAGTCAGATATAGTCTAAAGTCTCAAACATACTTTATGTTCAAACTATCATAACAGTGTAACTGTAATGACCTCATCTGTCGACATGATGAGTTGCAGGGCTGGTTCAAACATCTCCACATCACTATGATTAGATGCTTTCTTAAGTACCGTTTTCTCACCGCTGACTTTATGTTGTGTTTATTTTCTTATTGAGAGGAAAACACACAACACATATTTACATATTCATCTAAAGTTTGCTCTCATCAGTGTGGGCGGCGATGTTTTAGATGTTCATTAACAGTATATCGCTGGTATTTCCAACTTCTTTTTATTTCTGAGCAATGAATTAAAAGGTTATTTATATTGTAGTTATATTGTAGTCAATTTCCCATAGACTTGTAAATGTATTTTCTTGTTTGTATTGTGATGCTTTATTTTACATCTTGGCCAAGGGACTACAGATGAAAAATAGCCTTTTGGCTAATTCTGGCTTTTTTAACCATGTTTGTTCATGCGTTTTATGAAATCGCACTGTCCCCTTTTAAATAAACCAATAAATCAAATCAAATCAAAAGAAACTTCTGCGTGAGTATATCGGTGCATTGAATCACGTTCAATCTCTTTTATGTTACGTGTGAACGAGTGTGAGCGATAATCTGCTGCTGCAGTTCACTTAATGGCCACCGGTGTCGCTAATTACACAGGTTTCTGAATTCTTCTTACAGTCCACAAACTCCACATTCCTGGTCTTATTGTAAATGCATCATTGATGCATGCGATTAAACAAAACAAAATGACTTATGACTCTGAAACAACTTTCAATTCTATATGTAACGCCCAGATGTCTTGCCTGGTTAGCTAGTTAATTGCACCATTATGTGGGCAAAAATCATGCTTTGCCATTGACAGCTATTTAAAAGAAGCTGTGTACTAAAAATAAACATAAAACAATGTAAAAAAAAAATCACAAAAAGTATTATAGTATTGTAGATGTTATGTTATGTTATGTTATATTATAGTATAGTAGATGTTTCATTATATTTCTGCTGCATGCATGGAGTTATAATATAACGATCATGGCATATGGCTCATTGCCATTGAGACAAACGGGATTGGGAATGCTAACAGTATGCCGACTTTTTCCAATACAATCAATTCCTGATGAATAATCAACTCCCACACAACATTTGAACTTGTTGAATGTCCAGTTTCAGTAAGAGATATGTTCAAAATGACAAAAAGTGCTGCAAATAGTGTTTAACATTGACTGTAAATAGAAAAAGACAGAATAGAATTGTTTGTAGACAGGATCACTCCCCTGTTGCACAACAGCTGCATCAAATGCCAAAGCATGCGTACGACGGCACAGATGGTGTTGCCACGTAAACAAAAGCAAAAAGCTCCAGAAATGCACCAAGCAATTACATGCTAGCAGACAAGTAAGCAAACACACACATTAGACAAACGCTACGTTTGAAATAGCACACTAGCACTATTCTTATTATTCCTGCAGTAAATATGTGTTCTGTGCAAAACGATTCAAATTGTCTGTATGCAAGCAATACTCTGATTACAAATGAACCGGAAGTTTTTTTTTAACTCATTACTTGTTCTGTATCAAAGATATTTTTTTATGCAAAATGTCATTTTAAAATGCCAAGAAGTAAATAGTAACCTTGCATTCCTGTCTGAAGACAGTCTGAAATAGACATACTAATAAAAACCCTCACTTGCATAGACAGTATCTTAAGAATGTTTGAATGAACAAGCTCATGCAACTCTCAAAGTGAACGTTATCCCTTTTATTCTGACGGCTTGTAAACTCTGTGACCCTGAGGAATCACCGTTCTACCAGCTATCCTGCTTCCTCTTTAATCTCTGGGATCAAAGTTGGGTCAATAAAAATCATCTTAGCGTTTGCTCAGAAGGGGAAAAGAGCATTTACTTTCGCACTAATTGGGAAGCATCATATTTGTACATAAGAGTAAGCTCATTTAAATCCTAATAAGCTTTTTAGATTCTCGTCGGGGGATTTTGCAAGCGTACCATTGTGCATCGTGTATTATTGATAACAAACCTTGCAGTCGGATTGTTCAAGTTTGTTAGTTCGGCCTAAATCAATGTCCACTTCATGGGTCTAATTTGCGGAATCTGTAAGAAAGGAAAAGCCGGAAAATGAAGTAAGTATTGAAGTTCTAATAGGCATGTCAATGTCCTGCTGTTTGTCTGGCAGAGAGAATGAGCCTTAAAAATACAGCTGCTCCAAGATTATGTTCATTAATTCAAATCCTTTCACAATCATGGGAACATGCTAAATCTGTTTGAGAATGGCAGCATTCGTACACACCAGCAAAGGAAAGACGGCAAATGAGTTCAATTCCAGGGACTGGTAAAGATGATTGTGATTTTAATGGTAAAAGACTGTGAAAATTCAATAGTAAAAACCTGTTTATTTACCTAATGGGGGCATTTCATGTCATTTTACAGTAAAATACAGTTCAATTTACAGTCCTCTTATAATTCCGTAACACGAGGTGTTCCAGAAAAACAAGAGAGTAGCAGCCAAATGCAGTACACTGAGTTTATTAACAAAAACAACTAAAGTAAATCCAAGCACACTGCAAATATAGGCAAAACAAAGTAAATACATCCATCAAAGACAACACTGTTTCACTCTCGTTCTTAATCCACAGTGAATCAATAAATAAGACGAAATCAGACGAATGCCTTATGTCCATAACTCCGCGTTTACTGATTAGCATTCAACTCTCAATGTGCCACATACAAAAAGGTAGAACAATCACATTATTACAGACACTGAACCAGGGAAACACTGGGGGATAAATGCACATAACCAGGGACAGGTGTGGGTAATGAATTGCTATGGAAACTAAACAGGTAATAATGGAAACAAAAAATGCAGCTATGGAAACAATCTAAAAACAGGAAGTGAACACTTCAAAATACATTTCAACATAAGAGTCCTTAAACACAAAACAGGGGAAACGGGACAGGAATTGCAACAAATTTACAGTAAATTGACATTCCCAGAATTCTCTGTGACAGCTCACATTTGATGGTTTTTCATTGAAATAGTTAAGTTTAATATCGTTTTTTTTTTTAATCAGTTATTTAGGCTTTTGTATTACATCTTATGTTGTTAAATTAATGGGTAACACTTTAGAATAGCTCCGTCATTAATTAATAACTACACAAATGAGTAATACAATATTAACATTCTAGTAACTATTTACTAACCAGAAACTCTGATTACATTTTTATCCATCTTTGTATTGTTACAATCTCAGAAACATATCTAAATGAACAATGTCGTTCTCCATGTTATCTGTTATCTGTATCCCCATTTATTTGTTGCCAAAGATCCACCGGATGACGAAAAAGAACTTTTTCCAACAAATAAATGGGGATATTTGGGTGCAGATAAAGGGCACATTGTTCTTTTACATATATATATATATATATATATAGAAAATTACATTTACATAGGGCAAAATTGTCCTTTAAAGGAATAGCTCATTTAATTTTTCATTTTAAATGTTGATACATACTTGCATTTATTTTTCCATTTATGCATTTAGCAGACTGTATTTCCAAAGCAACTAACAAAAGAGGAACAAAGGTAATCTGCCAACAATTTAAAACAATATTTGTAATTTACAAAGCCAGGTTTATTGGCATAGCATTAAAAATAATTTTGGCTTTTGTTCCTTATGATATTTGATTTTTTTTTATTTTATTTTTTTTGGGGGGGGGGGGGGGGGGGGGGGGGGGGGGGGTTAAACGATCCCTTTAATATGTGTTCTCTTGTTTCTCAACTCACTCACATACATTCAAAGACTCATGAGTGAGTGAGTGCTCACGGTGTCAAAGGTTATCAGTCCAGAGAAAGAACCACGGGACACTGATATCAATGAGGGTGTATTTTGATCTTGATTGGCTCAATAGTTGGTGATTTAACAAAACTCTTTACCAGGCGTCACGTTAGATGCGCATGTTATGCAACCCTTCACATACAATACGATGGATCACTCACTGATCCAGGGTTTGAGAGCATGTTTGAGTGACAGACAATGTGCCAGTGCATTTCATCCATATCCAAAAAATGACTATACAATCCTACAAGACCACTGATTTAGGCACTAAAACCTGGCATATAACTCATTTCTCCGGAAGGGAAAAGGATTGAGGTTAAACCAGGGGCTGCTTTACTGTTTACAAAATATAGGAAGTGTTCCCACACTTTTGATCAATGATTTTCTAGTCCACACAAGCACTCGACAAACAAAGTGGAAGGTCTGACAAAAGACCAATGGCAAATCTAAAATCACCCAAACCCCAGCCCTTGAGCTAAACTCAAATACAACACTCCCCAAGCAAATACAGATATTTAAGCCCCTAATTGATCCTTTTTCAGATTTTTTCCAACACAGGATTTTAGGCATGAAATTGGTTTGGCCAACCAGGTTATGTTCTAGATAAGATATCTCAAACTGAAATTGGACCAATCAGCTGTGAGCAAAGTGACATATGTCTGACACAATAAAGTCACTCCCCCAGTTTCTCTTGCTCCAAATTAAAGGTCACTTGTAACAGTATTTTAAAGACAAAATCATTTGGCTTTTAGCAATGATTATTTATCATTATTATTTTATATATATATTTTTTAATAATTATTATACCCTTAATCCATTACACAAGCAATTTTAGTTTAAAAATATTATTGAGCATAGTTTAAATGTATACAAGCATATACAGATAATATGTATAAACAAATCACTTTAGAATCAATAGATAAAGGGTCCAATTCTCACTATTAATGAACTATTAACTATTGCCTCAATTAGCTCCTAATTACTGCTTATTAATAGTTAGTAAGGTTTAGGTATTGGGTAGGAATAAGGGATGTATATGGTCATGCAGAATAAGGCATTAGTATACTAATAAACAGCCAATATCCTAGTGCATGCTAATAAGCAACTAGTTAATAGTGAGAATTGGACCCTAAAATAAAGTGTGAACTTCACAACTTTCATCTGCACTTATATAGCAAGATACATCTTCTTACTGTGTGAATGCATTTATATACTTTATATTCTTCAATCAGAAGAGAACATTGAATCGCGCTGACTCTAGCAGAAGAAGTGAATCGCAGTTTCTCCGTTTCAAGGCGTGTGATTGGCTGTTCGCTATGATGTCACACTTTTATTTGCACATGATCAGAGTGGACTGATTTGGTTTAGTCAACTCAATTCTGAGTTTAACCCTGAGTTTGTTCAACTACTCTCAAGCCCCAGGTCTAAAGCGGATGGGAGCAAATAAATAAATAAATACAAATTCCAATTATAACATTCAATTCCATGATACAAAAACACATGGAACATAAAAAAACACGAAGGAAAATCAATACCTCCTACATGTGATTCTATGTTTGTAGTTGTTTTGTTTGTGATTAATTTTACACTGTACAATTCCGGATGACCAGGTCCTTTAAGAGACTCCCGCTAATGGCATTGGCCACGCTGAAAACGCGGCAGACAAAACAATAACAGGTTTTTCTTATTCGCTGAAAAGGTGCATACAGCTTTATTGATAAGAACTATTGTACGCTTCCATACGCTATCAACTTCCTCTCTGGTCTTAATAGAGAATCTCTTTCAAAGCTAATCTTTCAGAATTACACGATCTGGCTATTAGAAAAAAGCCACGGAGGTTCAGATTCTTTCCACAGATGAATGCATTAGTGTGAGCAGAGCAAGAGTCTATTGTGATGTCCGTTTACACTATTGTGAGGCGCATTCACTCTCGGCGAAGCCTAAAAGGTGCGGGCAACTTCGGGTCAGGGCCGTTCTAACTGTGTCCATATCCGAGACCAAATCAACAGATCTCCTATCTTTTCTCTCCGACTTTTCTCCTTCCACACTGAACACACAAGCAACCCTGGATGTATCAATAGGCCGATATGTACCAAGGTCAGAGTGTAATCTTTTTGAATGGAGCCGACATCAGAATAATGTCCACAGAATGTTTACGAAGACATATCTGCCCGACTGCTGCGAGGCCGAGAGCCGCAACAGAGATCTTTAATGGAAATAAGTGTTAACACGGACACACCTGCATCAAAACTTTGTGTTTTCCCTCCGAGGAGCATCTGGATGGACTCTGATTCAATTAACTCGTCCTGTAACAAGGGCCACGGTAAGAGGAGTCGGACGCGGAGGACTACGGTCGACTCTAGCCTTCCTTCGAGACCTCACATGAAAGGAGAAGCTCTGGATAAACAAATATACAAGCGAATGCACCTTGAACAGGCAGAGCAAAGGTAACTTACTGCAGCACTGGAAATAAATGCCTGATGAGAAATAAAAATGGAATTAAAGCTCAAGTGTGTGTTATTTCTTTTAAAACACCAGCTTAATTTGCAAGACAACTATTAGTAAGACAGGTTGAAAAACACTCAACCAATGGTTTGTCTGGGACGGGACTATATGTTTTCGGACCAATGGAAGACCTGGCAGAGTATTCGGAAAATTGTTTGAAAAATCACTTACACTGCAAAAAACTACTTTTTTTTGTCTTCCTGCACTGACAGATGTTTTACTTGTTTTCTGTATTAACAAGTTAAAAACAAGTGGAAAAATCTTTCTAAAGACTGGAGTAATGATGCAGACAGTTCAGCTTTGCGTCACAGTAATAAGTTACATTTAAAAATATATTGAAATAGAAAACAGATATTTTAAATTGTAATAATATTTCACAATATTAGTAGTTTTGACTGATTATTTTAACAACTAAATGCAGCATTAATGAGCAAAAGAAACCTATTTCAATTTTTTTTTAAACCCATTAAGTCTTAATATCTTATGCAGTGCTTCTCAAGTACATTTAGAATTTTTAGTGGAAAACAAGACAAAAGAAAAGAAACTGCAGGGTATAGTCTTGAACCCAGCACAAGACGTCAAATTTCCAAGAAGCCCAAGCAGAAACAACATGGACTGAGAAAAGCTGTACTAATAAACATTTGACTTGAAAATAGAAATATGGTTCAGTGTAACAGGATCAGAACAGGATTCTGGACCAATGAGATTTCAGTACAACAAACTACCCATGGTGAATCTGCAGAAAGAGAAACCAAATGACAAATAAATGATGTAACATTCAACCTCACACGTGTGCACACGTAACGTACAAGAGACTGAACGTGATTCAATGCACCGATATACTCACGGAGAAGTTACTTTTCGTTCTTTGCTCAACAGTAAAAAGAAGTTGGAAATGCCTTGCAGTGATGTCCTGTTAACGCACATCCAGACACCATCCATGCGACGTTAAATGACTATGTAAATATGTGATGCACGCTTTCCTCAATATCAAAATAAATACAACACAGTTCAGACAAAACAGCAGTTCAGAAAGCATCTGATCGGTACAGGTTTTAAGAAAAACAATGTATAGAAAAACAAAAAAGCTCACATGAAAAAGCATACATTGAATGAATGAATGAATATTTTGTTGGTTCTCTCTTATTTTTGGTATGTTTCACCGCGTTATCACAATAAACAATTGACTCCAGGCACAACTATGCCTATAAAATCAATAATAATAATAAAAAAAAATCAATCTTCAAATCAAATCTTTAACAAATTTTGGTCACACTTCAAGGTCCACTTGAATTGAAGGTCCAATTCTCACTATTAACTAGGACTTGCCTCAAACTCCCAATTACTGCTTATTATAGTTAGTAAGGTATTGTGTTTTGGGTTGGATTTAGGGATGTAGAATATGCTCATATAGAATAAGGTAATAATATGTGCTTCATAAGTACTAATAAACCAATATTAGTAATATGCTCATAAACTAGTTTATCTAACTAGTTTATAGTGAGAATTGGACCCTAAACTAAAGTGTTACCCAAACTTTTAATAAAATTTGAATCAAGCGACATCACTTTCGGACTGTATTTTGCTTCCACAACCTGATGCATTTACAATTTATACAGGATATTATTCATTGTGGAGAAACGATTGGACTGTAAACTGGTGAGGGGTTTGAAGGAAAAATTTGACAAAAGAATATGAAAATAACTATTCAAATGTTATCATGCTGCACACACAACGCAGCATTTTTGCTGTACAAATTGGTTTGGGGCTGGAAACTTCTCATGTCTGGTTAGGACGCGGTGTAAGAATGAAACGCTGCCATTGACGATAGTCCCCTATTGTGGTCTGACAAAGCAGAGCGCCAGACCATAAATCAACTGGTGAAGGACACCAACACGAGACACCACAGGGACAGAGAAGAGAAGAGCAGTGCGTGTGGCTCTCAGTAACAGCCACGCCAAGCTCTACATGTGTAGATCAGCTGTCATCTCACACTTTCCTCGCTTTGGATCTGGAGAGATGTTCAAAAAACAAAGCGTTTAATGGCGAGGAGTATTTTGGGGGTTTCGGGGAGAGAAGGGGCTTTTTATCTGTGCCGAGCCGAACGACACTGTGTCATCCTGTCTGGAACCTTTCATGTTTCACTTCACTGCACACTTCACAATCCCTCTCCTTCCCTCGGCTGCCACCGAATACATTAGTCTTGTTGTTCTGGCAGTTGTCATGTTTTTAAGACATTTAAGTAAAATGCAGAATAATAACAATAGCTGTGATAAAAGCTAATGCAAGTGCAGAGAGATGAGATGCCTCAGCTCTATATGTGTGCAATCCAATAAAATGTTACATATACCACCATGATTTAAAACCATTAAGTTTGGAATAACCAGAGATGAAAAGCTTGATGTTTGATTGAAGAAAAAAAGCAAAAGCAAATGAATCATAAAAAAGATTTAGGCAGTGAAAGAGGTAGCCTAAATTAATATCATAATATCCAACAGTGAGACTACTTTGCTTTAAAAAAAAAAAAAAAAATGATAACCTTATTATTCCTACTTATATGAGTATTTCCAAATTAATCTGATTTTGAACAGGGGGGGGAAATACAGGATGAGATTTTTGAGAGTGGATGGGTTAAGAAATTAGAGGGCTTGGTGACGTTAACATAAAAAGAAAATTGTTTCAGAGGTAGAGCAATATATTGCAAGGATTATGAAGACAAATATACATTTTCTTTGGAATAACATGCACCCATGAATGGTTCATAATAATTCTAGAAATACGAGGGTAGAAAGTAATTAAAGTAAATTTTCATTTCAATGGCTATGAGATTATATATATATTTTACATTCGCATATTAACATTATAATTTGCGTTGTGAGATTATTTGTTGCCTTTTATAGTTAAAGTGCAAATTCTTGTAATACTTGACAAAAATCAGCTTTTTGTAAAATGTGCATTGTGTGTGTGTGTGTGTGTGTGTGTGTGTGTGTGTGTGTGTGTGTGTGTGTGTGTGTGAAGATTTCAGTGAAAACTGTGGGAGTGTGTAAGTGTCTCTCTGATCCATGACATCTGTTCCTCCTTGGCAATCTGTGGAAAAACTCTTTCTCTCACACACAGACACACACGTACGTTGTGTTTTCGTGTTTTTTGGGAAATTTAGACAATGATTTGTATACTGGACAAATTCCACCCCTATTCCCTAAACCTACCCATCACAGAAAACTTTCTGTACTTTTGAATTTTCAACAACAACAACAAAAAACATCACAGTATGATTTATAAGCTGTTTTCCTCAAGGGGACCAAAAAAAGTCTGTGTATGTGTGTGTGGTCCTGGTTAACCCTATGTAATGGCGACAAAATGTCCCCACAAAGATGTCAATATCCGAAATCATTGTCCTTGTGGGGACATTTTGTCACCATAACATACGGTTTACCAGGACCACACACACACATATACACGCACGCGCGCGCACACACACACACACACACACACACACACACACACACACACACACGCACACACAGACACACACTATATTAGTGAGGACATTGCACAGGATTCCATTGATTTTATATCAGGCTAAAGATGTTTTCTATGGCCTAACCCAAACCTACCCATCACAGACACATGTGCAAACATCTAGATTTAAATAAAACATGTTTTGGCCGATTTATACGACTTTTAACTAGTGAGGGGTGAGCTAGACACCAGTAAAATGTCCTTACTAATCGGTTGTCATAATATTTCACTATAAGTGAGGACATTCGGCCCTCACAAGTATAGCCAAACCTGTACACACACGCACACACACACACACACACTCTGTCTCATAACTAACTATCTATCTATCTCAGATGTGCCTATCTTCTGAGTGAATTTTTGTTGCCCTTAAACCACAAGTAAACACACACACACACACACACACACACACACTCTCAGTGGTGTGTTATCTCTCCTGTCTGGATCTGTCCTGCCCTCTAGTGTCCACCCGCTCGAAAACTACAACAGAATCAAGAGCAGAAATTCTATCAGAATAAAAATATGAACACCAGAATAAAAAGGAGATCTGAAACTAATGCACACAAGACAGTTAAAAGCATAATATGGTAAATAATGCTGGTATCGGTTTGAAAATATGCTGCTACTGTGTCACTAAGAACAAAATCTATAATTTGATTATTGCAATAAAATAAAAATTAAAACAACTAATAAAAAAATCTGTGCCATATTTGGTTCTGTTTATTTTTCCATCAAAAAATGACTGACTGTTTTTATAATTATTAGCTCAGAACTTTTCCTTTCCTTCTATTAACAAATTAACAACAAATAATGCATTAGGCTTTAAAGCAATAACTGCTGGATATTATGCAGATATAATGTATCTGTGACAGCTACATATTTATACTGTACACATACTTTTGCATATGGTGCGAAACATTGGTTTATCATTTTTAACACTACTCTTGCAATTTGAACAAAATCTCATTTATGTCTAGATAATAATACCTTGGTGACATTTACATCAGCAGAATTCACCATAATAATGTTCAAATTATGAGTTCAGAAACTAGATGCTCATGTTTTATGCAGGCCACACCAACTCAAAGCCATCATTACTGTCAAAACCGATACTGATAATTATTAAAACAGTATATATTTGAAATCTATACATAGCTGACAAAGCAATCTGTTGTTGTGTGCCAAACTGTTTCAGAAGCAGCAGCAAGGAGAGAGAGAAGGAGAGAGCGAGAGAGGCATCAGATGCCCAGTGAGAGGTCAGCTTGATATCGAATTTTTTCGAATATTTTGCTGAATACCTCCTGGCTCTGTAAATATTTTTGACTACAGCCTGATACTTTAGGGAAGCCAGTTCTCCCCGCACAGCTCTACTGCACTTCTAGTTTGGCCAGGAAGAGAGAGAGAGAAGAAGAAACATCGCTTCAGGTTATTCATGGATTGACTCTTCAAATCCCAACATATGCTCCTCTGTTTCCACTCCCAAGCACCAGGAGAAATGGAGCATTTCCTCTCTACCACCCTGTCCGCTGCTCACAATGTAAATCAGAGAGAGTGAATGCAATCCAAGCACATGTGGGGTGGGTGTGTGTGTGTGTGTGTGTGTGTGTGTGTGGGCTGTCTGAGCCAAGCTAAAGACCCCATCCAGCAGCCTGTCAGTCCATCCTGTGTGTGTGTGTGTGTGTGTGTGTGTGTGTGTGTGTGTGTGTGTGTGTGTGAATGATATTCTTTAAATAATATTTTCAAGTAGATCTGCTACTCCTGAAAGAAACAGCATTGTGAGTGGAGGGGGGGGGGGGGGGGGTATAGGTTTTGATTCTGCGTAAGTGAAATTAGAAGCTCTTTGGTGTTTTCCATAAATTATTCCTAAATAGTAACCAAAAGGCAGATGCTTTTCATTAAGCAAACCTGATTTCTGTAAAGCATAACATATCATAAAAGCATGTTATATTCTCAGTATGCATAATCAGTCTTTTCAGATTTCTAAACGTCTGAGGAGGAAGTTCAACTGTAGAAATGCTTATATCTGAATAACACGTGCAGTTTAATGAGACACTTAAAGGAAACTCAAGTCTTGAAGTTTGCAATCATTGCAATGCATTCGGCTGAGCATTTAAAGTACAAACACTACAGGTCAAAGGTTTGGAATAATTATGATTTTAATATTACGTCTCTTATGCTCAACAAGGCTGCATTTATTTTATCAAAAATAAAAACAGTAATACTGTGAAATGCTATTAAAGAACTCTTTCCTATTTGATCAAAGCGGAATTTTCTGCATCATTACTCCAGTCTTCTATGATCCTTCAGAAATCATTCTGATATGATGATTTGGTGCTCAATTATCATCAAATATTATTGGTACTCAATTAGTAATAATGGTTATTTTTTATGTTGAACTTATTATTAATGAGTTTTTCATTGGATTGATACTTTCTTCAGGATTCTTTGATGAATAGAAAGTTCAAAGGAACAGCATTTATTCAAAATAGAAATCTTTTGTAACAAAATTTTCCACAAAACTATTAAATAGCATAATGTTTTCAACATTGATAATAATAAGAAATGTTTCTTGAGCAGCAACTCATCATATTAGAATGATTTCTGAAGACTGGTGATGGTAATGATGCTGGAAATTCAGCTTTAAATTATTTGAAAATATATTCAAATAGAAAATAGTTATTTAAAATTGTAATATATTTCACAATATTACTGTTTTTTTTACTGTATTTTTGATCAAGTAAATGCAGCCTTGGTGAGCAAAGACTTCTCAAAACATAAACAAAAAATCATAATTATATATAGAGAGACTGGTGGTGTAAATGCAATAAAGAAAATACCAATTATTCAGTATGCAAAGATGATCAGCAAAAATATTATTCAGTATGTAAAATCTACAATGTCAACTACATTTTGCATGGCAAACAATGCAAGTCAATCCTTGTCAAAAAGGATTTTTTTAAAAAGTATAAAGATTACAAACTGAAATGATCTACAAAAATGCTAAGCGCTTCATGCAGGCTGAATTAATTTCAGTAGTTTAATACTCCGGTTTAAAGGTTTTGAATAAGCCCTATCCACAATGTTTGAGGAATCGCTGCCACACAAACACTGTAATCCTCATCCAAACATTTTCATTGTGAGTGCTATTCTTTCATACGGTTCTTGATGCGTTTTCAGTTTACAGTGCTGATGTGTCACATTTAGAGATCAATTTAAAACTAGTGTCTGAACTGGCGATCAAACACTAATACGAGATAGGACGCGTCATTTTCCAAGCTGTGTCAGAAGATCAAATCTAAAGGCATGTCAGAAAGTGGCGTGTTTGTATTTTTGTGTTGTTGTTTTTGCGCAGTATGCTGCTGTCACACATCTTTCAGCTTGTTTTATTTATTTATTTATTTTTGTTCTTAAGATACTCTCAATCTTTTCTTGCTTCATGTACAAGAGAGGTTTTTTCCCTTTCCGCACCTTCCTGATCCAGCTGTCATTCCTTTTTTCATTCTTCCTTTGATCGCTGGAAACAGCCATCCATCTCATATGTGCTTCAATATGATGTAGAGTTTCACGATCAACTCTTTTTAAAGTCCAAACGAACTGTCTGAAATCTTTCTAGGAGTATAGAGACAAGCTTTTAGCATGATATAAACTGATATCCATGAGCAGTAATGTATATTTTACATTAAAACATTTACACTAATCATTTCTGTTCCATGCTAGCTTATTATTGTGCTATAGTGCAGTGGTTCTCAACTCCAGTCCTCGGGACCCACTGCTCTGCACGTTTTGTATGTCTCCTTATTTAACACACCTGATTCAGATCATCAGCTCGGTAGGAGAGACTATGATCTGAACTGAGTGGGTCAGATAAGAGAAACATACAAAATGTGCAGAGCAGCGGGTCCCAAGGACTGGAGTTGAGAACCACTGCTATAGTGCATTTCATATAGACCCCGCCCCTAAATGACACGCTGACAAAACAAACTGTGATTGGTTGCTTTTTATGTCAGTCAGAAGTTTTCTCTGGAGCCCTAAAGGAACACGGTGAAGGAAAAAAATATGAGATTGAGGAAAAAATATTTGTGCATGCTTTCACGTTCCATTGCAAAACCTTTTTTGCAAAACGCATTTTGCTTGTGAATGCAAAGTTTCTCAGGGAACGCAAAAGCATTGACTAACATCCCGTCTCATATTTATTTCCCGCCACCATATCCCTAGGGGCTTCGTAGTTTTCTTCTTTTCTAATTGGGTCGTTCTTAGCCAGAAGAAAAATAAAATGCTTCAAACTGGACCAGACTTTATGCCACTGGTCAAATGTCTACTCAATCTTCACTTCTCAGTCAAACACGACAGCGTTATATCAGAAGAGTTATTAACTCAACATGCCACACCCACTCGCTCACATTGGCAGACTAGACTGGTCTAGAAGTCAGTGATATGCATTAATGAAAACGCATGAACATTATATATATTGTGTGTTCCCACCCACTGCATGATAATGGGGTCACCACAGCTCAGGTGGGGAGAACTGCCCTCTGGGTAAAAAAAAACAGCTGAAGTTCTTGTGCTGAATGAATGTTTAGAGTTGAGGGGAAAGTAAAACTATGAAACTTTCATTTTACCTTGCAAGTTGCGATTAAAGGAAGAAAAATGTTTTCCAAAATGCCAAATGCACCAGAGATAAAACAAGGGACGAGAGGTTTAAAACACTGACTGAAATCGGTTTCTTTTCAGAGGATGTAAACGTAGTCCAACAACTATACCGACTACTGCTATCAAGCACCACAGTCCACAGAGGAAACTAAGAAGTGTAAATGATGCCTGTGAACTGTTAACAATCGTGCACAACAAGACCAGGAATGTGGATAAGCAAATAGGGTCAAGTTTTTGACTCAAAGGTGGCTAAAAAATCTCAGCATAAAACAGAAGATGCGATAGTCTTTTCTATCATATTGTGAAGTGAAATATAAAAAGAGTTGATTGTGAAATGTAGAGCGGGGTTTGATTTCGTCCTTCAGGAATTGACTGGATTGTGGGAAGTTAACTGTATGGAGGCAGATCTGGCAGTTGTGGAGGACATTAACCCCCGCCCTCCATCGGGACACGTTATGCATTTTGATTTAAGATTACAAGAACATATGAATTAAAAAAAAATGATGATGTGATCGTGCACGGATAAATCATTTATTTTTTCACAGACAGTGTTAAGATTTAGCACGATTAGGCCTTAGAAAATAACATTACTGGTGTGCATCTTGAGACAAAACAATGGCAGTGACGTATTTTAAGATATAGTGCAAGTTGCTTTAATTTACAAAACAGCTCAATAAAGCATTTTAACCGGGGACTAAGCTTAAGGCTTGTCTGTGAAACCGGGGGTTAAAGTTAGTAGAATGTCTAAAGTAGACCAACAAAAAGGCGTTACCTTAAAATTGCATCAAATAAGAAAAATGCAGAATAGATGCATGTTCACAAATGATCTCAGACTTTTGGACCCCACTATACAAATCATTTGTTAATGGTTTACACTCCACAGGCTTCCGCTCCACACTTCACCTCAAAAGACATCACCTCTTTTCAAAGAACTAAATGCCACAAGCTTTTCTTCCGTGCTTTTTCTATTGGAATTACATTGGCAAATGCATAGGAAGAGCTTTGAGTCAACTCCCCTCAGGCATTTGTAAAAATAGAGCTTTTTTCCCTTTGCCTTTTGTGACTTAATGACTCTTTTGCAACTCCATGGAGAATTGCTCTCAGTAATTGATTATTAAAACTTGAAATTGCAAAGCACATCCATTATTTGATGCGTGAATATGTTATCCTCGTAATTAACAAAGCAGGGTACTCGCCGTCCTTCCACAACGAGACCTCTGGAATGAAAAAAAGAAAGGAGAAAAAAAGGACAGAAATCCTGGGGTTAAGCAGACGAGAGAGTCCGCCGCTCTGAAACACTGCAATTAGCTTCAACTACAATCTATCAGAACGAGGGAGAAAGAACAAACCATGGCCGCAAGCCTGTGTCTGTTTATTCACTCGTCCTGAGAGAGAGAGAGAGAGAGAGCGAGAGGGGGACATTAAAAAGGAGAAAGTTTGAAGAGGGAGTATGTTCTGTGAAATTGCATTTGTTTTAACTGTCTGTGTAACAAAGTATTGTTTTAATAGGCTGTGGTCCGTAAATTACTCACCCTTATGTCATTCTGAAGGATTTTTACACAGATATTATGCAAACATAAACAATTTGGTGACCACAGTGTTAAGCTCCATAAAAAGCACCATAAACGTTAATTTATCTGGCGCAAAATTTTAAGTCTCCAAATGAAGTCAGCTTTGTGTGATGAACAGAAAAGGCAAAGTCATTATTAAAAAATAATCTTTACCTTTGCAGAAGCTCTGAAATCTCATTCATGTTCAGAATCAAAGCCAGCATGTCAACGCTTAAGCTTTGACGTTTATAATATAGATTTGGGAAATTCAGCACATATTACTTATGTGGTCTTGTATGCGGCTTTTGTCAAACAAAATACCAGTATGCCAGTTTGGAGCAACATAAGAGAGAGAAATAATGATTTATTTTAGCGTTGGCTGAATTATTGGTTTAAAACTGTAGAGATTCTCAGTTTGCAGTAATCACTTTGGTCTGACCAAACGGCTTTAATTCAATTCCAAAGTGACTGAATTATTTCCAAAATCTTATTCTCGTTGTGTTCAACAAATGACAAAATATTATAAAAGTGATTGTCAGTAAACATGTCAATATACGTAATATATACTTATTTGAAAAATATGTAGTCCAAATTTACCACACACGTGAAAACAGAAGATGTACATTTATTGATAAAGTGATCTGGTATTCTGTATGTCAGACTGGCGACATTACATCAAAATATCAATACATCACATCTCATTTTTTTTCAGCATCTTATCTGCAATTTTGAGAAAACATTTGCTAATGAATCGGTCTGGCTGATATTTCATCAATCAGTAATTTATAATTAAGCAATATCACAAACAAGAAGTTAAAAAACTCAGTAAATTACAATATTACAAAATATTACGCAAGTAACAAAAACATTTTCAAACAAAGTCGAGGCAAAATCAGCACTAAAGTACATCACATAGTAGTTTCGCTCATAAGAGAATCGGTGACTAGGCTAGCCCAGTGAATGATTAAAGGCAGACTCTTGTTTCGTTTAGAAATAAATCAGTGTTTTTGAGGGAATTGGCTGAGTGAATGATGCAATAACTCAGTTATGTGAATCAGTGTTTCTGAAAGAATCATTCGAATGATTTAAATGACTGACTCATAAAGACCTTCACTTGTCGCCACCTACTGGCATAACAAAAAATACTGCTTTTAAAAACATTCAACATTTACAACACTAATATCTAGTGAAGTGCTCTTAGAAGTCTATGAGATGCTGTACAAAGTCCTCAGATCTGCTCTTATCAACAGACTGAACCCTACGGTGTCTCCTTCTGTTGTTATGTGTGTGTGTGTTTTTAAAGGAGCACGACAGGATTGTTTACAGTAGAGTAAAGTCACTTGCTCCTGTAATCCTTGCTTACTTTGCTAGCGGTTCACTACCTTTGGGGCTTTGCTGACATTAGCACTGGCATTAATGGGAACTGGAGCTGTTCGTGCCTCGGGGCCCAGCTTGACCCCTTTCGAGGGAACACTTCCTATGTTCCTTCAGTACCTTCACCTTCAGCCTTTGCATGCACCATCTCACCCCATGAGCAGGTGCATCCAGCGGGCAACTGACTGGGCAGTATGGAGGATTTCCATTTCTCACTATACTAACTACATATCCAATGACCTACTGCCAACATAAAATTATATAGAGCTGCATGATTAATTGCGATCACCATTCAAACACCCACGCCATCTTATTCCTAAATGACAATGATTCTCCTGTGTCTATTAAAATCAAACCAGAACATTGAGATCTGTGTTCGAGCTGCTGCTGACCCAGAGAGAGCCGTTGTCATGTATAGATATTAAACAGCTTCACAGTGTAACCACACAGTATCATTATCTCTGTGTTACAAATATTCAAATCCTCACAGAAGTACTGGGATAAAAGTTGAAAGTTCAGATAGAAAAACACCTGACGTCTACTACGGTAGCGATCAAAATAGAGCAAATCACCTTTTGAAAGTAACTTGCTTCAAATAACCGTTGACTGCGTCGATTACATCTTTACACCAGTAGGTGGCGACAAGTGACTTAATTTTTTTATTGTTTTTTTAAAAGTGATTCCAAAAATGTATTTCAAGATAGTCCAATTCATTCATTCAAGAGATTCGTTCAAAAATGCTAATCCAGTAATAAAAAAAGTGAAGTATTTATGAGCGAGTCACTGAATCATTTATTCAAACCGAGTTTTTAAAAATAAACTGCAGCAATTAACATTTTGTCCGAACCAGTAAATAGCTTGTTATTTTGTTTAGTTGTCTATTCAGAATCGTGGGAGAATCGCAATCTCTATTTGAAAATCTCTATGTATTAGAATATTTCATTTATATTAGTTTTAAAGACCTCAAGAACTGTTGCGTCATTCCACATCGAAATCAAATCAGTCTATATATACAACCTCTTTGTTTTAGTATTAATTGCACCAATGCATAGTGTATCATATCAATGATTAACATTTTTCATCTATTAAAATAATAGAAACACTTTACTTAAAGTCTTTATATGTAATGCATTATAAAAGTATTTACAATGCATCAATTGTGGCTTGTAATGCACCCTATAATGCATTGTATAGTCTCACAAAAATGATTGTAACGAGAGTTATAATACATTAAAATACTTATCTATTCACTGAACACGTTTAGAACATAATGCATTAAAACACATGTTTAGCAAGGAATCTGCAAATATTACATTCATTTAGTAAAATCACCAGCTGAAGTGTGCATATATATACTGTATATTAGTCAAGCCAAAAATTACATCAGATAGAATTTTTTATAAATCATTTTTTATAATATAATGCAACCTTGTTACACCACAGACTGAACAAAATGAAAGATTACTGGTGTTCTCTAATTGTGTTCTTAAATTTAACAGCTGACAGCTATTCAACCTAATTCAGTTGTGAGACATTCTTGTCATATTTCATTTTCTAAACTATAGCGAATTATCTGTGATCATTTGAGAAATGTTGAAGGTGTCTGAGTACATTTTGGTTTGACTGTATAGTTTTTGCGCTATATTGCAGAGCCCTAGTCAGTGAGAGCTCGGGCCCCAGACACAGAAGCCTTAGAGCTAAGCAGATCACAGCTATCCACAGGCACTTTGGACTGCATTTAGCAGGATGAATTCATTAAGGAACGGATTCTCTCAAGTGCTCTCTCTCTCTCTCTCTGTAGAACCCTGTAGCCAAACACAGATCAATGGGAGAAATACATCCACAGGAGCGTTTAACAGGAGACCTTGGAAGACGAGGAGTGTGTTTAAGACATCAGTGCATCTATATCCTCCACATCTGAGAACTGAAAGTGTTCTGCCGAGAGAGAGAGAGAGAGAGAGAGAGAGAGAGAGAGAGGGAGAGAGGGAGAGAGAGAGAGAGAGAGAGAGAGAGAGAGCACCGCTCGGGGTGGGAGGAGAAGAGAGACACTGTGTTTAAACTCACAACAGGCGGTTGAAATATCACATGCACAAAATGCGCTATGTCATGTGAATGGTGCACGGGATTTCTGATCACATCAGAGATGCAGATTCCCACACGGTGCCCGACGGGTCACTCAGCAGACGGCACTGAGAGACATGCTAATTGTGCAGTGTGCACTACAGCCTCGCCAAAGGAAGGGCTCTGACAACCTATTTCTCAATCTTTTCATTTCAAATGACTTTATCAGAATGATTGTGTTATTGTTTTGCACAGAATGTTGCAAAAGTATCCATACACGCACATAAAAAAATGACATTAAAGAAAAAAGGCAGAGGCTATTTACACTCAGTCAAAGTAGAAAGTGTTTTGAGCAAGTGTAAATAGCAACAAATAGCATCTTATTTACTCTAGGAGCAAACAGTGATGGTATTTGCACAAAGTGTAACATGCTGATATACCATTTGTACTCAGAGTAAACTGTCTGACCAGTGGTGGGTGGTAAAATACCCTTTGTCAACAAGGTTGGCTATTTGCATTTGGTGTAAAGACACTGCCAAATAACAATAATAATTATATATAAAAAAAAAGAATATATTTGCCAGTAGGGTGCCAGTAACTTTAATTGAATTAGTTTTTATATGCAATATGCACTGTAATCTAACATAGTCTAATAATTTATCTTATCAAATAATATTTCTTATATATTATTTATTTTCTTTTATGTCGTATCATGCATTCGAATATATATATATTTCTCTCAATTTATTCTTTTATCACAAATTCATAAAATGTTAACAATCAAAAACAATTAACTGACTACAGTACTGTTTCTGGGTAACACTTTACATTAAGGTCTCATTTGTTAACACTAGTTAATGTATTAACATTAGTTCATGTATTAACTAACATGAACTAACAATGAGCTATACATTTGTTGCAGTATTTATTCATCTTTGTTAATATTAGTAAATAAAAATAAAACTATTAATGTTTGTTAATGTTAGTTCTCAGTGCATTTACTAATTTTAACAAATACAACTTTTGATTTTGATCTAATATTAACAAATGAAACATTATTGTAAAGTTCGTCCGACTGTTTGTACTGTATTTTTTTTCTAAACTGTTTTAATTATCCTTATTTCTTTTGATTATTTTAATTTCTTCTATGTAAATCACTTCGAATTACCATTGTGTATGTTATGTGCTATATAAATAAACTTGCCTTAAGTGTAGGCTGCCTGTTTTTGTTGCACTCAACAAATGTATCTGCTAAATCAAGTGCCTATAAAAAGAAAATCTCACCTTCTAGAAGTAGAACAGCACTTTCGCAAGATAACCCACAAGATGATCCATCCAATTTACAAATGATTAGTCAGATTCTGATTAGCTGCTAAAAGCTAACCTGAAGATGAACAGCAGGTTCCCCTGCAAGAGCGGAGATGCAACAATCATTTACTGCCATCTTGTGGCGAGCGGTATGTAATGCAGGCCTCGCAATGTCTGATAGTGCAAAATTCGAAAGGTGTGTTATTTCTCTCAGTGTTTTATTTGTTTTCTAAATAGTTAAGTAAGGAATGAAGTATATTCAGCCTTCGGGGTCTGCGATAATGACTTATATTAACTTACATTACCCCGCTTATTCGGTTGTCAACAAATTGGCATAATTAAATAAATGTATAAATATTATAAAAATGTATAAATAATACATTTACTTGGCAACAAATATGTCAAAATATCAACATATTTTGTTGATCCTGGACAACATTCCTTTACGAAAACAGTCCTACCCCCATCCTTACCCCTAACCCTATCCGTAACTTATAAAATCAAAGGGAAATGATATAGCCTTACACTGATGTAGAAGCACCGAACCCTGGTTGTAAGCCAACACTTGATATAAACTGTAAACAGTGTTCCTGCACAGTGTAAACAGGAATGTTGTTCTGTATTGCTCGTGTGTGTTGCCCAGAGGGGTTCATGAGGTAGATGGCCTGGGAAAACAAACTTTCTTGTGCCTGACTTGTGTTTAATTACAACTAGTGTGAAAAAATGTAGGGTTTGTTCTGGACAAAGAATGGACAAATAAACTCGGTTGTCAGATCTAGTTTATTTTACCTTCGTCTCAGCAAAACGAAACATTTTTAATCAACTGTTGATTTTGAGAAAGCAATCTCTGCAGTTGTTTACTACTGCAACTCTTTACTTTGGAATTGACAATAAAGCATTGGCGTGTTTTCAAAATGCTGCTGCAAGAATGCGTAAGTCAGTTAAGACATTTGAGTCAATTCCTCCGTTTTTAAAATCGTAGTAAAGTAAAGGGACAGAGATCTCACATGTGTCATTAAAAATATATATCTTGATTTGTGTTTTGAAGATTAACCAAAGTCTTATGGGTTTGGAACAGTTTGGTGAGTAATTGAGGACAGAATGTTTGGTTAAACCTTAATGAAAAATGAGGAGAAAATAATTTAGATTTTTGTTTTTAAGCAGGTGTCCTTAACATTCTCCCATTTTCATTGTTCAGAGTTTTGAATTTATAACACCTATTTAAACACCTCTTCCATAGTCACCTTTACGACATCATTGCCTTGTTCCTTTCCCCAAGCATGGAATTACCATAGAAATTTAGTATAATCAGCCTTTGACTGATATTCACCTCTCTGTTTTTTTTTTTCTTTGTTGGATGAGGATTGATGAGGTGTGGTGAATATTTGGGCCATTTTATGGGTTGAAGATTTGGTTACATAACTTATGAGAATTACACCAAATGAAAGTTTACTAAGGGTCACAGTTGATCTCTACCTTTTCTTTCTGCACATTGATAATAAATTACTACCTAGGGACCATCCTAACAATCAGCCAACCTCTGTGAACGGCTTTGTAAAACAAAACAAAAATTTCATCGAATGACCCATTTTAATCCCAACCTTTTGAACAAATTTGCTCTGGTATCTGAGCAACCTTTTGATTCTAAAAATCAGAATGTATTGCAATAACGGAAGGTTAACACTGTGTTTTGAATGCTCACAAAATGTACCATTAAACAACTATCCGTAAGATCCTGTTACTTGTTTTTAAGGCGTTTTTGCCCCTCCTTATCTTTCAAGTTTGCTGGCATTTTTACAATCCATCTAGATCTTTGAGATCCGAAAATCTCAATCTTCTTTGTGTAGTCAGAACAAAACACAAACATCAGGGCGACAGAGCGTTTTCCTGTCGGACACAAACTTTGGTATAATCTCCCTTTTTCTGTAAGGCCAGTAAAGTCACTGCTGAAATTTAAGGCTGTAAAAAAAATTCCTGGGCATTTTCATGATGGATGTTTCATCATTACCTTGTCCATGTTTTGTGTTTAATTTGAATAATCTCTCTCTCTCTCTCTCTCTCTCTCTCTCTCTCTCTCTCTCTCTCTCTCTCTCTCTCTCTCTCTCTCTCTCTCTCTCTCTCTCTCTCTCTCGCTCTCTCTCTCTGGATGAGTACAGTTCTTGGAGAGTGGGTAGAGCCACAGTTACAGTGCAGAGGACAGACTCAATGACTGTAGATCATATTCTGAATGACTCTGAAACACTTCTGCTCATGATGTCTGATCGCACAGGTGTTGAATGTGAATTTCCCCAGTCTCACTAGCTGTCAGAAAGCTGCTGATCCATTGACAGATAGAGCTAGGAACAGAGAGCTGGTTAGTTTGGTCTGAAGGAGTGTTCAACTATAGGCTATATATATATATATATATATATATATATATATATATATACATATGTGACTATAACCAGTTATGCCCTGTAGGAAGTTGCTAGGCAGAGAGACAGCTAGATTTTCCAGTTTTTATTGACATTTATGCAGTTTGATATCTTAATGTATTTTGAAATTAGAGCATAGGACCAGTAAGCAAATGGAGATGAAAATGAAATCATGTAATTATTATGGTTAACAAAATGTAGGCCCATTTTTTTTAAAGTCAGGTCACCTTTATTTATAGCGCTATACAATACAGATTGTTTTTGAAGCAGCTTTACAGTGATTTCAGCCTTTGTTCAGCTGAAGTCAGTTCAGTGTTGATTCAGTGCCGTTGTAAACATCATCAATTATCAAATCAGTTCATTTCATCTATAAAGCAGTTCTGCAGGAAACTGTGATGTCGTCATCCAGCTCAGTTCAGCTCTCATGCAACAGTGTCAGTACAGCCAGATCAATAATAGTGTTGAATATTAAATGTCCTCAACAAAGCAAGCCAGAAGGACAGTGGCAAGGAACCCAAACTCCATCAGTGACAGAATGGAGAGAAAACCCTTAGGAGAAAGCAGACTCAGTCGTGCTGTTCTCCTCTGGCCAACAAATGAACATGTGATTATGATTCAGCCTGTATCACAAGTCAGAGTTCAGATCAGGATTGGGAGCGTTTAAATATTCATCCAGTTGTGGATTTCAGGATCTGTGGATTGGGCCTGTCTGGTTCTTGTGGTCTCTGCTGAGGATCTGTGTCGACGAGGCCTCCAAGGGAATCATCTAGTAGACAGTCTCTGCTGACATTCAGGGCTGTGTCTTGGTGCAGGTCCACCATCTGATCTGGATATGGACCAGGTCATTCCGGTTGACCTAATTTATGCAGTCTAACAATCATTTAACTGATCTGAATAATAGAAATTGATCATGTGTAACCAAGCAAACGTGTGGCATTCTTACTATGCAGTGAAAGCTCTTCCCAACACAGCTGCAGAAGTTTCCACACGTGTTGCTTTGCTTTCACCCTTCTGCCCAGTTCATCCCAGGCCAGCTCAGTTGGGTTCAGTCTGACACTGAGCTGGCCATCCATCATTTGAAGTCAAGTAGTTCTGGCATAGCCTGGAGGTTTGTTTCGGGTCTGTTTCTTGCTGTAGGATGAAACCTTGACCCACTAGGTGTATAACATCACGCTGTGAGGAAGCTGTGGTGGTTTTGCTTCAGGGTGCCACTCGCTTTGTGCAAATCACAGACTCTGGATGCAGCAAAAGATCCCCGGAGAACCGTACTTTCTCCGCATGTTTGGCTACTGGTGTCACACAACAAGGGAGCATCCTTTCACCTACTCAACAGTGTACATCAGTGTACATGTTTGATCAGTCCAGCCGATCATCAGTAGACCGGCTGTGGTCCTTCATGGCTCATTTTCTTATTCGGAAATTGCAGGTTTAAAACATTTGACCTATTTATTGAAACCCACAAACATAATTATGTCTGTTAGTCAATGTGTGTATAAGTTTATCTGGGGCTTTATTGCATATAACATGTTTGACAGCCAATGGGTTGTGTAGGAAATTAGGTAAAAATACCAATAGGCCTATGCAAAATAAGACGAGATCATTTTGGGATGGAACAAGGTTTTTCAAGTTTATTTGCTGTCAGTGTCATTAAACATTAGGAAATAAAAGTACAAAAATGTGTTTCATATATAAACAACATAGTTCAGTGTCGCACTGAAAATAAGCAACAAACATTGAAAAGTGAATCTACTCTAAATGAACAGACACACAGTTAGTGAGGAGAAAACATTTGATCTGACTGGCATATGCTGGAAATATGACTGTAGCTATATGACTATGATTTTGATGCTTTAATACTGTGATTCGATCAGAAGCACAAGCATGTCCAGGTCAAATTTCACTTCAAGAATCAAAAAATAGAAAAGAAAAAAATATATTTTGCATAAATTGTATATTTTACAATAATAACCATACTTTACAATTTGAATATCAAATTATTTTCTGCATTATAGAATTGAGAATTTCTGGGGAAAATAATTATCATAAAAATAATAATGTAATGCAGAAAATAATGTAATGCAGAAAAGTATGGTAATAGTTAAGTAATCATCCTAAAATAATTCTTCATGTAAATTAGAAGTAATTCCCTCTATTTTTCTTTTTCTTTTCACATGAAATATGACCCAGTCCTTGAGGTTTTGTGAGATTTCACTGTACAGTTACCATGAAATAAGGGTGTAAAAAAACAATTCACATACACTCCAGCATTCACACAGCTGTAGAAAAAAGTCTGATCAGAAGTCGATGGATATGACAGCAATAACAGATCTAAATATCAAAAAATAATAACAATAGCGATAAAACAAAACAAACAGTCAGAGAAATCTTATCATATACTGGATAAGCTTCAAAATCAGAAATCAAAAGTTACCAGTGTCCCAACTACAGTGCAATTATGACCTTGGCCATCAGATTTTTTTTCTTTTAATACACAGCTGTAAAACAATGTATAGTGTTCGTTTAAAAAGTCATTCTACAAGAAACATACACAGAAGAAATCAGAGAGGACGCAGAAAACACACCAATTGTTCATTTCTGCAACAGAAATTGCAGCCCATGACAGTTATTTGGACATCCATGAATGTGCAGCTTATTTGTTTGACTTACCTAATTATTTATTCTAGAAATGCTTTAGTCTACAATTATATTACCAACAGATCCTTGGTAATTCGTTTTTACATGAGCTCTGCAAGATCTGTGTTGTCAGGTTTGTTTTCATAAAAAAATTAAAGTTGTGCATCTGGAAAAAGATCACTTTTTGACCATTTTACTATTACAAATGTTCCAGTTCATGTGCGTAACACCGTTTACTTGAAGTCTGCCATGTGTCTCTAAAAAACATCAATAGTCTGCTCTGCCATCTGCCGTGACGTGATCTGTCTCACCCTCGTCCATGCGAGCCGCTCTTCAGAGTAAACCGTGTTTGTGCCGTCGGGAGGAAGTGATGCATTCCACAGCAGAGGATGATGTCAAGTGTTCGTATGTTCGTTTGTTACAGATCAGGACATTTCTCCCAACAAACACCATGTATCACATCAATTATAAAATACCTGAAATTGTCTGACTCATTAAAGGATAAACCCCTGGAAAACAGCAACAGTTTGAGCTTATTAAGTGTTCAGATTATGGCTATACCACATCTTTTACGCCGAGTGCAGACGGCACGAGTTCTTGTGCCCTGCAGCAAACATCACCCGTACGATATTCATCTAACGTGGGTCATGATTGACAGCACTGACTGGGTGTTTCAGATCGTTATGGTTTCATATAGTAATTGCTCTAATGTTTCCCAAATGGATGCTAACAAATAGCTTTAATCATTATAGACCTTTCTGGACTTTTTAACGTTTTAGACACTTTCAGAAATCGATTTATTGGGCCTTTTCTCATTCTGGCATTTTCTCTGTAACTTTAAAAATATATTTATATATAATTAAAAAAAAATATATATTTTTTATCTATTTTAATATGATGAATTATTATTATTATATTTCAATGTAACATTTAATGTAATTAAATAATATTAGCTACAATACATGAGTGTGAGCAATAAGTTGCTGGCTGCAGTTCACCTAACGGCCACCGGTGTCGCTAATAACACGGGTTTCTGAATTCTACATATAGCCCCTTTAATATTATCTAATAGACCTGAGCTAACATGTACTAGCAATGAACCACTGTATTTTATTAACTAACAAAGATTAATAAATACTGTAACAAATGCATTGCTCATTGTTATTAAATGCAACTTAATGCATTAACTAATGTGACTATTGTAAAGTGTTACCAATAATTGTAATATTTGTATATAATAGTAATTACATTAAATGTTACATAAATACAATAATAATAAAATTGTCGTAAAAAAATAAGGGGTTGTAATTTGTACCTTATTCATGCTGAGAGAAATGTTTTACCCAAGAAAAAATCGTAGCATGTGCACCCGACTTTAGTTTGTTGACACCCGACGGTCTGCCATGAAACATTAGCTTTGATTGATAGCTTAATAAGGTGGTCTCATCCACACTGAGAGAGTTTGTATCAGGATATATATATATATATATTGCCGCACCACAGATGATCATCCCTTGGTGAATATTAGGGTCCTCAAAAGTCCTTTAGTAATACTCATCCATATCAAACACACAGAGTTCAGACCCTAATGCTCATCACAGGGCGGACAGTGAAACTATACGGGACAAAGTCGGTTTGTGTTTCCTGTCGAAGGCACAAGCTGATGTCCAGAACACCTCAGAGGGTGATGCGGGCACAGTGGTGTTTGAGCTTACAGGGAAGAACGCCTCTGTTCAGCTGGTAAAACTCAACTAGTTGCAGAAGGTCAGTGAAGCGTGTGTGTCCGTCGTCCAGACTGTAGAAGAGCTCGCTGTTTTCTTCAACCTGACAGTCACACACACATTTGGAGTGTTACATCCACACATATTTTACAGCATTATATGTACAAATCTCATATTTTTGGCAAGAGCTGTTATATTTGTCTGTCTGTGTATGACCCTCTTAATATGGTGATTTTGCCCTGTTAAAAGCACACAACAATGTTACATTTTGACATAAATTGTTGAATTGATACTCAAATCTCCTGACTTTATACTGTAATATATATTTTCTATATTTTATAGATAGATATATAGATAGATAGATAGTTCTAAGGTATGCAATTATTCTCAGTGAAACTCATACTCTCTTTCTCCCCCAAACACACACAGATACATAATAACGGCGCTGATCTTGAAACTTAACTTACAGTTAAACTTACAGTTTCTCTATTAGTAGAGACGCTGCTGCCGAACACTGTTGAGAGACTCGGGTAATTCACACACATGTAATCTCTCTCTCTCTCTCTCTCTCTCTCTCTCTCTCTCTCTCTCTCTCTCTCTCTCTCTCTCTCTCTCTCTCTCTCTCTCTCTCTCTCCCTCTCCCTCTCCCTCTCTCCCTCTCTCCCTCTCTCTCTCTCTCTCTCTCTCTCTCCCTCTCTCCCTCTCTCTCTCTCTCTCTCCCTCTCTCTCTCTCTCTCCCTCTCTCTCTCTCTCTCCCTCTAATGCAGTTATTAATGCAGTTATCAATGCTATAAAATGACGTTTTGTAATTAGCTTGGAATTAAAATCCGTAAGAAATTAGTCCAACACACAAGAGAGTTTTAAGGACAAAAACCTGACAAATGTCTTGAAACACATCATTTGAACAATGTTTTGAGGTGTGGTGACCGCAGTATAAGCTGAAAAATGACATTTTCTCATACATGCATTAACACCTCGGGTGTGCATTATTTTTCCTAATAATTCAATGGCCCGCCGTCAATTATTCCTTACTTGACTTACCGGTACAATCTGAAAGTGTTTAATTTTCTGCATATGGCACAGTGACAGAACAAATGTCCTCGGGTTACTTTGGCTGTCCCTTACCAGAAACACCCTGGGAAGACATTTACAAATGCATAGGCTTTCATTCAAGTTCATCAAAAGAACAGAAGTTGGAGCTCATAATTCATAAATCTTTTGCAAAAAAACCCAGCATTTAGGTAGATTTACATGAACATACCCATCGATGAGGCCCTGCTGAGTGATTAATTTTTGAGCCTCGTCCCGGGACAGTTTGCTGTGAAACCACGGCTGAGCCACATGGATGGCTAGGGAAGGAAATGACATCATTACGTCAGAAAGAGGGAGGAACATCACTTTTTTATTTATTTGTTGACGTGTCTGTGCTGACCTATGTTGGACATGGAGCTCTGAGAGGCGCATGGACTGCCATGAGAGCTCAGTCTGTGGCAGCTTTTCCTCTGGAGAAGAACAAGAGAACACAGATTAAACACAGCGTTACAAAGTCAAGCGAACGTGCAGAATACTGCATAGTATACACTCTATACTGCCCATGTTTTTATACTGTAAATTGTAAGTGAAACCATAGGCATTATCCCACACCAAATGTTTCAAACAGTATGATACATTGAGCACACCAATACGCCGATAGCTACCAAAAATCATTTTTTAAACAACTGATTATTATAACTGAGTTTTAAAAATATGGCCGATGGATCGGCGACGAGGTTCGGGATTTATTTAGCTTAAATTCAGAGGATGAAATCCAGAGGGAACTGTAAAGTAACGCGCAGTCCTACATCACCAGACTATTTGCCTAATCTTCAGGGTACTTCAGCCCGCGGTGGAAACGCAGACAGCAACAGGTCTGGGGGAAAAAAGTTCCTGGGACAAATTGTTCCGGGTAATATCGGTGGAAACGCGGCTATAGTATTTTTGTTCTACTATGGAAGTCAATGGCTACTGTGAACAGTTTGATTACCAACATTCTTTAAAATATCGTCTTCTGTGTTCAACAGAATAAGGAAACTCATTGATTTAGAACAACTTGTGGGTGAGTGAGTGAATTTTCATTTTTGGGTGAACTATCCCTTTAAAATTAGGTTCCATTTGTAAAAACACGTTTTCAACATTAGTAATGATGAAAAATACATGAATAAATATTATTAATTTCAACATGTACTAATTCATTATTAAAAAGAAGAATCTGGTAATATTATTTAATGTACCTGAGCTTACATGAACTAAGCTCATTGTTAGTTAACTATAATGGGACCATGTGTGTCAAAGTGCTATAGCTCATTATATATACTATACACTGCTGTTAAATAGAGTGAACTGAGAAACTATAATTTTGTGTGTGTGTGTGTGTGTGTGTGTGTGAGGACTTTACCCTCCACGACAGGCCCTCTTCCACAGCCACTGACAGCGCCTCTGACGGGTTCTCTATCACCCGACTCTTGTGTCCTGAGAAGTCCATGGCCACCAGTGAGTTCTCAGAGATGCTCCTCTGAAAACACACACATACGACAGTGAATCTCACGGAAACCGGAAACAGGTCGCAGTTCACCCCCCAAATTTCGGAGTTTCTGAATTTTCCCCAACCCCGGACGTCACAACAAGCATGACATCTAGTTTAAGATAAAATATTTTGCGCATGAATAAGCGTATATTTCCTGTTTGAATTATGATGTAAACTTGATTTTCACACCAGCTAACCACATCTGTTCTCTCTAGTGAGGTTCATGGTGTAATGGTCTGCAGTCTCTAAAAACACATGGATTCTGATCATTAAAACAAAATATTAATCTGGTTATAGATCAGTCTTTAGACCATTCTGAGTCGAGAAAAGTCACATTGATTTATTTAGCACCTTATACAATATAGACTCTTTCAAAGCAGATTCATAGTAATAAACATGAAAATAACACTGTCATCATAAACCAAAATTAACAATCTTATTATTTTATGGAATTATGCAGTATTTATAGATTATTTATCAGTGCACATCATTATTTATTTTTAAATCATGTGCCCTTGTAATCTTTAATCAAAATAATAATTTCCCCTCTTCTCTGATGACGTGTTTAGCGGCGCGAGGGCGGAGCAACCAACCTGTCAATCACACGAGATCTAACCACAACCATCCAATCAATTCCCCATGGACAAAATCAAGGCCCGTCCTACATTCTTGTCTTGTTTTAGAAGACGTTTTACTCAGATATATACGTCATGATAAGAAAGAAGAGACCATTGCAACTTCATGCAAACTTTAATGTTGTAAAATTAATCAATTCTAAAACAAATTCAATTTCAGCTGTAAAACAGCTCTACAGAAGATAATGACATTAGATCATCTACGAATTCTCAGAAACTACAAATATTCACCTGAGATCATCTACAAATTCAGAGGCAAATTTGATTTGCTCTCTCTCTCTCTCTCTCTCTCTCTGCAGGAGCAGGAGGATGTTAGTTGGAGAGGAATTTTGTTATTCTTATACATGAACACTGGTTACTTTGTTCAGACGCCTCTTAAGGATTTTGATTTGTGGGGGCTTATGGCTGTGCTGGTTTTCAAGAGCACACTCACTTATCTAACAAAAGAAGCATTTCCTTTTCACAGTGATCCCTATAGTGAGAGAAGCAGTGATTATGACTTCCGAAAGGTCCTTAATCTCAGCCATGTGTTCCTGTCCATACAAACGCACTAATACACAAGCTGCAAGGGTTTACAACGCTGGATGACAGGATAATCCACAAAGACACAAGCTTCACCTCATTCTGCATCAACTGCTTCTTTGTGTTTGAGTAAGAAAG